>VYXC01010327.1:315874-619507 GCA_013397175.1 Platysteira castanea | reverse complement strand
TTCTAAAATAGTGTTATATCTATGAAAACAATTTGAAAGAGGAGTTTAGATACTCTCCCAGAACCTTGGAAAATATTAAATTTGTTTGTAATGAAAGCGGTTCTTTACTGTCAAGAGGTGTGCAATATATATAGATAGCAGTAGACTGAAGGATAACAGGCATGTAAGAAAGGAATACTACAGCACTGAGTGTTTAGTCCTAAATCAAATTAATGAAATACCATCTCTTTCAGAGGTTTCACTGATTTTCATGGTTAAAAAAGCGGTCTTTTCTTTAGTTAATTTTTTATGTTGCTATTGGCTGGTTAGGTCTGCCTTGTTTTCCAATCTGCCCTGGTAATTTACACCAAAAGAATTAGAAGGGAATCTAGGAACTGCAGTTCCTGGCCAAACCCTCACTGTAGCTCAGTAACACACAACATTAAGCTGGCTGCTAGAACATTTGGCCCTTCTACCCAAAATTGCAAGATGATGTCAAGAATTGTAACACAGAGAGGAAAAACACTAGCCAATACAAACACCAGTTATGAAAATAATGTAAGATTGCATTGTACATTGTGTCAATTTGACATGTGGAATCACAGAATAAGCTGTGTTGAAAGGGACCCACAAGGATCATCAAAGTCCAGTCCTGGCCACAAGAGTCACAGCACGTGCCGGAGAGCATTGTCCAAACACTTCTTGAACTCTGTCAGGCTTGGTGCTGTGACCACTTCCCTGGGGAACCTCTTCCAGTGCCCAGCCACCCTCTGGGGGAAGAACTTTTACCTAATATCCAACCTAAACCCCCCCTGACACAGCTTCAGGCCATTCCCTCGGGTCCTGTCACTGGTCACCAGAGAGGACATCGGAGCCTGCCCCTCCACTTCTCCTCATGAAGAAGTATTCAAATGTGGAAGTATCCAAATAAAGATGTATCTAAAATGTTGCTTCATTCCCATAAAAAAAAACCCAAAAAACAAAACAAAAAACCAACCAGGATATAAAATGTATCAAATCTTCCATAATCGTTTACAACTAGTTTAATTTTCTTCATTTTCATGTGAGAAGCTGACAAGGTTGCTGCTGCTCTCCTGTTGGTCCTGGTGGCTCTGGCAGCTTTTAACAGAAGGACAACTCTTTCATCCTAAGACACCCAGGAGATTGCTTCATATGAGCCACAAGGATCAATGCAATAAAAGGAATGGACTCACAACATTTTTAAGCCTCCTCTCTTTTCAACAATCAGTGGAACACATCTGAAACTGAAAGGATCAGTACACACTTCCTGTCTGGCTATATATGTGAGTGTCATCCCACTGCCTACCTCTGATGTAAGTGAATAAATTATTTACAGGGTCTTTAAAACCAGCATACATTCTAGAAAATGGTCATTTTTCTTTTATTTGGCATGGTTGGACTAAGTACTTAGAATATTTATTAACATCTTTTTACCTGTTTAATTTTTATAGAAGTCTCTTACAAGTCAGAAAAATGTGCAAGAACAGAATTGAATCCTATGTTAATCCATCAGTAGTCCAGTCCCTAATGGGATTCCAGTGTGCAGTTAAGGTCCCTTCACCAGACTAAAATTTATTTCGGTTCTGCAAGCTACAGTCATGAGTCAGTTTAGGATTTTTTCTTTGCTACAGCCTGATTTTCCTCTGTGTCCTTTTCATGGACTGATAATTTCTTCCTGCAGCCGAATGAGTGCCTTGGCTGCAAAATATTCAATGAACAAAAAGAGAACATCTGTAGTAAGCCTCCAGGCATTGAAATATTTGGGTGGAGATAAGTCAATTGTACATCTGAGCAAGTAATTTCTGCCCTGGCATAGGGATTTGCCTTCCTTTGAACACTGAAAGGAGCTGTATGACTTTTAACCTGGACTGAACTTTAAAGAGCTGCCGACGACTACTGGAAAACCTTACAAAACATTGGACAGAAACAATTGTCCTTGTGTGTCTTATTGTCCCTTCAAATGTATCATTAAACAGAACAGTTCCATCTAAAATATATAACACAGAGTTTTCCAGTCAGAGAAGTAAAATATCAGGCACTTAAATGAGTCATATGTAAACTCTACTAGGAAGTGATCATTGTTTTCATTTTTGTATAAGGTTCCAAAAAGTCTTTCCTTGCTGATTCAGCCAGCATTAAGTGAGATTTACAGAGTAAAAATATAGCTTCATTGCCTCAAATCCCTTCTGTTTTATCCCAATACCTAGAAAAGCTTGGCAGCTCAAGCACTGAGAGCATTGTCTACAAGGATGACTAATATCTATCCCGTTGTTTCATTGTTAATCTTCTTTGTTCTTTAAAGTTCGCTTTTTTCATATTTAGATGATAAAAATCTTGGGCCAAAGGTCATATTTTCATTCTGTATTTGTCTTGATTTAGGCATCTGAACCTCTATTGAAACTAAAAAAAAAAATTACAATTCAAGTATGCAATAACCAGAAGCAGAATATAAAAATTTTCACTGAACAAAAGGTAGAATTAATCTGCTTCAAATATGTTGTGAACTTGCTGGCTTTTGTCGGTGTCTAAGCTCTTACACACAAGGCTTCCTTTATTTTAACTCTGTATGTCTAAACATTACAGCTGCCTTCAAATCCAAGGGACTAGGACAGAAAGCTAATGAGCTGTGCTCTATGTTTTTCTTTCTTATGGTGAGGTGCTGATTTAGTCAGGTAAGAGGAGGTTAGAAAAAATGATACCATCAATGAGTGTGATACTTGTTCTTCAATCATATGATCTGATTATGCAACTGCACAATCCCTTTTTTATTTCCTCCCTAAATGTAGATGAGTATTGTTTAAGCCCTGGCTCTTTTCCCGCTGGGATTTGGGAACTTGCCATAAAACAATGCCTGTAGGGTACACATATATCTCTTAAAAGGTGGCAATAAAAATTCACTAAAGTAGTTGCACAAAATAGACCTCCACCCATAGGAATTAAATGGTGGGGGATTGGCATAAAAAGTAGGGTTTAATATCATACTCCAGCTTCTTTAAAAAGACTCCAGAGCTAAGTTTGCATTTGAATTTCTCCCCATGGAATGGCACTACTTTAATTTCTTTAAAGACAATCCTAAATTTTCTGGCCTTGATATAAGACCTGTCATAGAATTTCTTTCCCGGAGTAGAGTTACAGATACAAAGTTAAGTTAAAATTTTTGAAGGAAACTTCAGGTAACATACCCATGGATTTTAAATGTCAAAAAAAAATACGGACATTGGGTGTAATGGCATGTAGCATGAGACTTCATATGTTAATTCATTGCAAGACTCATGTCTAACACATATGTTGAGGTTCATTGCCTATTGCACTAAGATAGAAAAAAAGTACTCCTGTGGCAGCTGTAGAAGTTTAGATCCTTGTAATAAGGCACTGTCTACATAACAGGGTCATTTTAGCAATCTAGTTTTGTAAATATTTGCCTTAGCCAATACATAGGTTGTGGTAAGTGTATTATGAGTTATTAAGTAAGTGTAATTTGGAAAGAAGGAAAGCAATAAAAATTTTTAAGTAATATATTTTCATATAAACATGTAGTATAATATACTGTATTGTACAACACAATATAGTATTGTTTGAAGGATACTGCATGGTGAGATAATTCAGGAGAAACATGTTGCCTAGACATGCTGGATTATTCATAGGATCTAAACTCTGGCATTTACATTAGAGTTTAACTCTGTGAACTTGACATTCCTTTGTATGGAATACATACAAATACAGATGGCCTTAATACTGTAACGTAGTACTGTGTGTTGAATGAGTGATTTAGTAAAGTTAGCAAACATATTCTTTCAATTACGTGGAAATGCAAAAAAAAAAAAATTAAAAAAACTTGCTAGGTATTTGACCTCTATTGAATTACATGATTGATACTCTTGCATAAATATATTTCAAAATTTGGGGCCCACTACAGCAGAAAATGTCCATAGCCTTCCAGGTCATTCAAACCCTGCTGGCTGCAGAGGAAGCCAAGGGTGTGGGAGGAGAGAAAGAAAGAATGTTAATGGTTAGAGGCTCTAAGGCTCTTCTTGAAGGGTACTCTGTTGAATTTGGGCTCTGGTTTTGGTTTGATACAAAGGGAAATGCAAAAACTTAGCTCAGGCAAATGACTTTTCTTTTTTTTTTCTGTTCCTCATCTGACATAAGCAAATACTGGCTTTAAATTGATTCTATCAGAGCTGTTTTGACCTTCCACTGGGCTGATTGCTGGAGCAAGGTTAGAGAGTGCAGACAACGGCAAAACCTTGTGTTGGTGATGAATCTTCACTCTTTTTATTCTAAGGACATGTGGAGTTGTTTTCTGGTTTCAGTCAGAAAAAATTGCTACATTCACCTAATCTGACTACTACAGGCTATGGAACTGCATCCCCATGAGTCCTCCACCTAGCCTATCACTTCTTTTTCATATATAACCTTGTTTGGCAACAGCATTGTTATGTATTTGGCTTGAGAACACGTGTCCTCTTGTTATAGTTATTTTAATTCACTGTCTTGAAAAAAAGTGGCTGCCTAGCAGATGAGTTGGAGAATTCACATAAAAAAGAAAGTAAATATTTATGAACACATGCAGCACAGTTTACAGAAAAGGAATTGCTAATTTTACTGGATACTCTGCAACAACGACAGAGGATAAGTGGCATGTTGTAATGCATATATTTTATAGTAACTAATTAAATTAGTCAAATTAGTCTATTTAATTATCTAGGGCCTAGTTGAGTAAAGGAAATACCTTTGTTTTCTGCATATACAGGCTTGGAGAAGCAAATAATAGCTTTTCTATGAACCTTAAGCAATGTAGAAGCCCAACACATTGAAAACACTCAAGATTTGTATTACAGGTATAAGCCTCTCTGATTTCATCTGAAGGAGTGTTTCAAAATAAAACATGTGTTAAATAACTCCAGTCTTATTATCAATTTCTAGCTATATTATGGAACAGATATACTCAAAGATCTTCCTATTGGTTATAAGTGCTATCATCATATGGCCACAGCTGCTGAAGAGTAAAGCTATGTGGTTTAGACTCTGTTGTTCTGTTAGTAGGTCTCAATCTCAATAATTTTTATTAAGAGAACAAGTTAAGAAAAATAGGTCAAGTGGAAACTGAAAACACCAGAAATCTCAGAACAAAGACTGTTCTTATAAAAGCTTCATCCAAAACAAACTTTGGAGTTTTTAAAATTTGCCCATTGATAGTCTCTCACTATGATATGAATAATTCTTATGACTAATCTGACTGTTATCACTGTTATTCAGTGCTACAGTTACAGTAGTCACAAGTAATTTATTTGCTTTACAATACAACTAAAAGGGCTAAAGGTCGAACTGGAGATGTACTGATGAGAGCCAAGTAACTCCACCGAAATGGCTCGGGGTTGCAGAGCTACACGCAGAAGTTTTATATGCACTAGCCTTGCCAGCTGAAGACTTTAAGAGTTCTGGCCCTCTGTCACTGTCTACCACCTGAAGGTTACTGCCCTCATTTCTCTGCCAGCAGGCAGGAACATTTCTCTTTAACACACTTCTGGCAAAGTTGGCCAGGTGAACTCAAGTGACCTTTAGCAGCTGGCTTTGCCAGAAGTGGATTAGTGACCAGTGTGATGCCACCTGCCTGTAGAGTTTCAGGGTCATTAACTTTCTGCAGAAGAAGAGCACTGTCTATGACTATGACTCTTTGTGAAGCTGATTTCTACCCATGTGCTGAGAAGACAGTCCAATAATAGACTTGATGAAATAAGAGATTAGCAAGTAAATGAGAGAGTGAGACAAGGTTATAGTGAGCAAATTGCTGAGTGAGAGTGAGAATAGGCAGCGTCTCATTCCACTTCTGAACATTGTTCAGATAACCTGCTTCTACCTAAAAGAGAGGAGCTGTATATCACCTACAGAAATCCAACATACAGATATAAGTAAACTCATTTAAAATTTCTTTCCAACTTTTCTTTTCCTTAAAATAAAACTTTTCACTGTATCCTACTGTATTTGTAATCTAATACTATATTGAAGAGGTACAGGAGTGGTCTTCCACTGAGTGTCATCTGTAGTTATTCTCCTGTAAAGTCTTACTTTATTTCAGTTTGGAATACTGATTAAATTCAAATCTTAGGTATGCATGGTTCTATAAGAAAATATGATGCAGAAAGAGAAGACAACCAAGTAGCATAGCGCTTCCAGTTTTTCAGCCAAATCAATGAACCTGTGATTGGCATTCAAAAGGACTTCTGACATGATGGAGAATTGCCTTTTGAGGGAAGGGAAAGGAAATAGAAAGAAATTCAGGTTGTTTAAATAAGAGTGGTATATTACTTTGGACTGGATTCAGCAGGCATGGGACTGACCTGCAGAAGTAGCAGTTAACTATATGCAAGAAAGAGAATTTAAAATTATCTGTAAAGCTCTGTGAAATAACTCCAGTTTTTGTTATTCTCATTGTTATTTTTTATGCTCTTTGATAGCAACTGGCTTTGTTAGAAGTGTAGGAACATGCTCTTCTTCACACAAGGCAGTTCTCATAAGTAAAAATTACTGTTCATATAGTAACACCAGCACTGTCTTTCTGGCTGTTAAGAGCAAGCTGACACCTGATCACATAACAAGAACATGGAAGGTATCACTCAGTGGTCTCTGGAGCAGGAAGTAATCTGATGCCAGGGGCAGGTGTGAGATGAAAGTATGTTAGAGATATAAGTATGGAAAAAATGTCAGACCCAAAGCTCTAGAGAGATAAGCATTGCATTTTTCTGATCTAAGGTAACTTTCAAAAGAATAGTCTTGCAGAAAAACAAGTAATTTTCCTAGAATGTCTCTGCTGCATTTATTTTTGTGCAAATTTATTACCTCTTTCATTCATTAAAAAAAAAAAATAATAATGACAGTATAAGAAAAGCAGGATCTGTACCTAAGTTTTAGAAAAAGACATGTAGCACAGTAGCATGTCTCTGTTTGCTATCTAACATTGTTCAAGTTGGACGATAAGGAGAAACTTAAACACTGATAAGAAAGGAATTTTAAGAAGATTAAATATTTTAAAAGATATAAAGTACAACAAAAGTGAAACAATTCAATCATTAAAAATGAGAAATATTTTATTACTGATTAACTGAGAGCAGAAGATACCCCAACAAATTTCTTGGCCTTTCCAAGGCTAGTTTGGGTAGAGCTCTGAGCAGCCTGGTCTAGCAGAATGTGTCTCTGCCCATGGCAAGGGCCTTGGAACTAGAAGATCTCTAAGGTCCCTGCTAACCCAAACCATTCTATGATTCCATGATATTCAGACCAGCCTTGAACTGCTCTAACAATGTTAGGTAAAAGCCAGTAACAGGAAAACTGACTGCCAGCATTTTCATTGACATACCGTGGACTGAAACAGGGATCTGAAGAGCTGTGAGCAAACTGCTACACCTTGCATTAAACAAATGAGATCATAAAGCTTGGGTTGGGAACAACTCACACAATCTCTGAAAAGGCAGAGAAGGGACCCATCACACTTTTTCACACCAAAGTGACATACACCCAATGACTATGTGTGTACAGATCATTTAAACCACTGAACTGTACTTTCTATAGTAAAGAGTCTCAAATAGAAGATGTGTTACCAGTAATACTCCTGAGTGCAGCCTTCTAGTACCATTAATCCCTACAACCACCACATCGGTGCTTGACTATGAGACAGAATTGGTCACTCCAGCACAAATCTGAGACAACACCATTTACTTGCCTTTCTGAGAAGTGACTGCTTAGTTTCTGTTAACAGTGATTTTGTACATGTAACAGATTTCTCTCTGCATTCCAAAACCCAGTCCAGTGGTCAGTTTCACAAAGCATGGCAGCTACAGATATTTAATGGAAGGGCTGTTATGGCAAGACCTTGGTGTTATAATGACATAGATCTGAATTTTATTAAAAATAAAGAAAATATTCCTGACCAAATAGAAATTTTCTTGATCCTATTGTTATTTTTAAGACTGAATTTGTGTTACCGTGCAGTTGCTGACCAAACTTTTCAAAACTATACTGGTAACATATGATTTTAAAAAGCACACTTATGATTTTGGCTCACTAAACTACAGGTTTATGTAAATTTTACCTGACTATAATACATTCTAATCAAAATTTTATATTACAATGCTCTAATATGTAACTCAATTCTTTATAAAGTGCCTGTGATGCAATTGCAATTTTTAAAATGTTTCTGTGAAGATTGCATCAGTATATCTTGGGACATCGCACACCTTGGGACACAGCACTTGCTGTAGAATCTGTATGTAGTGGGTTTGTTCACATTTTTACCTTGTGTGAGATAAGAACAGGGAGGAATGCAAAGCAGGCACCAAAAATTTAAAGAATATAAAGAAGTTTATTACTAGCACTAAAAGTAAAGAAGAATAACAAGGAATTAAAGCAAAAAAATCCCTTTTTCCTCCAGCGCCTCCCCCTTTTATCCAACTCACACAAAGACTAACAGACTATGATCTTGGTCAGTATAAACCTTCAGAACACTTCTCCTCCCCTCATCCTCCTCCCTTCTTTCACTTATAAGGACACAAACTTGGAATTATTTCAGTGAGTTTACCACTCTAAAATAGTCTTTCATCAGTGTATTTAGAGAGAGGAGTCTCTTTTGTCCATGTTATGGAGCATTTCCACAAGAACAGTCTTCTCATGGCATCCATGTCACAGCACAACAGCCGTCTGGGGTGGTTTTCTGTTGGCATGTGTGAGTCCCTTTCCTCGATTACAGGTGTCCTCACAACTGTTTTCGAGGGTTCACTTGTAGCTAATAGGGTACAGTTTTAAGAATGAGCTGTTCAAGAGCAAAGGTTCTCTTCATCTATCTCTAGGATCATCTTCATCTCGAGGAACAGAGGTTTTCTGATAGTCCAGGCAAAGTGTTCAGTTGCTTAATGTGCTCTGTCTCCACAGCAGCTATTCCAAAAGCCTACACTGAGTCCCTTTTGTCTCTGAAATACCCGCCTTGGAGGAAGTCTATGCCCAAAATGCACAGGGCCTTTGGACCAGTCACAATGAGGTGTCCACTCTTTTCCTGTCAGGCTCACCTCAGCTTCCACTAGGGTCAAATCTTGTGATAAACAGATTCTACCTCCACGTCTTGTGATTATGGTACACTGTGCACCAGTGTCAACCAAGGCATCCAAAAAACCACTGTTTTCCGTGGCCTTTACCTGGTTAGAGGCAGGGCCCCTCTATGTCTGGCTATACTTTTCATGGTAATCGGCTTTTCCATCATTTCCAGCAGTTTGGCTACAGGCAACTTTCCCCGTGGCTACAGTTGAAAGCTCTTCCCCCCTGCTTATCACGAAATTACAAGGGAGTCTCTGATATACCATAGTCCATCACCATAGCTTTACAAAAGAATTTCAGCTTACTAGCATCTCCTCTATCTCTTCTCTCTGGGCTTCAGCTCTTTCTTCAGTGACTTAGGTGTCACTAATCATGGTGTCTATTCATGTGCCTTTGCCTTTCCCTTTCCCTCTAATCTAGGAAAGGATTGGTATTTGCGGGTTTCATCTCTCTGAGGAGCTTACAGCACTGGAGGGGTTAATCTTCCCATGCCGGGACCTTGCAAACTGGAACTTACCTTTCACTGGTGGTCACCTGATCTCTGCTGAGCGGCAGCTGGATGGAGTCTCTGCATGGCCCCAGCCTTAGTCAGGGGGGCAGTTTCGGCCGTGTGGCTGTGGCTCTGGGGTGATTTTCTCCCGGCCGGCCCAGCCCTGCGCTGCCATGCCAGGGACTGATCTGGCCGAGCCGTGACGGAGCAGGGTCATGGCCTGGCCCCCACCAGGCCCAGTGGCCAGGGCCCAGCCCGCCAGGAGAGGCCAGCCCACATGGAGCCGTGGGCCAAGCTGGTCTGGCCCAAGTTACCTGGCCAGAGACTGGAAAAACAAGAGAGTGCTTCCCGCCTTGTCTGTCTTTAAATGATGTCTTTACAGAGGCGTAACAGCTTCTGAGTGTCAGAAGAGCTGTCAATTTCCAAATTAGTCAATTGATTGGTTCTATCAAGTTCTGGAGGAAGTTACAACAGCTCTTTGCAACAAACATTACTTCCTTGGCTGGTGGAATATTTTTTTCCTTAACTAAAACTTCAAGCTGTGCCAACCCATGACACTGTATCACATAACTCTTGCAGACAGCAGCACTGAAACTTTCTGCCTTTAACAACTAAAAAAACTAAACTATTGAAATTCACCTGGGCATCATCACAGAAAAAGGATTCATGGCCACTAATTATGGATAACAAACTTAATACACATTTATAGGCTTTAAGAGAGATTTTTCTTAGCCTTCATTGGCTGCAAGAAGTTAAACAAAAGGTAATCTTACATTTTCCATTTGTATTTCTTCAATTTCACCAGAAAGAAACTGGCTTCTTGGATTAGTAGGTGTATTTCATCAAGTTTTGGGCAGTTTCCTTGACAACTTTATTGCTCAGTGTACACAAATTAGATTCATCGTGGTTCTATTGGATTTGATATGTTTTTTGATATGAACATGTGTGCTAATCTGTCAAGTAAACGCAGAGCTTTTGTTGGTTTGGCCAGAAAACAACATACCTAGAGCTTGATCCATGTGACATCACTGTTTCTATTTCAAAGTGGTTAGAAAGAACTCAGCAAACATGTTCCTATGCTATTTTAGTCTAAGGTTGGTGCAAAACCATTTTTCATGCTAACCTAATTAGCAATAAGCGATGTCAGTCTGAGAAGACTGTTTATGTTTCTAATAGGGAAAAATAATCCTTCCAATATGTTTTCTGGTCTCATGAGTCTAGTGCAATGTGTTGCATTCCCCTATTCAATAAGGTAAAATAGGATAATTTCCTTCTTCCATTTGCACTCTTGGGAAGCCTGTGCGTCATGACTATATTGTACATGTGGCCCAGACCCAAGTCCATGACCTTATCTTGAAAAAACCTCTGATCCTTATGTTTGTTTCACTAAATACTAGAGGCTTGCTACTTCCATGTTCACATAGTTTATGAAACAGCCCCAGGTTACTGAGTTCTTAGATTGCTACAGGTTTCATGCATTGGATCAGTCTGCCCAGGGGAGCAGGTGAGTCACCAGTCCTGGAGGTGTTTAAAAACATGTAGATGTGGCACTTAGGGGCATGGTTCAGTGGTAAATTTGGCAGTGCTGGGTAAATGGTTAGATGTGATAATCTTGGAGGTCTTTTTCAATCTATGATATTCCATGATCCTCTATCCTACTCATCAGACAAGGAGACCTTCACTGATTTGCAAGGCACAGGTTGGTTATTGTGGCCAGCACTGGGCTGCTTCTCACTATTTCAGCTGAAACTTAACTGTCGCTGAGGAGGCCTCAGGGTACTCCTGGCCCATTTGAATGCAATGACAACCAAATGCTGTTTGGCAAGAGTTAGCGGCAGTAAACTGGTTCCACTGGAAATGGATCAAGGACTGCTTCTCCACAGCTACGCCGCCAGTTAAGGAACTACTATATTTTTGCTCCTCAGCCCTTAATTTCCTCATGGTTTCCACCTGTCACCTCCTGCCCAGTCTACCTTCTAGAAGGAATTTTGGTTTACCCAACAGAGCTGATTGTTCACGGATCTTTTTGACACTGCTTCAAGTTGTGATCACAGAAAGCAGTATAACTTGTTCATGGGGGGTTGGAAGAGGTTCATGATTTGGTTAGGGTACAAGCTTGTAGACTCAGGCCCACAGAAACAAAGAAAGATAGTACACTAATCAAGAAATATTAGAACAAGCTGTGAAATTTGATCTTCTACTTTGTTTATCAAGATATTATGTCATGGCTATCAATTTCTTGAATAAACCATTGGAAAGTAATTGGAATTTGTTGGTTATATTTCCACATTTCTTTGTGTAAGTGACAGATTTTGCTTTCCAAGTCTGACTGTGGAGTTTCACCCAATCACCATTCACTAATTCACTTGACTGGAAACCAGGTGGTGATTTCATTCCATGATTTTGACAGTGTAAAACCTGTTTTCATTCTTCCTAAATTTACAGGTACACAGGACTTATAAACTACTATGTCACCAAGAATAACATAGCTGGATTGGACTGGACCTTCTGGCAATTCAACAAGATTTACCATGGGGGTCATAGGACAAGATGGATCCCAAGGTCAAGTGGAAGATTTAATCCAGAAAGTATCCTTAGCCCATTAGAAGCCAACCTTTATATCTTCCCTCTTTGGCATGACATTTAGAGTGCAGTTTTCTTCAGGTCCTTTAAAGCTTGTAGGCATGATTGAAATGTAAAAAGAGTTTTGAGTATTGACTTTGGATAACTCTGAATGCCAGTTCCTAGTTTTACGGCAGGGTCTACTGAAAGAAGAGAAAGGACTCTTCAAGACCATTAAACTTCTCATTTCCCGCTCTTAACCTCTACTACCTCTAGAACTCTACTTAGTAAAAATCCTGAGGGTGGCATTAATCATTCAACCTGTTGGCTGGTCATCGGTATAACATCAGACATATGAGGTGTAGATACAGAGCTGAGCAATTTGGACTGAATAGCAACACAAAGCCTTTACGTTTGCATAAGCCAGTAACCTTCAAAGTAATTTAAGGTTCACTTCAATATTTTTGACAGCATTTATCATATTCTTTAAGTAAGTCATAGTAAAAAAGCCACTGCTTAATCACCACACAGAGAGCATGGCAGCAATTGCATTGTATCTTGTTCCAGAGCAAAGATTTATGTCCACAAAATAGAAAGTATATTTCTAATTTTAAGACAAAAATCTGTTGTTGTTTTTCAACACTATCCAAAAGTTTTAACCATCAAGGCACCTCGAGTGGTGAACAGTATGTCTCTGCTTCTTAGAGCTGGTTGAAACTTGTTCAGTGAAACTCTTAACTTGCTGAAACATACTATTATGTCAAAGTTAAAAATATTTCAGTAAAGTTCATGGCTTTTGAAAGTAATCATATTGTGAGGGGGAAAATGAAGTGATAAATTCTCCAGCATTGTAAGTGTTGGGAAACCAGGCATAAGGGGGATTTGAACTGGAGTCTTTGGACAGTGTCCCAGCCATCACCTCCCATTGTAATAATGAAGTAGGAATTTATGTGTCAGTTTAAAAAGTTCTTTTTCAATACCATTCCAGTGATAGAAAATAAATTGGAAAGCTTTTGTTTGCATGCCAGTGTACAACAAAATACATTCAAGTTTCACATAGGGTTTTCACAAAATGAAACCACTGTTCTTTGGTCAAGTCTGATATTTTAACACACTTGTTTCCCTCATGGGAAAATCAGCATAGTAATTTTAAAAGGTATTCAATATGTCAGTGGTTCAGAAAAAGCATGGGGATAAATCTACCTACAAAGGTAACGACACAGCTCAGGTGTGAAGAAAATTTTTCATTTGCAAAGTCTTGGGATGTAGGATATTGTGCTCCACAGGTACAGTTGCCTGAGTAAGCAGCAAACCTGCACTACAAGGGGTTTAGTCAATTTCCACAGAGACTGCTGGTAAACTTATAGCTTTCTGATAAATTAATTATTTGGAAACCACTTGCTGCAGGGTCTGTTCCTTGCCACTGCTGTTCAATCTCCCAAAAGACACAGTGTGATACTTCTGCATGTAAGAGGCTCTTTTGGTCCTCTTATTTTGTTTTCTCCCACCTATAGAAGGTTTTGCTTTAGAAGACAGTATCTATTGGTTTCATCCCAACACCTTAGAACTGAGTTGTAATAGGTCAGTAGCTTCTTCTGCTGTGTAAAGCTATAGGGCCAACTCACACTAAAAAAAAACCCCAAACCAAACCAAACCAAACCACCACCATCACCAACAAAAAACCAACAAAAAACCCAAAGCCAAGACAAAACAAAGCAAACAAACAAAAAAAAACCTCTCCAGCCCCCCCAAAAAACCCAAACCAAAAAAATTAAAACAGAAAAACCCTGAGCTTACCATAGCAAAAAAATTGTGCCAGTTTATGCGTACTAAATGGCATACATCTTTCCCAATGGAATTCCTAAGGCAACCTCAAATTTCTGTCTTCACCCAAAATTCCAAAAACACAGGGGAAATGTTTTCTGTGCTATTACTGTTATCTTTGGTTCCTTTTAGAATTCCACACAGATATGTGTTTTTTCCCTTGAACAGTGAATAGTTTTCATGGCTGCTCCCTAGGATGACCTCTAGATGAACAGACACTCCTGCATTGCCCTGTTCAATAACAATTGTGTTGTTCTTTCAAAATTTCAGTGGGCTATAATGAGATTTAAATTTTAAATTTTTTTAAGGGTTTTGGAAATCATTTACTTGACACTTAAGCTGCAAAACAAAGCAGAGTGGATACAGTGTATTTCATGCAGGCACTGTGTGGTAGGAGGAAATTTATTTGCTGTGAACAACAATATTCTACAAAGGAAAAAAGGAAGAGAAAGAAGAAGTAAAAGAAAAAGAAATTAAATAGCACAAGAAACTTCAAAAACTATCTTTATCTAGCTTAACATTGTTTTCAGAGCAGCAAATGTTCAGGATTCCATTCTTCTCGCTACATGGTTTATGTAGGTAGGAAAACTAACTGCTTTCAATAAAGCCACTCCTGAATAAATATGTTTTTGTCCCTGACTGAGATGAGCTTAACAAATCAACAGAGAAAGAAAAGCACAAACTTCTGCAGTTAACCATTTCTTTGCACCAAAAAGTTCAGTGAAAATTACAAAAAATTAATTCAGATTTTAATTACGTGTTTATATATACATGTGTATATAGAGTTTTTTAGTTTTGTCTGCTATGTAATCAGTGCTTTGTTTTCCTTTTGTATGTGCTTTGTGCAGAGAGGTTGTGGTCTCCAAGGGAAGAAACCCTAATCATACCGGGGTCCATACCTGGATGTGATTCGAGACAGCAAGCATGACTTCAGTAAGGGAAAATCCTGCCTGACCAACCTAGTGGTAATCTACCACGGAGTACCAGTGTATAATGGAAGAGCTACAGGTGTCATTTATATAGAGTTCTGTAGCACCTTTGACACAGTCTCCCGTAACATCCCTCTCTCTAAATTGAAGTGATGGATTTAATGGGTGTACTGTGAGGTGGGTAAGGAATTGCTTGGATGGTCACATCCAGAGGGTAGCAATCAATGGCTTAGAGTCCTGAAAGACATCAGTGACAAGTGGTGTCCCTCAGGGGTCCATATTGGGATCAGCATTATTTAATATGTTCATTAATAATAAAATGATGGGATTAACTTCACCCTCATCAAATTTGCACATGACACCAAACTGAGTGGTGCAGTTGGCATGCCTGTTAAAAATGGGATAGATAAACAAGGCTGTAAACCTTTAAGTAAAGGTTAATTCGTTTATTAGAACAACAAGAAACGGGGTATTGAGATAAGCTCGCAACCCACTCAGCAAGCCAGAGCAGAAAAAAATAACCATGTGCACGCACGGGGTGCTCCTTTGGAACCAGCGTCCACCAGAGGGCCCAGAGAAAAGTGTCCTGGGCCTTTTAAAGTCTTTGCAGGTCTCNGTTCACCTTCCAGATTGTTCTTTCTATTCAGTCTGTGTGGTCCAGTCCCTGTGATGGTGCCGTCTAGTGACTAAATTCACACATTGCCTCTCATACACCCAAGCATGCATTAACTTATAACTGTGTAACTTACATTCTCTTCAACCATGTTTAACTCACTGTAACAATAACTTGAATAACTTACTCCCAACAGATCCAACAATTATCAACCACCCTTTGAACCGCCCCCTATAACTGCCCCATGAAAGCCCACCCTCTATAGCACATATGACGGACAGAGGGACCTGGACAAGCTTGAGAAGTGGATCTTTGGGAATCTCATGAGATTTAACAAGACAAAGTGCAAAGTGCTGCACCTGGGTTGGGGCAGCCTCTGGTATCAACACAGGCTGGGGGATGAACAGAATGAGGACTGCTCTGCTGAGAAGGACTTGTAGGTGCTGGTGGATGAGAGGCTGGACAGGAGCTGGCCATGTGCACTCACAGCCCAGAGACCCAAATGTATCCTGGCTGTATCCAAAGCAGCGTGGCCGGCAGGGTGAAGGAGGGGATTCTGCATCTCTTCTTTGCTCTGATGAGACTCCACTTGGAGTTCTGCATCCAGCACAGGAAGGACATGGACCTGTTGGAGGGAATCCAGAGGAGGGGCACCAAGATGATCAGGGGACGGAGCACTTTTTCTATGAGAAAAGGATGAGAGAATTAGGTTTGCTCAGTTTGGAAAAGAGAAGGCTTTGGGGTGACTGAATTGCAGTCTTCCAGTACTTAAAGGGGACATAAAAAAGAGGGAGGGACTTTTTATAAGAGCATGTAGTGATAGGACTGTGGGTAATGGCTCTAATNTCTGCATCTCTTCTTTGCTCTGATGAGACTCCACTTGGAGTTCTGCATCCAGCACAGGAAGGACATGGACCTGTTGGAGGGAATCCAGAGGAGGGGCACCAAGATGATCAGGGGACGGAGCACTTTTTCTATGAGGAAAGGATGAGAGAATTAGGTTTGCTCAGTTTGGAAAAGAGAAGGCTTTGGGGTGACTGAATTGCAGTCTTCCAGTACTTAAAGGGGACATAAAAAAGAGGGAGGGACTTTTTATAAGAGCATGTAGTGATAGGACTGTGAGTAATGGCTCTAATCTGAAAGAAGTTAGGTTTAGATCAGATATTAGGAAAAAATTCTGTGAGGTGGTGAAGCACTGGAACAGAGTGCCCAGAGAAGCTGTGGATGCCCCATCCCTGGAGGTGCTCAGGGTCAGGCTGGATGGGGCTCTGAACAACCTGATCAAATTGAAGGTGTCCCTGCCCACTGCAGGGAGGTTGGAACTAGACGACCTTCAAGATCCCCTTCCAATCCAAACCATTCCATGATTCCATCCTTCTATGATGTTAAAGGAAAAATGATCCCTAAGGAAACCTGTGGAGTGCATATGCAATACAAGCAAGGTGTAGAATCTCTGTTCAGAGTTCACCTTCTCATAATTGTGGCCTGTATGATCATGACAGGAGACATCCCTTGGAAGCAGCCACAAGAGGGAGCAGGTACGGTGCTATAAAAACACAGGCAGCTGGTCTGCAGAGTAGAGGGTACTGTTCTCTCGAATTCCCTTTCAAAGCAAAGTAGTTTACTGGTCTCTCCAGCAAAACCTCACGACAGATGTCTGCTGTTACAATTCCCCTCCCTTTTCTTTCCTTCACGGAATAGCTCTTTATTTGAGATATATTGGCTATTTCCTATTTTTTTCTAAAATTCTTCCTGGAATTAGAATTATTGTCTTTGAAATAGTTTCTGTGTTCTGGTAAAAATAGTTGGGGTTCTCCTACCTGATTAATGTGTTTTCTATAGTGACAATGAAGGCAGTGAGCTAGAATTCACTGGATAATTAAAAAAAAAAATTGAGAATAACAGAGAAATATTCATTTCCGGTGTTAGTTGAAGTATATATTCCCCATGGAATAAAAAAATGATCAATGTTTAGTGCTACAGTATCACTAATGGACTGGATAGAAAATAAGTAGAAGCAATGATGAGAAGCTTTTTATTTCATTTTATTTTTAGGTTTGTTCTTCTAGGAATGAGTAATACAAGTGTTTTAGTGAAGTTTGTCTTCTACACTTTCTCTGAAATAAAGATATAATTCCACAGCAAAAACTCAGAGTCAACCTCATGAAAAGTTATAAAGTAACAGAAGTAGGCTTGAGAGAAAAATACGTGAACGAAATCGAGGGTATTATGGAAGGAAATTCAGAAATAAAGCTGGTTTCCTCCATGTTCTCACCGTACTTTCACTGAAGTATTTATGTGTTTAATACCGAAGGGTTAAGTGGAGCCCTGACAGAAGAACTGCTAAAGCAATCTGCTGCATATGCAGCACGGCTTGTTTCTGCACACAAACCCTGCTCAGTGCTGCAGCAGCGGAGGAGACACAATGGCACACGTGCATTGGTACAGTTCCAGGAGAGAGCTCATGCTATGATTTACTGCAAGACCAAATCTTTATTAATCTGTTAGTATCATTTGTGTACATATTATAGCACATCTATACTGTCTGTCATACCAATCAGTTTCAAATACTTTACAGATGTCTCTGTGCAACCTTTATTAAGAAATTATGAATAATACTTTTGTTGAGATTACACTGTGTCATTGAATGACAAAATGTAGGATAGCCATGAGACTACAATCTCATTCCATGTCAAAGGTTTGATTTAGCAAAGCAGTTAGTGACACTTTCCTGGTACTTGAAATGCAGTTCTTTGTCTTAGGAAAGGTGAACAGGAAAATTTTTTGTTTAGTTGAAAAATACTGATGGAAACAAACAAAATTAGGTTTTGCTGTCATCAGTTCCATGATTTATCAATCAAAACATCTAAATTCTTTAACAAAGCTGTTGTAAAAAAATTATGCTGATTCTAGTAGTCTATGAATAAATTCAACTGATCCTAAATTTCTTTCAGCAATTGTCATGAGGAGGAAACTAAGGCTCCATAGCATGGAAAAACCAAAACCCATACATGAATTTGCCAGACTTGCTAACAAGACTGTGGTCTTCCTTATCGGTGTTAACTATCTCAGTGCACTGCCGTGTAAGCAGATGCCACTTAACATCTAAACATCGCCATTACAGTGGCTTTCAAACTTGAAGCACTTGTTCCCCTATAGAGTTTCTAGATATGACCAGGCAATTCTCAGCTGCCCAGCTGACTTCATGTAAACTTACTGCACACTGTTTTCTTTTTACTGAAGCCATCTCAATGGCTTCTCGATGGTCACGTTTTGATTTGGCCTTAAAACTGATCTTACCTTCCAGAAACTTTGTATTGCCAACAAAAAAAAATATTAAAAATAATATCAAAGTATTATGTTCAATTTGCAGTTGTTTAAATTTTATCTTTTGACTGTAATGCATGATGAAACATTCTAAGAGACATTGCTCTGCCTAGAGCACATAAGAGTACTGTGTGCAAATCTGTAAGCAAAGTAAATTCATGAGTGTCTTCTTAAATGCCGTAGACTTTGTATTTTCCTTTTCACATGTGAAAAATGGATTACAAATTGTATGAGCCAAAAGTGGGCAAAACATTTCTATTCTGATTCATTTGCATTTTATGTTCTCTTTGGACAAGCACAAAGAAGCAGAGGAAAGGTGGCACTCACTCTCTGCCCCATGTCAATTTATTGTCAATATAGAAAACCTCCAAGAGAGGGAAATATTATGTGCCATGTAGAGGAATATGTAGAGAGAGCACCTTACATAAAGAAATGAGTATCAGAATCATCTTTAACTGTCCTCTGGTTGACTATAGGAACAGCCCATATGACCCTGCTGCTTCTATATATTTTCTATGTATGTTATTGTCAGTCAGGAGAAAGATAATGCTGAGTACTCTGAGGTATTAGAATTACTGTCTGAGCATTTCACATAGATTTTGTTGCTATTTGTTTTTATTCTGAATTTCCTGTTCAATTTAGTGCTTTGGCATCTTAGTGCATCGAACCCTGGGGTGCCTCCAGGCTATATCCTTAGCCCATTCTGCACAAGAAATTAAATGAAATGAAGAAAATGATTGCTCTCAGCCAGCTTGTGCTATCTGGGAAATGGGATTTCCACTACCCCGCTGGTATGAAAGATGAAAACAAAAGGTTGACCAATATGAAAGCTAAAGCTTGAATATATTTTCAGCTCAACTCTTTTTGTGGAACAAAATGTTCTTTTAGAATTTCTTCTACATATTGACTTATCTGAGTAAACAGCCCTTAGTTAATAATGCAGAACACATGGTCCTGTTTTGATAAGCACATCCCCAGGGATTGATGCCATTCAGTTTGAACAGAGCTACTAGGCATATATTTTTGTACCAAAACCTGGGCAGCTCACGTTAATTTATGGTCAACAAAGACTTCTTGAGTCCTTTGCTAATCACTATTGAAATGAAATGTGAAGTACAGGGATTTTAAGGACTCGATGAGGCCTACCCTATCAGATAATATATTAAACTGTCATGTGGGTTTGGGGATGGAAATAAGAAAGTCAGAACAATGTTCTGGATCTCATTTGGGTAAAAGGGCAGAGTGCACCGGGTCCATTTCAATTTCATGCTCCTTAGTACCAAGATGTTTATCAGAATGTCTTAGCCTGGAGATGGGAGTTGTAATTTCTTTGAAAACTGAAGGAAATGTTTCACTTTCTGGGCCAGCTAAAAAGTGGAGATAAAGGGTGTGGTTTCCATAAAATAGCCCAATGCTATTTAAAGTGCAGTAACATGCAGTAACTAGTAAAATGGGCTGTGGCTAATTCAGCCTATTACAAGATTCTGCATGAAATCATCCAAGATTTCACAGCTGATGGACAATGCACCTGATTCAGTGCCACTGTGTCATTGGAAATCATTGCCTTAGAAATGTGATTAAAGGATGTCTATTTTTCACATGCACAGGAAAATTCTAGTAGAAAGTGCTAGATGTGAAGCATTTAAAGTCATAGAAATACTCACATTGCTGTTGCTGGAATTGCAACCTCTTCAAGAAAGCACACTTGCTGTATCACAAACCATCAAAAAACTACTACATGTTCCAATATAAGTTGTGTTTTATTGCTGTGAGCTTTTGTTTAAATGACGCTGAGCAAAACAGAAATACAAATCCCTCTAGCTTAACTCCTGGTTTTGAGACTAACTCTTTTCTTTTTCTCTGATAAATGGGAAGCAAAAAAAACATGAGCTGGTGATGAAATGGAATGAATAGTAGAAGGAAAGGTGTCAATTTAAAAATAAAAATAAAAGTGGGACCATGTGGAGAGTGTCTGCAACAATAATTATTTGTATAACAGAGCTTATCTATCTTGCTGTGCAGGAATACAAGGTTTCAGAATCCTTCTGTTAAAAGAGAATTTCTCCCATAATTCTCACTTTAATGGTCATCACTACAAAACACCCTCCAAAAAACGTTCTGGTCCATATATTCCTATTTTTTCCCAAATATTATTTATTATTCTTATTTATTTTCTCTTCCACATAATGATTAATAATGATCTTTAAAGAAAAGATCCATGGAAATCAGTGGATGTAATTCTAATGACCTTGCTTGAGGTCATTTGGGAAAATAAATTGCAAACCAAAATCAGAAAAAAAATCAGAGTACTACGTAATCTTTAGGTTTTCATTTATTGCAAGCTCTAATTGCACAGTCTGTCTCTTTTTTCTCACCAAAAAAATTGATACATTTTTCTTTTGCAGTTTGGAGGTATGATTAGCTCACCTAAGCTCTGATACTACAAATGCATTTTCAATCTGCAGATCATTTTCTAGGAGAAAAATTAGAACCTATTTGTAATCTGCAGTTTTTTACAACTGCACTGATTTAGAAGCAATTTGGGTGTAAAATGCATAATATTACTTCAACTGGGAAAAAGAAATAAATTCTTCTTATTTTAACATTAGCAGTAACCAAAAGAGTTCAAAATAATGTTAAGGACATTTCAGTTGAAGAATTCAAATTTTCACACTAACCCTGTAATTCCTGTTTCACAGCAGTTTTAATAAACAGTTTTCTTCCTTATACTGTGCTCTTCTGTACCTACTGTGAGAGACAATAGACATCTGGGACTGAAATGAACACCAAGCTGCAGGTCAGCTTGTATATGCTGATTCTTAGGATTATAACAAGAACTAGTCCTGAATTTCAGATTGAAATACCCACTGAGATCTCATAAAGAACTATTTAAAGCCTCCACAATAACTTTGCAACAAAAAGGTCAAATAAGAACTGCAAGCAGAGAAGCTGCTGGAGATCAGCAATGATATTGAAAGTAAAGAAACTGAAACAAGCCAAAGACAACAAGCGTGTTATCAGCCTCTCCTCTACTCTGAGAGATTTGATAACAACTTTGGAGGTCCTCTGGCTCCCATGCAACTCTGCTCCTTAACATCTATAGTCTGTATATGTTTAGATGATTGAAGGTTAAAGCAAACATTCTGGAAAGAAAATACATTTGCTGTTGGTTTTGGTTATCAAAATTATTATTAATTGATAATGTGTCGTGTTTCATAGACTCTGTTCACAAAAGCACCCTAAACCCAGATTTGACCAAACATCCAGATCTTCTAGGAGCTATGCAGCCTCCTTATTTCATTCACCTGCCTGCTGCTAAAACGGGATGTACTGAGCCACTTGTCCCTGTGTTGTCTCTGTGCAGGTGTTGCACCGTCTCTTTCTGCCATTTTCATTCAGTGTAGCTGACATATGACACAGATTCAGAGACATGCAAGGCCAAACAATAAAGACGGTCTTTGCAGACTCTGTTTAAAGGAAAACAAGAAGTTCTTGTGAGGTATTAGAGAGGTACATCATGCCACAGTGCCAAGATGAGACAGTCATCACGTTTAAGAAATGTGTGGTGCAGTGCTGCACCCATTCCTTGTGAAGGCACAAGCTCTCCTGAGGAGCCAGGCAAGTTTTGTCCCAGGAAAGAACTGAGACCTCTAGAGCTGGAATGACTGGATGTCATACTCAGTGAATAAAAGGGTGCCACAAAAGCAAAATATTATTCCTGATTTCTGAGCTGTTACTGCCATGTTTCATAGCTCATGCTTACATGCAGACAGTGAATGTAGTTTTAGCTAAAGCGGATGGATTTTCTTTCAGCAGTTTGAATTCCCTCAATCAACTAATTTAATATGTATTTGTGCAGCTTCCTTCTATTCTGCCCAGAATATCTGTATGTGGATAACCATATTGCTCTAACTTATTAATATGCAAAACTAAGCACGCCTTTAACTTCATGGGACCATAGGGAAACACATAACTCATGAAATAAGCAATAAAATTAGAAAATTCATTTTGATTTTATTCAGGGTGCAGCGTGGAGTGTTGGCAGTAGTTTTAACAACTCACTAATTAGAGGATCAAACATTTCTTTTTGATTTTCCATTAGGACAACATGCAAAAGTTTAAAGGAGGGAAAATTTTTTGCAGTCCATGTAAAATCTTAAGCAGCAAAGCCCTTTTCAAAAACAATTACTGCTAATGCAATTTTACCAGAAGCCAGTAGGCTATGCTCATGCTCTGATTTTCCAGCTGAGATACACCTGGTCATCATTCGCTCTCCATGCAAACAGAGGGGCCGCTTTGTTTCAGTGATTCACACAGTTCTGCACAGCTTATCTCCACATTATGAAACCTTTACTTGTCCAGAGAACACATTTCATAACATTCATTTCTAGCACAATTCCCAACATCCATTTTCGTAGAGACAGTGACTGGAAAGTACTGTGTCCTCACTGAGTATTATAATAGATATAATTATTGCTGGGATACTAAAAGCAAGCTGGCTTCCTCACTTCCAATTGTCCAAGCAAGCAAATTCTCCTTGGCCAAGATAATTAAGTTGTCTGTCAGCTTTATCACCTCAGTGACAGGCTCTCCTCATTTTAGCTGGTGCTTTTTAGGCTAGGTAGGATTTTCAAAGAGCAGAAGCCTCATGAGCCAGCACAGAACATGATTTATATCTCAGTGTCATTTCCTGAAAAAATCGTAATCAATTTTACTCTAAGATCATCTGTGCAGGGGATTTTTCAAGAAAATTAAGATGATTCAGCTAATGATTTTATTTTCATGTTCATGTCCTTAAACAATTTAAATATCATGGAGATTAATTCAAGTGTGAAGTAGCCAGAAGCTGGAATGGCAAAGGACAGTTTACCCCTGAGTGCATGCATCTGTGTAGTTTTTAATAGCCTTTAATGGACTTCACAATGGCAAGCATTTTATGCTAATTTTCCTTACTGTTTCCTTATTTTCCTTACTGTACTTAAACTCAGACTCATACCTGTGAATGGGTCTGGTAAATTTCCTTTGCAAGTTTTTATTCTTCTGCAGTAAGCTTTCAGTTAAGAGGTGTCCTAAAGGAGGAATCAATTCTTATATACTTCTCTGAAAGACCATTTGATTGGATTTCTACCTGAAGGTTTTACTCCTTTCAGGGATTCATGAGAAAGAATTTTGGTACTTCATGCTTACAGAGGTTATGAGAAAGCATAAGGAATAATACAAATATGCTGTTTTTGTGATTGAATAGTGGGCTGAGGTGATCTTGTAGCCTTACTTTCAAAACTATTTATTATCTTATTCAACAATGAAAGTAAATAGAGCATAAGCTGAAGTCTTCTCCACTCCTTGCAGGGCTTCTGCCTTGGAATAACACTAAAAAAACCCACAAACTATTTTCTAGTGCTGTGATACAAAATACAAAACAATGTCTGCATGTCTGTTGCAGGATTGCTAATGCCAGTGCTGATGGCTCCCCTTAAGCCCTGTGCACTGCACCTCTACTTCCTGGTGCTGAGAGATGGCACAACGTACATGACGTCAGAGAAAAAGGGATTGAAGATAAGCTGTGTCTTTTCATCCTTTTCCCTTTCTCTTTTCCGCTCTTCCCTCTACAAGAGCTGTGAGTAGAGCTTTTGTTTGTGCGGGGTCAGTGACTGAAGGGTGGGGGTGTTGCAGGGGACTCCATGTGCTAACAGGAGGAGAGGGAAGACCCGGTGTCACCTGGTCTTCGACACTCGCCTCCCAGACAGCTCCCAGACCTCCTGCACAATTCCATCATTTGCACAGTGTGGGCAAAGAAGTTTAGTGATAGCAAGTTTTGGTCCGGGTATTGTGTAGGATAAAAACGACATTCCCTATCACTTATATCAAAGAAAGGAAATGGAGAGGGTGTTCCTGACAGGTGCAGGTTGAGGGGAATGGGCAGTGAAAGAGGTGAAGTGAGACAAAGCTCAGTCAGCACCAGGGGCAAGACCCATCCGCCAGTGGTAAGAATTAAGCTGCAAAGAGTTTCGTCCAGGCTCAAGGGAAGTGTCAGGCAAAAGAATGCATGCTTCACACAGTGCTGTCCTGTTGGGGTAACAAAGCTGAGCTCTGCAAAAGTGCAAACCAGCATTGTATGCTTTCTCACATCATGAGATGACCGCATAGGTTGCCTTTGAGAATTTGGGGAGCTATTTATTTATAACGCTTTAAAGGATAGAAAGGACTTCTGCCAGCATGTGCAGCACTGCTTGCCACCAGATTTAGGCTATGCTAACCTGTGTTTATATCTCACAGGGGGACGGGTCTTTGACATGGGGGGAATTCCAACCTGTCTCGCTCCAGGGAGCTGAGACAGTCCAAAAACATTACATCACCTCCCTGGGTTGCTGTCTGCTAGAAGTACAGTGTTGTCTTTGTGATTTATCAGGATGCAGATTTATATTTAATGCGTAATTTAAGAGGAAGAACAAGGCTAAGCAAATAAAGAATGCTCTGCAAACTGAACCATTCACAGCTGAGTGAGGAGCTCCTTGAAAAGCCTTCAGTATAAACCAGCAACATGGCTCAATCAGTACCTTTCCAGGCAATACTATCTAACCACTGGGTAAAAGGTTTCAATAACAGAGCACTGGCAGAGTATATTGACTGTTTGTCATTGCACCGGGATGACTTCAAAAAACGCTGTGCTCATATCAGAACAAGCCAGAAAATGCCAAGGAAATCAATAGGTCACTTACACACCTTTAGAGGCAGAGGTATTATGAGAGTCACACTGAACTGATGGTTATTAACTCCGCAAAATTAAAAACTCACTTGAGTTCAGCACTTTTCGTGCATCAAGGGAGGTAAACGTAACCCAAGGAAATAAGTTTATAGCAGTTTAAGGATTTGTAGTTGTTCTTTTGCTTGTCTGAAGCTAATGCTTCTGTAAGGTAGATAGAGGAAAAACAGCCTCTTAAAGATTATTGTTAGGTGGTTTATCATGAAAGTTTAAAAAAAGATTTACAATAGCCTATTCTTTTTAATTATATTAGATGTCCTAGATTTTTAGGGACCAGTAAAACCTAAATGATTTGCAGTTAAATAAGTCTACTCCATAGGATGTGAAAAAGAAGATGCTGAAGACAGAAATCTTAAAAATCTAAACCTCACTACTGTCAGTTTACAGAAGGGAGTGGTAGATATGAGTTCTGAAGTGTTGGACTGGAAATGCAGCAAACTCTTTCTCCTCTCATTCCATTTAACATACCTGTAGAACTTCTCTGGGGAATCTGTCATACTCAGTAAACTCAAATGCTAGAGATACAATGTGACATTCAGCTCTACATCACTTTCTCATTCAGTAAATTAACTTTCTCCTCATTGCCAACCAGTAAAACAAATTGCCATAAACTACCCCTCTCCAGCTGTCCTGGAACCTAGGAGGGGTTGGTGCTATGACTAGGAACAGCTGGCTGAACTAAACTTGGGCACAATAAAAGCAATATTGACAGGCAGAGGAAAATATTTTGGACAAGTAACCAACACAGTAATAAAATTTTTGCTTGAGGGACAGCTGCTCTCATTTCTTAAGGTGGTAGGCAGCCTCAGAATGGTTCTGCATTTCTCATTACACCATGTGACAAAAAACCACCATAAAAGTCTTCTTTCATTTATGACCAGCCGTGAGATAGGACCTTCTCCTGGCAGAATCTGATCTGGCCACAGTTATTAAAACTTCTGTAGGTTGGTTTGCAGTGAACTAAATTTGAATGCATTGATCTGAAATGAATATGATGGGCCTCGTATTCCCCACAAGCAAAACTGTAGATGAAATCGCATGAATATCACAAGGACCCACAGATTTAAGACCACTCAGTGGGGTTTTTTTCATAAAACTCTTCAAATGCTTTTTCAAACCATTACAACTTTTAACATCCATATAATACCTTATGGCGAGGAGTTCCACAGTTTAAACTAGTGTTATTTGAAGCAGTCTTACCCTTTTACTTATTTTGGACTTCTCTTGTTTTGTTTCTTTTACAAAAACTGTAGCTAGTTTTTGTAATGTATCGGGCAGTGTTCTGCTGCCCTCTATTCAACTTCTTAATGTTATTCATGATTGTACATAACTTTATCATTTCTCCCTCAAGTCTTTATAGGATGGAAAGATACAGTATATTTGTTGACCCTTTCATGAAAAACTCACATAATTTTGATCATAATTTTTTTTTCTTTTTTTTTCTGTGTTTGTTCCAGTTCCACTGTATTTTTTTTTGCAATGGTATGACTGGAATTATACCTGTTCTTCAAGATGTGAGCTCCCCATGGATTTGTAAAGTGTTTCAATAATGTTCTCTGCTTTATTCTCTATTTCTTCTCTAATAATTTTCAACACTCGATTTGCTTCTTCACAGCCTCTGAGCACTGAACTGATGTTTTCCTAGAAATATCTGTTATAACCACAATGGTAATGATCATTACAGAGCATATCAAATAAATATTTTATTTCAGTTAACTAAAGTTTTTACTCTATATCTTTACACATTTGGAACAGTCAGATATTAATTTTTTAATTTAATTTTTAAAGTGAAAGTATCTAATATTTTGATTTAGTGGAAATAATTAAGATTTCTACCACTCTTAAAAAAAAATCAACCATCTTTCATAGTGTAAAATTAAAATAAGGAAAATATGCAAGAGATGAAAATGCAGTTTCTTCTCAGTTCAATGGCTTTATTACAGAACAGTAGATGCAAGGAAACAAGAATTTCCAACCACCCACAGAAAAATCTGAATCTATAGTTTGGGTGGGTCATAAGAGCTATCCAGCATTTCCATGTCAGCTTGCTTTTCATTGTGAAGCCTAAATTATATTTAAAAAAAAAAAAAAGAGGAGCAGAAAAACAGAAGTTTAATAGCTTAAGTCTTAACATCTACCACTGACCTGCTCTTTGGAAGTAAAACATCACCACGACTTGAACAGTCTCTAAATGAAACCTCTGACTTTTGCACTGCAAGAATTTCTTGAAGGAAGAGAGGCCATCTCATTAACTCATGGAGGTTTTGCTCCTACTTTCAGCACTCTATTCAGAAAAAGTGTCATTAATCAGCTTTCCATTAATTTGGATGGCTGTATCTTGGCAGCAACATTCAACTTACTCAAGGCTTGCAATTTAGAAATATCCTCACCACTATATTGAATGGTGATTTATCATTACAGCAAGGAGATGTTAATTAGAGCAGAACTACAGGCCTCAAAATTTAATCATATTTTAATGGGTTTTTAAGTCCTACTAAAAATATTTCCAAAAAATATTTGGTGACAGACTAATGTAATTAAACTGATGCCATGGTTTTTCAAACTTTGAAGGGTCACCCGTTACAAGCAATGTTTCAAAATCAAATCTCATTTTATAACACTGTACCATTATTATGGATGAATAATGGACATCAATACAGAGGCAGGAACAGAAGCTGTAGAAAATTATTCTGGTCAAATCATTCATTAGTATAATCTTTTATGTAGAATGCAAAGATGAGCAACAGCTAAGATCTCTATTGCCTATATTTTCTGAAAAGAAAACCTTTAATGAAGCTGTAGCCAGAAATGTATTTTCATAACTGTGACCTGAGATATTGTATTTCTTTAAGTACCTATCAATTTCAAACCCAAGTCTGCTCAGCAGGATGAATAGGGCTCTCCTAATAAATCATCTATCTTTTCCACTCGTGCATGAAATCAGTGTAACATGCATGAAAAAAGATAACAGATTATTACACCAAATCAAAAAGGAATAAGGTGTACCTATATTTTTAAGGAACTATGTTCAAATAGCATTGCTGTGTGTGCTTAATGCTTCTGCTTCGTGCTTGATTGTGAAAGTTTTATGGAGTAAGTTTCAGTCTGAAATGAAAGATCAAGCTATGTTAACATGGCACTTGCTCCAGCATCATAGCTAGCACGAGAAAAGTTCCATGGAAGCCAGGTTGTTGGACTACCAAATTTTGAAAATTAAAATGGAAGGGGGGGAGGGGAGTAAAAAAAAATTAAAATACTATAGTGGTTAAAAAGCAATAGGAAGGAGGGAGAAACACATTTTAAACTGTTTTTGCTAATTACACTGTTGTCCCTGTGTCACTTAATAGATGTGCAATCCGCGGCGCTGCGCTGACACCTAGTGGTGCTCGTCGGGCTGCAGTGGGACCCTTGGGTGGACCGCCAGACGCTGGTTGTGTCCCCAGGAAGCCAGCATCATCTTCATCTCCGAGAAATCTGCTCCAATAGCTGCATGAAACACTGTTGGAAAGGATGTGTTCACCCCCTCCGGCCACTCAGTGGAGTGGCTTCGTGCAGAATACGAGGATGAGTTTATATAGTGAGGAAAAAACAACTGGAAGTGATAACGAGAAATCTAACCTGGAGAGGTGCAGAAATGCAGAAGGGACTACAAGCCGAAAAGTAAGTCCATCACACAAAATGTTCTCTTTCAGCTGGCCACTTATTCATGCACACAGAGCACACAGTCTGAGCTTATCATTCTACAACAAAATCCAACATCTCTCTGTGGTCACTATATCACAGCCAATGTTATGTTTAAGAAATTAAGGGAAAACTGTTGACCCAACCCATGTATATCCCATTTAGCTTGAAATGCCTCTCAGATACTTCACTGTGGCCAATGCAAATAAATTACAACTCTTCACATTTATAGAATGAGATGTACCTGCAGGCTTAAACCTGGAGGCTTTAGTCACGGGTGCATTACATTCAGGATTTCACTATATTGAAAAGTTTAATAGTTCAAACCTTTAATAAGTTTCAAATATTTGGAAAAAAATATTCTAACTACTCTAATATGTTTTCTTCTTTCTGTTATCTTGTCTAGAGAATCAACTACTTCGCATTTTCTGACATGATTTACTGGTTGAATAGCATTTGGTAAAATTGATTAAGTATGGATTATGAATGAAATTCAAGGACTCAGTGAATCTTAAAAGTGTTTTACCTATGAGTTAAAGAAGGTCAGACCTGAACATTTCATTTAGTAATTTAATGATGCTCTTTCAAATACTGTTCCTTAAAAATGCAGAGATTCTGCTCTCATTGATTATTACATATTCATTGAATCACATGGAAGTACTGCATCATATATGCTGGAAT
Organism: Platysteira castanea; assembly: GCA_013397175.1. NCBI lineage: Eukaryota > Metazoa > Chordata > Aves > Passeriformes > Platysteira > Platysteira castanea. The sequence goes on along the minus strand of VYXC01010327.1, from coordinate 589,553 downwards.
AGGTGAGATCAGAGCTCTACTTGATAAGAGCAACCAGAGGACAGACGACCTGGTTAGAAAATAAGGTTTGGAGAAAGTTGTGTACATATCTTGTAGATCTACTTCTATATGCGATGAATTCCCCAGTTACAGTAACATTCCCTATCTGTTATCCAGAACACTATATAAGCTCATCATACAGCTCCTGTTCAGACAGGAAATTATCAAGCAGATCTTCCTGGCAGCATATATGGAGGTTATGAAGCCTGTGGTACTATTAGGCATGTTGAGGAAGAGAATTTGGGATTTATAGAAGCACTGTACCTCTGAATCAAATCTGGGTGGATATATGTCATCCCTGTGAGGGCTTCTGGATACATTCAGTAATTTCAGCCAAGTTTATAAAAGGACAGAATTGCCAACAACATTAATTTCAAGTCTTCTGAAACTTAGAAGATTTTAGGGCTTCCTCCTGCCTCTCCCCAGCAGAGGTGCTGACACGTTTCTGCCCTGTTGGCGCCTGCCTGGGAAACTAAACAGGGCTGACACCACACAACCTGCCCAGCCAAATGCTGCCAGGAGGCAAACAGGGATGTGAGAAGAACTGGAGGCAGAGAATCTGAGGAACTTTTGGGAGTAAGGGTAAAGAAGATTGGAGTTGTCTGTTTGCAGCTACAACTTTTACAAGGCCTATTTGTTTCTGGGGAAACTCTTTCTGTTGGTATGCAAGTGATGGAATTGTCAATGCTGACCACAGCCAATTTTTCAATAGAAGCAACAGAAGAAATGGCTACTGGATAGAGCATAGGATAAGATGTGAAACTTGGGGCACATACCTTGCTCTCACTCTAACTGGATAATATCCATAGGATATTATCAGGATCATGTCTTTCAGAGAAAATCTTCAGATGTTGAAATATTTACTACCCTACATTAAGATCAGTTTTCAAATAGCTTATGTAAAATGATAGGTGTTTTATATTTATTCATTGAGGAATGGATTTCTGTAACAAGACAGTCTTTTAGGATTGATCAAATGTACTGCACCTTTGCTAGTTTCAGATGTTGAAAGGACACTTCTTACAGAAGAACTTTTAAGATATGAAGTGCCATATAAAATTTGGGGGTGATTTGTTCTTTTAAAACAAAAATATACTTTTAGGAGAAAAATTACTTCTAGCAAGAAACGTGATGAAAAATTATCTCTAACTATTGGAAGACTATAAAAGGAAAAACAGGCTGAATATGTTTTTCAGCTAACAGTCCACATCTTATAAGAAATAATGAGGCATAAAGTGAAAGATTTTGATGTGAAGTAAGAACCCTTCCTAAGCTCTCTCCCGTTCTATGCTGCACTTGAGGCAGATTCACAAAAGCTGTGAGGAGAAAAAAAAGTGAAGAAAATATTTCTCTTTTGGTTTGTCAATGTTGAAAATATTTACACCACATTTTAGCAGTTTGAACAATGTTAATAGCATCTGTGAATGATTTTCCAGATTTGTAGAATACGTTCTTATAAATAAATGACCTATGTGTTTGAATAATACACAATTTTACAAATTCTGCTCTCCTTTTTATTTTTTCAATGTAACTTTAGCATTATTAATGAAAAAGTTATGGTTATCATAGAGATGGGACAATTAAAAGTAACTATATTTTTCATTTGATGATTTGTCTTTTGTTACTGGTGTCTTTAGAAGTGCATGGGGTGACTCACCTTCTCCCGACTTCTTTTGGCTAACCTTTGCACAATCATCTAAAACACCAAAAAAGCAGATGTATTCCTTTTTCACAGACCATACCAACCTAACACTCACTGAGATCACTTGAAAAACTCAGCATTATGTCTACTGAGGCAGACCAACTCACAGATTTTTCTGAGATGTGCAGAGGTGTACAGAAATGATACAAAGATGAACCAATGTCATGTCTGGAGTAATAACTTGGTATACTGTCCTGGGATATTTTACTACGGGAAGCACCTTTAGATTACATGCAAAATAGCAGTCCTGAAGGCCCTAATACCACTCCAACAAATCCAATACTTTTTTCCTAGCTAACATAATTTTGTAAATCCATTATGATACTCTACTTACTAATAAATCTCCTGGTGCAGAGTGGAAAAACTGGTATGATTTGTTCAGACATGCAGACTGAAGGGCATATCTGGAAGCTGCTCTGCAGATAGGGTAAAGCTCTGTTCTGATTTCAACCAAACATCCTGGGTGTCAGCTACAGTTGTAAGGTTTTGGGTTTGGTGGGGTTTTTTGAAGGGGATGTCCGTGGATTTTATGTTTATCACCTTTCTTTTTTGTCCATTTTACCACTGACTTGGAGCTTTGCCTGGAGGTATTGGATTGGAATACATAGACTAGCAATGACACTCAGTGATCTGTTAAAATAAAGATTTCTGATGGTATGGAGATTCTTCATTTTCTTTCCATTTTCTCTAAGCTACCTGATAAATCCTTTGAATATCTGTCTCAAGCTGCCATTAACCAGCTCTCAGTTTGACTCCTGCTGTGTTCTGTGTATTTTTCTCCCAGCAAAACACTCTGGCCATTGTACAAGGGACACTGCCATGCAAATATGTCATACTTCTTCAGATAGTCCATGCCAAAATAATTTTAAGTTATACTTCATCTAAAGAATAAATAAACAGTCTGAAATTTCTTTAAGTAACCTGGCTCCTATAACTGAAAACCAGTTTGTGAAACAGCATTTGTAATTTTTTGTGACAACAAGCTGTGGAAACCGTCCCTCATATGTTTCTATGAATATTTGAATTTTCAAGATATTCTAGAATATTTGAATTTTTAAGATAGTCTGCTTTGACTTCTTTGTTAACCGCACTGCTCCCATTCTTCAGCAGTACCCTAACATGTGGGTTTGCTGGTAAGAATGCTAACCAGAGCAGACAGTTTACAATACCCAGTCACAGGTAGTGCTAACTCTGATACATGGAGAATGTGCTAAAAAAAATCCGATTTTCAAAAGTAATTGGCTCATGTGTTACAAATCAAATGCACACAAGTGCTTTGCTTCCACTGGTCTTTCTAACTGATCTCCAGAAATATTTATTTCTTGCTCCCAATGTTAAGTAGAGAGAACACTTGAAATCTTGATCACTTTTTTTTCATATGTAAGTATGAATGTCTTCTCTTTAAGAGTAGGTCAGTTATTTAGGTTCCTTAATAAAAACACCTAATTCCTTTAAATGGGACACCATGCAGCCTTTGTACTTAACCAGAATGTATCTGGAGAACTGTAAAGCACTATTCAATAGGAGTAAAGTCTGTTCATAACATCTGAATGAATGTTCTAGGGGGGACAGTAAAAAGTTTAGAAAGTCAAATGAAATTCTGGATAAAATTATTGAGCTAATTCCACGAAAAGGTGAATAGCACATTATGATAATGCAGTTCTTAGGCAAGAATATAATGCTGTTTTTTGGTATCAAGATTTTTATATTGATATTTATATTAAATAGACACAAATACTTGTGGTTCTGTGGCTCTAGCAGAACTTTTCTCCAGTCTCTTCAGGTTCACTCTCTCTCAGACACATGACTTATAACTTCTGGCATGTAGAAGTCTATCCAAGTGCCTTCAGGAGTTCCAGTCTTCTTCCATAGAGTAACTCCACAGGAATGGGTGCTCCTCTCCCCCATCCTTAACCACATTTGAAGACAACTTTACATAACTTCATTCAAAACTTGAAAAGGAAGCTCAGATTGTTCCTTGGCTGCCTGTAGGAGCAAGTTTGACCTTTTCATGTCTATATTTAAGTTAAATATTTATGCAACAAAAATAAATCCTGAGTGGTTTTATTCTGTTTTATGGAAATTTGGAATATTAGCTTTATATTTTCCCTGATTTTTTTTTTTCTTTTTCTTATGACTTGAAGTAGCTGGGGTTATTCTATCTGGATATGCTGCTTGGTTGTAAACAGCCCCTCGGCAGCCAGTCACTGGTGGTGTTTCTGCTTATTTTTGGGGCCAGTCCTGTTTAACATCTTTATCAATGATCTGGATGAGGGGATCAAGGACACCCACATGCAGTTTGTAGATGACACCAGGCTGGGCAGGAGTGTTGATCTGCTGGAGGGCAAGGAGGCTCTGCAGAGGGATCTGGACAGGCTGGATCAATGGGCTGAGGCCAGCTGTAGGAAGTTCAGCAAGGCCAAGTGCTGGGTCCTGGCCTTGTGTCCCAACAACCCCAGGCAGTGCTACAGGCTGGGGACAGAGTGGCTGAAAAGCTGCCCAGAGGAGAAGGACCTGAGGGTGACTGATTGACAGCAGCTGAACATGATCCAGCTGGGCCCAGGTGGCCAAGACAGCCAATGGCATCCTGGCCAGTGTCACTAACAGTGTGGCCAGCAGGAACAGGCAGCGATTGTCCCTCTGTACTCGGCACTGGTGAGGCCACACCTCAAATCCAGTGTTCAGTTCCGGGCCCCTCACTACGAGAAAGACAGAGAAGGGCAATGGAGCTGGAGAAGGGTCTGGAGCAGAAGTCTTATGGGGAGCAGCTGAGGGAGCTGGAGTTGCTTAGTCTGGAGAAAAGGAGGCTTGGGGAAGACCAAGGAAGGTTTAGATTTGACATTAGGAAAAAATTTCTCCATGGAAAGGGTTGTCAAGCATTGAAACAGGCTGCCCAGGGAATTGGTGAAGTCACCATCCCTGGAGGTGTTTAAAAGACGTGTAGATGTGGCACTTAGGGACATGGTTTAGTATGCATTTAGTAGTGCTGGTTCAATGGCAGGACTTGATGATCTTGGAGGTCTTTTCCAACCTAAAGGATTCTATGACTGTATGTAAAATATTTTCAGAAAAAAATGTGGAAGTGTTGTTTTAACAAGATTCAGAAAAAAATTTGTAGTTTTTAAAAAATTCCCTAAAAAATAAACCAGTTTCAATTTTACTGAAAGGATGTCTTCAGTGTAGTTTTCAAATATATTTTAGAGAGAATGATTTCACAAAAATGCTCCTTTTTACATTCTACCCCTGAATGCAACTTGAAAACTGGAAGTTTAGGTGGAAAACTGAAAATACAATTTTGACCTAACTCAGGAAGAGAGGAAGCACAAGAAGATTAATCACATGCAGTTTTTAACGTATTTTCTTTTAAATTTTTTAAATTATTATTTTCACTGATTAATGATCCAATATCAGTAAGTTAAACTTCTCAATAAAACCAAAAATAGTTTCTCTTATTTTCTGCATGGAAAAATCAAGTAAGAAAAAAATGGGTACAGAATTTGCATAAAGGAGTTCACAGTGCTGGATGCTTCATATTTGGGACACTCTGTATTCTTGTAAGATCTGTAGTTCTGAGGCCTTTTCAAAAGCCTGACCTGAATTACTAACTCCAACTTTAACAGCAAGGGAGAAATCGTCTTTTGAAGTTAATAGCCAAACTTTCAAGGTTTTCAAGGGAGCTGTTTTTTCATCACAGATATATCTAATGTAATAAAATCTAGATCATCTAATCCCTAGTCCTGGAATTTAAGCACTGGACTTCCTTTTTACATTGATCACTGAATAGTTCAGAATTATAAAAAGAATATTTTTTCTGCTATTGATGTAGCATCTCAGGGCCTGGCAAATCTAGGTGGTCCTACCACCCCTAAGAGAACTGAAATTTTTTAATGGAAATTGGAGCATAGATGAATGAGCTAACAGCAGGGTTCAATTTTAATGACAGCAACAAGGAATTCTGTAATTAAGCACATTAAGGCAGAACAACCTCTTTGAATTTCAGAACATCTCTAGTTCATGCTCTAACATCTGTTTTTCTTACACTGCTTTAATCTGCATCGTCCCTTCAGGCATCCTACACTAAGGGCTTGACAGACTCCTAGCTGACAGTAGCTGGCATCCTTTTAATTGACAAGGGAAACCACTGTTGAAAGAGACTGGGAAGAGCTTCCCCTCTTCCCTCAGGGTCTAAATGCTCTGCTTTTGCAGAACTCCTGCAGGACCAGCCAGCTACAAACCCAGCCTGAAAACACAGGTTTTGCAGAATCCAAGGAAAAGCTCACCTGACCTTCTCATATGCTTTAGACCCTTTTACTCTGGATTTTGCCCAGTGTCCCAAGGGGAAGAGGTTTGGTATTTTATTTGTCACATGCCTTTATTTGTCACATGCCTTATTTTAGCAGAAAGTGAAATAATTTCTGTTTTCACAAAAAAAAAAAAAAAAAAAAAAAAAAAAAAAAAAAAAAAAAAAAGGAAGCATTGGTTTATGTCCCACTGGAAGCAGATGCAAATGAACATTTATCTAAAACTTCTTGTGTATATAGTTATGAGATGTAACTCATCTGTATGAGTAATCATACAGATGAGTAACTCATCTGTAACTCATCTGTACAGATGTAACATCTGTATTTTTTGCTGCATCAGGCCCATTGAATGTACCTTGGAGAAACATAAACATGGTATAGAAAAGTGTTTGTATTGCCCATAAGAAATCCCAAGAAAATATTTTATGCCCCGTTATACCAAAAGTATTCGTAAATTTGTCATCCAGTTGTGCTGGCTTTCTTTGATTAACTCTCATCATATGCATAAAAACTCTATTTAGGCTGTATGCGTCTGGTTTAGGAACTTTACCTTCCTGTTAGTATTTAATGCATTTGGTGCCGTGTAAGTAAATGCAGTGGTTTTAGTCACTTGTTCTGCCATTTCTATGATCTGAGTTACTTCACTCGGCTTGCTGTCTGTGATTTAAGATTCTTGACTGTATTCATCTTGCTGAATAGCCATTACCTGGTGATCTGCTCAGATTAATAGTACAGATGTTTTCCAAAGCAGACTGTTTGATGTCTGTTGTCAATGTGGTACATTTTCTGTGATCTGTTCTCATACCAATATTCATGGTCAGGTGCTGCTGACTGAAACTTCAGTTATATTCATGCATGACTTTCAAAAAGACTGAACTCCAACTTGTCAGGACTACTGTAACGATGGTGGAATGATTATGATTAAAGCTAAACTGATATTTCCACTTCTGCAGCCAGTGTTTCTGGTTTTATTATTTAAGTCTTCCAAAGAATGAAAATGGATTACCCAGATGATTCTTCTTTCTATTTTTCTTTTTTTTGCTTTCCTAAAAAATCCCCAACAAAACAAATGTTCTAGCTTCATTATTCTATTCTTTCTTCACTTCTAAAACAAACCAGCTTCTGTGGATAAAATGCTAAACATGGTAATATGGATAAAAAAGCAAACTGGTAGAGACATAAGACATACATTGAGCCTTGTTATTAGCAGACTTTTGAAAACAGAGGCCTTGCTGAGATTTCAGAAGCTGTTAATGGCACTGATATTTCTCATTATTGGCTCAACTCTGTATCCTGTTTGCTAATCACTTTAAATCCAATACCTCCCACAATCCAATGTGGGCACTGAGCTCATTACAGATTAAAAATGTAAATCAGAGAAACTTCTGAAACAGCAGTAATTATGACTAGGTACAAGTCATAATCCAGCCATTTCTTTGCTTTACTTCCCCACTGTACCTGTTGGTTTTGTTTGCTGAAAATAAAAAAGCAGACTGTATTTTCAAAAACCCTCACATTTTTCATAAGGAAGATATGCTCTCAGGTACTATATTCCATTGGGTATTGGGAGCCTTAGGCTGAATAATTTGGAAAATTACACACAGTGTAGTGACACAAACAAAATAAGTGTTGCAAACCACGTTCAAAATGAGATACACCTTCCCAGGAAGAACCTGCTCGAGGGGAAGTGGTTTCCTCTGGCAGCTTATTCCAGAACTCTCAGCCTGGACCCCACAGTGTCCAGCAGCCACCTGGCACTCTGTCCCCAGCAGAGGACTCCCCAGCACCGACAGATGCTCGGCCCTGCATCCCCCCACCCACCTGCCCCCAGGACAAGGTTTGTTTCATCAACCTGCAGGAAGCTGCATACATAGATAAACCACACTATTTTGCACACCTCTGTTTTGAAAAGCTGTCCAGGATAAGTAATGTTGGCTGGTGTTGTGAGAGTCTCTAATTATTTTTTTCACTCAGAAACCACATGCAAACTAGTTGGCCCTTGCTGTCTCTTGTCATCTGATGTTACAAAGCAATCTACACTGTCTGTGAGCTTCAGAACACATACTGACAAAAGAAGTAGTTTCCCTGGTAACAAGGACCATATGAAAGCTCTCAGAACATATCCTCCCCAGGAGTTAATTTGTTTCAGATGGGAAAGGTGATTACTTATAAGAAAAAAGGGAAAACAGCTGAGCTATTAAAGGATGAAATAGTAAAGAATAAGCAGTGTTATTTGTTCCACTTCCACTGTTTTCATTTATATGCATGATATATAAAATATAATTTTTATATATAGAAATACGTACATTTTTGTATGAACGATCATTGCATAAGTGCTAATACAAGCGTATACTGGATTTGGCAGTAAAGAACTTCTCTGACGTCTTCATTACAGCACCAAAAAATGAAAAATCATTTCTCAAACGTAAATTCAGGTATTTCACAAAGATTTCAAGGATTTGAAGAGATGAAAACACTACAGGACACATGAACACAGATCTAGCCAAAAGATTAGGATATGCAATATGATGGGATTGTGAAAATTACAGAAATAAAAAGCAGAATAAATAGTGGCAAAAGTCAAAATAATATTCAAAAATAAAGCTGTGTATGTGAGTATAGTGTTCACATGCAGATAACTCTTAGGAAAAGTAGACCCCTTTTCCTCTAGAATAACTGAAAGAATTATTGATCTAGATGGTCTTCCAGATGTGGAGTGTGGGTTGCTAATGATTTATGGCTCACTAGGCATTTCAAACTAATTCTCTGTGACTGTGATTGAAAGGGAAAACTGCCTGAATGTCCATGAGCTGGAGTAAATGGTGTCCACAACTGGGCACGGCAGAGGCAAGGAATGTCACACAACTCATGGTGTGAAAGGTGATCAATGCAATGAACACTTCAGTTGATCACAATTCAAGAGTGGATATTTGCTCAACGTTTAATCATCATATCCACAGAGATCCTTTGTCATAAAATTTCAGTGAGTAAAGATTCTGCTACGCTTTATAAAGACCTGTCTCTTAAAAGAACCAAAAAAAGTCAAGACATGGCTGGAAAGAGGAGCAGCAAAATGAATCAAATTTCTTTAAAATAAGAACTATGACTACCTAGATGAGATTATTGAAACCAAGGGGTTTCTTTGTTGGTACTTCAGAGGTTTTCATCAGCTTGCTTTTTTAGGTAGAGTTTGTTAATTTTGGTTTTGGTGGGGGTTTTTTGTTTGTTTTGTTTTGGGTTTTTGTTTTGTGGGGTTTTGTTTTTCTTGTTTGGTTTTTGGGGTTTTTTGTTTGTTTTTCTTTTTACTTTGTTTTATTTGGTTTTGGTTTTTTGTTTTGTTGGGGTTTTTTGTTTGTTTATTGGTTTGTAGTTTTGTGTGCTTGTTTTGCTGGTTGGTTGAATTTTTTTGTTTGGTTTTTAGAGATGTGTGGGGAGAACCAGTCCAAAAAATGCAGACTGGCCTTGGTCTTTACAGAACACTAAAACTATTAGAGTTGAGGTAGGGGAAATTAGAAATGTCTTGATCTCTATATTCTTGTCATAACTATGATTATTTGTCTGCTGTGTTTCAAAGAGACTATAACAGTAGCAGTTCCTTCATAAAGTTAAATATTTTTCTTGTTAGTTCTTAACAGCATTAGTTCTTTCAAGTTTTCATAGACAGTGTTATTCTTTTTTTTTTCTTTTCAGCTAACGAAGGTATAAAAATTAATACCTGTTTGAGAAAGTTATGAATAAGCAGTTAAAAATAATGGATATACTTCAGACCATTTTATTTAAAAAATAAAATATACATTACAATGCCTCCTTCTATGTCTCTGTTCCTGAAAAAGAAGGCATGAGTTGACTAATCCTACAATTTTGCTATATATTTAAAATGTATGAAGGAATTCCTATAATTCGTACTTTCTTCAGTGTGCCACACCTCAAATTAACTGGAAACCTGAACTGAGCTCTGGCAGGAGCCTGCGATTTTCTCGCAGAAGAGTTCTACTTTTGGGGAGTATGTGTATTCCAGAATTTCCTCTTGCTCTCAAACTTTCTGGTTACGAATCAGGATAATTCCTTTTGTTTTGAAAAGGTGTGACTGACTTGGAGAAAAACTTTGAGGAATGTCTGAGTGTCTTCTCTCAATTTTAAAAGTGATTTAGGCACACTACCTAGAGACAACTAGGTCACCAAAAGATTTCTAAAGTGCCTGAGAAGCTAAATCCTTGTACTGCGTGGAACCATACTTGGGACTCAGAGATTATTCTGAGTTGGAAGGGACCCACAAAGATCACAGAGTCCAACTCTTAAGTGAATTCAATACAGAGACTGAACCCACAACCTTGGTGCTATAAGCCCCATGCTCTGACCAGCAGAACTAAAGGGTTCTATAATCTAACTCTCCTAGATCCTAAACTGAGTGATGAGATGTTGTGGTATAGGAATGGTGTTCCCCAATTTAGAGTTCCCACAGAAACACTCCAAACCAAGCATCACTTGCTCACTTCCCCACTCCACTCTCCTTCCCCCTCCTCCCTACAGTGGGCTGGAGGGGAGAATTGGAGGCACAAAAGGTTAAGATCCCAGATTAGAAGAGTTTACTGGAAACAACAATGAAAAAAGAAACGAAGTAAGAGCAACAGTACTAATAACAGAGTGCACAAGAGATGCGAACAGTTCACTCAGGAGTGTTCACAGTGCAGAGCCCAGCAATACCCGAGTGCTCCCTCCACACTACCTGACCAGAAGGGACCCCTTCCCCTGCTGCCCCCCACATGCCCTGAGGTGGTATAGAACAACCTCTGTGTCCTAGCCATGCCCCTCCTGGCTACTGACAGAATGAGTCCTGTCCTGGCCAGAACCAGGACATGAGACATCTCAAACCTTCCCATCCACTTTTCTGTCAAACTCTTTTCCTGCTCACACACTGGTGATTTCTCAGTGACCTGTGACTGGGTTTGCTTTTATATTAACCACTGGAGATCATTTGAAAGTTTAAAATATTTCTTTACTTTTTTTGTTGTTGTTGTTTTACCTTTTTTCCTCCCCCTTTTATTTAGAGTACAACCTCTTTAATACTATATAGTACAAGTATTTAGAAAGTGTATTGAGTAATATAGACAAAACAAAAAATCTGATTTCTGTCTCTTTTTCAGTCTTCCTTATTACTAGAAGTCCTCAGATTCTTTGTTCTTTTCCTAGGGAAGATAAAATCTCCCACATGTTTATCTTCCCACTTTAGAGCCTTTACCACTGCTAAAAGTCTGTGGGCTGAGGAGCCCAGTCTCCTTCAAAGAAGATAAAATCACTTACACTGTCATTTTTATGGCTGTGCTTTCTGTTTCTGAAGGGCTGCCCCCTTATACAGATGACCTCTCTCTACTAAAATAATTTGTGACACATTTTTCATTTTTGTTCTATGGCTGGTAATTTCCACGCCATATCTGCCTTCTCTCTCTCCCTCATTACTTTTGGACAATGAGTTGTTAAAAGTCAGTGTCACAATTAGTAGCAATCTCACTGTCCTGCAACTTAATAATGATAAGCTTCTTCCCGTTTTCTTTAGGCTTTTATTTTTTCTGCAGAGTGGAGGATCTAAAATATAGAGGACACCAGCATAAAGGAAGATGGCAAATCAAAAAAATAAAAATTAAAATTAATTGCTGACTCCCAATATTTGTATAGAAATATTTTTACTCTCATACTAAATATTAATTGTTATTGTTGCTTTTGAGGATTTATTCTGTCCTAACTAGGTATCTGGGGATTTTCATATAGTCCAAAGAGAACCAAGACATAATTTTGAACTGAAAATTAATTCATACTCTGATATGAAGTTATAAAACCTCATAGTGAAGAAAATCCCCTACTTTATTATCTAACCATAGCTTTTTTTCCCCTCCAAAATTGATTCAAGATGCATTTTATCCCATTTTTTCAAGGGGCAGAGCAAGAATACATGCCATTGGAATAGCTGTTGATACCATAAAGCCATCAAATAAAGAACATAATTTCAAGCTAAACAGTGGAATCCTGTCACAAACTAAACACTCCATCTGGTGCCATTTAACTGAAATAACTTCTTCAAGGCACCACTCCCATGAAACATACAAACTTCAAACAACATTATTTTACTACAAATATGGGCTATAAAACTTGATAGAAAAAAAGGAAGCCATAAAGCCCTCAAGTTCCCTCTGAGCCTGAGCTAGAATCCAGATCTTCCTGATTTAAGTCACTTTCAACATGTTGTAACAGACGACTGAAGGTCCCAGTAGATGTAAGTTTTATTTTCATAATTCATTCTCAGCTTGGCTGGGAGCAAAGTAGCCACCTCCACATTTTTGGCAAGAAAACTTTCTTTACTGGAATAAAGGTCTGCCTCTTCAATAGGGTGTTTGGCGAGAGACCAGGAAAAAATAATATCTGATTTCTCTTACACTTGACTTCCTCTTTTTTTCTTTTTTTCAAGCTTTAGTAAGAACTCTCTCTTCCTCCTTCAAATCCTCCAGTCCAGCTATAATTGCTCTGTTAGCTCCTTTTTGTTCCACTCACATACCAAATATTTTATATCTGCTTTATAAATATTGTATTTTTAATGACACCAAAACCTGTGAGCTTTGGAAGTACTCTTTTTTGCCTCAACTTCCTGGTTTACTAGAATCTGAAATTCTTTTACCCACGGGAAGATTATTATGCCAACATCATAAACCTGCATTTTATTTTCCAGCATAACAATGAGTTTTCTTTTATTTTACAAGATTTTAAACATTCATCAGAATTCTCCGGTCAGTATATAACTCTTGTCCGTACAGTGTCTTTTCCTCAAGTATTTTTCTATTCTAATTATGAGCCAGTCTATGCTGTAGACCTTTTCTTCCCCCTAACCAAATTTATCCCAACCACAGCCAGAATGATATCCCTTCCACAGCAGAATCCCTTGTATTTATTAGTATTATAAAGAAATGTGAAGGGGTTGCTACAATAATTCAGCCTTCAGAAACAAAACATGAGTGCTGTTCCTGCACTAAGCTGAAACAAAGCATAAAATATTTTTGATGTTAGTTCATAACTGTAAAAATTATTCTGTGCAAATTGGTTTTTACACTAGTCTGAGCAAAAATCAGAATTACTTAACTATTGAGATAGCAAAACTCTCAATTTAAGAACATGAGATCTCTGTAGACTTTTACAGAGCACCCCAAATATGCTGCTATCTACAACAAATTTCCCTTGACGCAGATCATCTGCCTCATTTCCCTCTGAAATAGAAACTGAAAAAAATTCCCAATGGAAATTCTCCGGCTTAGGAGAATAAACCAGGGAATTTATGGTCTGTTTGGAGCTTGAAACAAGCTAGGTTTTACCTGAAAGTCATGCAAGAGAGTGGGCTTGGAGATGAAGAATTTACATACTATGCTAAAAAACTTCATGCGTTGAACCTGAATGAGAACAACTTTCTGAAAGCCGCAACTTTCACAGGGGTCTGTTATCCAAGACATTAAAGTTAGGGTGGTTAACAAAAAAGCACCTACAAAATATGGTACAGGTAAGTGTGAAAGTTTAAGCAAAACCAACAAAAGCAACAAATACAAGAACTTTCAAAATAGTTGCAACCAGCTGAACAGAGTTTTACATTACATTACTGTTCTCAACTTTATCCCACACATCCTATAATAGAGAAGAGTAAATTTGTTATTAGGCAACTCCATGGTGCCACAGGGGAATTACATATAATAAAAAACTAATAGAAATTTTAGTAGTGGTGACGTATCAAAACCAATTTTAAAATGCTTATAACTGTATTTTAAATTCCATAGTACTTGCAGGGATATATCTAAGTTTTTAACAGAACGAGATGCTGAGGGAAGCTGTCAAGGGTTCCTGGAAGCAACTTGTTAAAATTCTGTCACCAAATTGAAGGGAAATTGAGATCAATTTTAAAGTCTCTAATGCAATTCATACTTTCTCTGGGTAGAAAAAAAAAATCCCCACCAGAAATGGTCCCTGGTAGTCACGAAAACAACTAACAAAGAGTAATTTATTTTGCTTTTGGAATACACAGCACTGGTCCCAATTACATTATCAAAATGTCTTGGGGATACTATAACCCAAGTACCTACAAGGTCTTCATGTACACCCCCATCCAATTACATGAACTGAAGCTGTTGATACACTACTGAAGTTTATGACATTGTGTCACTAGAATGCATATGTTTTTTCTTCCTTTGTTGAAGGAAGGCTTATGGGGTTTGTTTATTTTTCATGGGTAAACATACCAGTAGATTTTCTGGTCTAACTTCTTGAAGTATGAGGATGGTAGGTAACTTTAACAGGAGCTGTAGGAGAAAATGTATGTTGCTGCCTGATGGCTGTGGAATGAGAAGATTTAATGCACTAGAGCACTGTCCCCTGGATGCATCCGAATATGCAGTGTTTTGCAGATGATCTTAAAGACTTTGTGATTGACTTTGAAATAACTTCCTGCTTTCATTCCATTTTATTGTGTATTCTACTGTGCCTTTTACCTATACAGAAGGAGGTCTTGTGTGAAAATTTAGGCCTCATCCCCATAAACACAAAAGCACTTAAGCAATTGAATGATTCCATTACTTTCTTTCTGGAAGACCAGAAGAATGTATTTGAAGTGAAGAATTCACATCTACAGTTGCAAGGAAGCAGTTTAATTAAAGTATTGTGGTCAAGCATTATAAACTGAATTCTATTCCAGCAGAAAAGGCTACATGCTACCCCTGCCATAGTGGTGGTATGAAAATGGAACTTAAAATTTGCTTGCTGTTTTTCCTCTGGAGACATATAGTCCTACCTATTGACAGACCTCATACACCCTTTTAAACCTGAGAGAACATTTTGGTTTTTATAGGTTCTGTCAATATGAAAACACCAGTGGAGGAATCATATTTTTTCCAACTAACACAATTTTTCTGTATCTTTTTTTTTCAGCTAAGGCAAAGTGTAAACATTAAAAAAAAAGAAAGTTTAAAGCATAAGCAAGAAAGAATAGTTTAGAGGAAAACACTACTAAGCCAAGATCAACAAAATACTCTTAACAGATGACATTCTAATAAGAAAACCATAGATGTTAAATATTTACTCTTAGCATAAAACACACAAAATGTACCCTGAAATTACTCAGGAGCCAATATTTATATTTTTAAGTTGTCCTGAAATATTGTGAGAAATTCAAAAAGGCAATGTATCAGAGGAAAGAAAATATTGGCCTTGAAGCTATAGAAATCTACATGTCCTTGTCCACTGAAACTGTTCTGGTAAAATTAGGTAGCCAAAACCCAAAATGGGCATTCAAATAATATATTTCTAAAATATTTCCCAATATAGTTCTTAGTATGCCTTTTTAACAGGCAGAAGTCACAACTTATTATTTACAACAGAGGCAAGACAATCTGTTTGAGTAAACCACATTAAACTATTTTTTTTCTCTGTAAGAAATATGCAGATATGTTTCACATAGGATTTTCCTATGGTTTATTCCAACATTTGCACATTGTGATGAAACTCTGTAATTTGGTTCAGATAATTTTCACAAAGATGTAGCAAATGTTCAGATTTTTCAGCTGTATCCACCTTAAGTATCAATAACAATGTGGCTTTTGGCTTTAATAGCAGCAAATCAATGACATGTTATAGCTTACACAAATGAATCTACAACAGCTGAGAAAACAGGAGCTTAGTCTGCCAGTCCGAACATTGTCCTCTTACCTCTCTGCATTAAACTATGTTTTAAGTACATGACCACAGAGCACTATTTTTATTAGTTAACTAACAATGTAACAATGTACTTTTTGAGAACTGTTACCTTTATGTCGAGTAACGCATGAACAATAGTAGTTCAAGAGGCAAATGAATGAAAATAATAGAATACTTTTTTTCAGGGTTATTCCTTTGTCACACCACATTTAGAGGCTGAGCATGTTTAATTGATCATATTGTGGTATTCGCACTGCCTGATATATCTATAATATGCTATCAATGCAAAATTATTCCATTTTTTCAATTAAATGGAATAATCTTATGTAGAACAGGAGTTTCCAAAGCCTGGGTCTAAGTTTACGACCATTAAAAGCAGCAAGACCTCTGTAATAATTAGATTTAACTGGACAATATAATATACTTGTGACTGTCCCACCTTTAACTGTGCAAATACTTTAGCTGCACAGATGGTGCATCATATTTCAATCCATCAGCGTTTTGTTAAATACTCTAGCCACACTCCAAAGAAGTGGCATCATACTCTCCAAAATTACTGTGTAGTAGGGAATGAAATTATAGGAACTATTGTTCAACTACAGTTTTAACTGATAACCCTGTGCCATACATGAGCACAATATACCTCTGTTTCTCCTGATTTAAAGGTTAAACCTTGTAAAGACAGACTTCAGATGTTCACCATATGTAAAAAAACCTTCAAAGTAAATGATGTATGGCAATGGTCAGTCCTAAAGGAAGAACAACCCGTAAACACCACTTGGACAAACCAAGTTTTAATTTTACAGGTTCAAGTATATATGACAACAGAAAGACAAGACTGTTTCTTGTGCCAGTTCTCCATAAGCTCCACAATCATCATATATAACACTTAAAGGCTGTATTTTTGATATTCGGAGGAATCTTTGTCTTAAGCTGTCAAAATACAAGTCATAAATACGGATCCAGGTGACCTTATTTTCCATAATTTGCAATTCCACCTTTCGCCAACATTATTTTATGTCTTCGCATTTTCCTCCACAACAGGCAAAATACGTAATTCTTTAAGAAAAAATTTCACATATGCAAACAGTCAAATATCAGACCTATATAGATGGTTTTAACAGCAGCCAGTAAACATTATTATATATTTGGTACAAAATGCGGCTAAGTGCAGCATCTTAGCTAGTAACCATGATCACACCAAGGAATGTGGTTTATGGCATGACATGTATGGCATAAACATCCTGTCTTCAGAAACAGGAGTAAACAACTGGTGAAATGGTGCCTCAGAGCCAAAGAGAATTACTCATCTCAAATGTTGACAACTGTCAATCAGAAAAACGAAAATCAACAATCAAAGGCAGATCCTGTAGCTGTCGTAGCATCCTGTAATTTCAAACACTTCCAGAGAACGTAAGAATTTCAAAAACGTGCATTTATACATCTATCCAAAACATGCAAAGCCAGGAAGAGATGTTCATACAATAAATACAGCAAAGCTCTTGATGTTGCTTAGCCCAGAAAACATGTCTGTTTCATCCTAATATAATTAAGATAATTTCCTTAGTCTCGGAATTTAAGGCTGTCCTGAAGATGAAGTGGCCCAAGAACACAGAGTAGCCTCTAAAACTGGGGTTGCAAATACTGCGTATGGATGGAGAATTTTAGAATTAATGTCACTCTCCATTACATTTAAAATTTATGTTTTCATCCAGTAGAAATGTATTCTTATAATTAGTCCTTTGACAAATAACAGCCCGGAAAAAAGAATTCACAGACCAAAGGTGAGCTTCTTTGGGCTTGAAATTTGGCAAAATGCTTTTAAGATCACCCTTAGGAACATATGTGGTGATGTTACTCCATGCGGCCCCAAGTGACCACTGAGAGATTTGTTATTTCACTTTAGGCTATCCTCTTTTTTCTGAAGATTGAATTTTAAAGATGAAAACATTATAGTTTAAGGACAAAGGTTCAACCTGAACATCCAGTTTCCCTGTGGGTTTTATTGAAATTGTTTTTGTGATCTTGTGCCTAAAAATGAATTGAATGCAACACAGCAGGCACTGGGTAACACAATACTGACATTCAAAACCAATTAAAGTGGCCCCAGCTTTATTAATAACTAGGGAATATTGTGTTTTCTAAAACAGATGCTTTAGTTATACCACAGAAATTTAATACAAAGCAGCAGTTACAGAGTCAAGGCATATGGTTTATAATGGTGCAAATTATTGATCATTCTCTTAATTTAATTTGCTTTGTTTGACCATTCCCCCCCAGTCTTTCAGAGGCTATATTAATTATTTAAGCCTGAGATACCTGATAATAGCTAATTACTCATTAATACAAGTCACAGAAACAGATGTTTTGATGGGTAGAGTAGATTTTATCCCATGTATAGAAGTGAGAAATTAATTTAAACTAGATAAAGCCACAACTCTTCAAGGTATTTGGAGGCAGAAAAATTCAAAGACCCAGGAAACTTTATGTAATCAAAATGAAATGTAACTTTATGTAATCAAAATCAAACTTTATGTAACCAAACAAGACAAAATGTCTTCCCATTTTTTTAAATACTACTTAAGCAAGATTGTGTTTGGAAGTTGGAATTCCTGGCATGCTTCCCCAGATACATTCTGCAAATATATTCTTACTTCATTGAAAGAACACTTCACCTACTAACACATCTACAGTTACATCCAATCCTGCTGTCATGCTTCCTTAGGTAAGTCAGTATTTTCAAGAGACAATCAAAATATTTTGGAAAGTTTGCTAGCACTTAATTTAAAATGTATCTCTGTACAGATCTTGTATTTGCACAAGACCTGTATTACTCTCCTCAATATTTCTCTTTCGTGGCTTTTTTGTCTTTCACACCAAGCCTGAACTTCTGTCCTTGGCCTTCAACTGGTTCTTCTTTGTCATCCCATTATGGTCTGTCTCAGCCTCTGAGCTACTTTTTCATAGCTTCTGTGTACCTGTTTGTCCTGGAGTCAGCCCCACATGCTATTTATATTAACTAAAATAGTTTTTTAAAATTAACTTCTTCTGTCCACCAAGGCTAATTAATTTCAACAAAGACATTGTTGTCTGCTCAAAAGAAAACAGAACAGCACACTGTTCATTTTGGTGTGGATTTGCCTGATCTGCATATTTAGACTGTAAAATCCTCATGGCAGGAGCTATGTCTCCATCTCTTCCTGATTCTGTGAAGCAGCACAATGTTGGCACCTAGCAAATAATTTGTTATAAGAATAATAAGCTGTGTTTTGTCCAGGCATGATCTAATGGTGTCCTTTCTACGGTTATGAGGCAAGTATGAGAGACAAAAGATACCTTTTTCTTGAATGAGGATGGTTTCTCAGAAATACTCACATTTTCAATGGTAAAAAATGTCATCTTATTTTTTCATTTAACCAAACCTCTTTTTCAGACTAAAGCTGTTTAAACAATACAGCTGACCTGATTTTCACCTCAGATAACTGGCAAAAGAGGCACTTTGAAATCTGGGACTTCAAAGTGTTCCAGAAAAATCTCACATGGATTGCTGCTCACATTTAAAGGTAAATTAGACCATTAAAAAGGACACAAATGAGCTCTAAACAGAGGGAATTCAGAACCTAAAGTTAAAACGGTGATAATTAAATCATTATAACAATAGTAAAATTCTTCCTCACTGACTCTCAGGCTTTGCACCTTTTGACTTCCTTTGACGGTTCAAGATAATAAAGTTAAGTACATCCATACGTATTTGGAAAACTTGGTCCTAATTTTATGTTATATTTTACAGCACATGGTGGAGTTTTTTCAGTGCTGAGACATCCTTTTCCTTTCCAGAACCCAAACTATGTGTACATAAAAATTATTAATTATTTTCCCTAATTCACTATTAATACGTGATCTGTCTGAAAAATAAACCCTTTAAAAACCTGTCCTGAAAAATATTCCACATATCACTGCTAGATGCACATAATACCTGAGGAAAGGCTGCTCATCAAGAGTCCTTGCTTTACTTTTGAGGGTTTGCTGGTTTCCTCTGCCCCTACGCAGCACTCGGGACTCTGCCACACAGCAAAGCTCACCCTGCCCTGCCAGCCAGCGAATCCACGCTGTGGGTGTGGGCCAGGAGAATCCACAGGCGCATGAAAACATTTGTTAGAAGAGGTTACATGGCTGATAGCATAAGCAGGGAAAAACACGAATGCCACTTTGTTCAGCCAAGGATTTTGCCAACCTTCCTATCAGTTGCACCAGCTTTTGTACTATTTGTAAGGCAGATAACAGCTGCCATTGGTATATTCATTTATACACAAGTGCCTATAAATCTAAGTAAATACTTTAAGAATAAAGACATGGGGACTGTCAAGACAAATAACTGTTATACTCTTGCCTTTTAAAAGTGCTAGGTCAGTGAAACAGCATGTTAAAAATCCCTTCCCAAATATTTTATATTATTGCTTCAGAAGATAGTAATAATCATAGAAACCTAGAGCTACCAACCACCATTATCATCTCAGCACAGCAGCCAGTTTCACAATGACAGATTTAATAAAACCAAGTCAGTCAGAAGTATTTTTAAGGAAAGCACTGGCCAGACATATGTTTTCAGGTAACGCTTCCCATCCACATACAAACAGTTCCTTAATCAAGAAAGGATTTTTTATACAGATTCGTATATATTGTACCTTTCATACATATGTATGTATGTATGTATGTATGTATATACATATATTATAAATTTTAAACCTGAGAAACATTTCTTCATACGGAGGAAGACATGTATTTCATACCAGAAGCTGTGAAGTATTAAATAAAACACTCAAATAAGTAAGCCTCGGCTCACTCACAAATATGTGAAGGATGAGCCTGATCTTGGAACTTATATGAAGCATTCTGAAGGCAGTGAAAAATTTTCAATTCATTTTTCAGTGTGCTTTTCACAATTTTTTTCACCATCCAAGCATGTTGTTCTCAGACCCATACTGAAACAATTTTGGTTCTAAGCATATTTTGGATTTTGCTATGAATTAATTGATGATATGTGAAGAAGTCAGGAGAGAAAATTATTCACAATGGTTAACCAAACACTGCTAAGCTGTGATTTTTTTTTTATATATACTTATATTCAGAATGATATACCTCTACTTATAAAGTCTTCTAATAAATTCCAATGTCAGGATCTGATTATGAATAATAAGTTTGTCAAATGGATTTTGGGTTGAGCCCAAAAGCCAAATCAATAGTTGGAGCAGTCATAAACATGAAACACATCTTTTTATTACTTACCAGTGATCTCACACAACAACCGAAATTATGATTAATGACAAGTTTTTATACTAATGTGCTGAATGCCTGTCTGGAAAGTATCCACATTACAATGGCTAACTTGGACATTTATCTGGGCTTTTACCTCTTTCAGAGATAATGAGGTTGTACACGAGCTAATGACCAACCATCTTCTGACTGAATTCTTCAAGGGCAAAAGCAGCAAAAGGAGCCAGTGTTACAACTGGAAAGAACAGCAAGCGTCCATGGCTGTTTATAGAGAAAACAAGCAAGTATGCAAAACTGTAGGGTGCTGCTCCCTGTTTCTTCTGGCCCTGGCCACTTGGGCTCCTCCACAGAAGCCTCTGCAGATCCCTTTATGCTGGATAGAAAAATAAATTATTCAGAAATTCCTGACAGTGTCCTTTGTGAAGGCTGAGTTGGCTGGTTTCTCTGGTTCACCAAACCACCGATAAGCCTCTGACAACCAACTCAAGAACTCTAAACTGGGATGAGGGGTAAATTTATTTGGGCTGTCATGCACAGACTGAACCAGTCTGCCTTCTGATCTGTCCGTCCTCAAATTATGTAAACATCTTTAAAACTGAAGCTGTATTGTCCTGTGCCTGAACACTTTGACTAGGGGGCAGGGTTT
Source organism: Platysteira castanea (assembly GCA_013397175.1). Taxonomy (NCBI): domain Eukaryota; kingdom Metazoa; phylum Chordata; class Aves; order Passeriformes; genus Platysteira; species Platysteira castanea. The sequence continues at coordinate 567,874 of VYXC01010327.1, read as the reverse complement.
ACACAGAGAAATAGAATGAGCTTCCAGATGGAAGTATTTAATTTTTTCAAGTGTTATTAATTTCAGTGGGAATCTTATATAAGTGGAGCTAGATCAGGCCTTGAATTATAGGCATGAAATAATGAAAAATGGCAGCAGAAAATGAATGGAGACAACAGAAAAAAAAAGACTGTAGAAAATAAAATGAGTGGAGAAAGCTACGTTAGGAAGAGCGTACTTTGCAAAGTACAATTTTTTAAAAAACTTACATTCAATATAAACAGATTAAAGGTGGACAAAAGATAGTTAAATGGGACTTTTGATAAGAGATCTGATGTTGTAGGAGGTTGAATGACTCCCAAAAGGAAAATGACCTCTGATTAGTAGGAGGCAACACGAGCTGAGGGAAAAAAAAATGAGAGGGCTAAGGGCTGGACAACAGAACACAAATCACAAAAAAAAAGAGGAGTAACAGAAATGAGGGATGAAAGCATGACCGTGACAGCTTGAACTCTGGGTGCGACAGGGAGCTGCTGGGCATCCAACGCAGTGAAAATGAATTATAGGAAAGTGGTTTGCATAAAACAAAGAGACAAATATATAGATGAAGATAACAAAGAAATGTAAGGGAGAGTTTATTTAGAAATTTAATGATTTAAAATGTAGCTAGAAATTTTTCACAAAATATGCACTTTTTTCTCAGATATTTAGCAAGAAGGACAATTCTAGACAAACTAAGTATATAAAAAAATTTGTTCCTATCAAAATATTTTTCTCAATATTGCTTAAGTAGAGACTTCTTTTCATACTTTACCATATAAAAATAAAACTTAAGGTTATCCAAGGAAGAAGAATTTCAGGAATTACAGGATATCTCCAAAAATGAAAGATTTTATCGAGACTGAGTTCACAAAATAATAAATCTAGAAAGCAGCAACTATTTTGCAACCTTAAAAAATAAATGAAAAAAATCTCTAATTACAGTGAATTCTTTTTCTAAAGAAAGTCTTCCTTTAAATAATAATCAAATCAAAGAAACAAGCCTGTCCTTTGTGTCTTTATAAATATGAGGAAAATATGAATTCCTCATATTACTAGGTTTAAGAATACTACATAAGCTTATGATTCACTTTATTAATTTGGAGTTACTTTTATCATTCAGGAAGGTCAAGTGGTGTTTTAAAAATAGGCATATACTTCATGATGGTTGGAATGTAACTAATGAGCACCGAATCAAAAAGTTATCACTGTCATGGACCTTTCCTTTCTTTAAAATAAGTTTAAAATAAGGACCTTTGCTACTAAAATTGCATTTTCCTTGATGAAGGGAGTCTTGTCTGTGGAGTGCCGAGCATAGTGAGAATTAACCTCACCTGGAGCTTCTAAAATAAATAAAAATTATTGAAAAGAAAACCACGAAGATGGTGTTCAAAGCTGTCCACAAATGCCCTATGCAAAAGAGCTGTGAATGGCAAATATTGACTGAGTATTCCAGATAAATCAGAATAAACCCATTGTGCTGTGTAACACTAGGATAAAAAAACAACAAACTCTTCTGCTTCAAATGGATCCACAGTAACACAGAAGCATCCATTTTTTTTCTTCACTGCCATAATCTGGAATCAGTCCTAATCCCAAACCATAAACTTTTATTATTGTCATATTTTTAGATGCTAGCCACCTCAGCATATTTTTAACATAATTATGAGTTGTGAGTTTGGTATTTTAACATGCAATATATCTGTATAATTGAAACTATACCTCAGAGCTCACTTTTCAATTCCTAAATTGAACTGCAAACCCCTGTGGTATTGTTTATGGAAAATTCCATACATTTTTAGACTTTTGACCTAGATTACTTAATGTTTTCCAAACAAGAACTTCCCAGACTTTACCAAGAGAGTGGTTAGGGGAAAAAAAACCCCACAAGGAATAAATAAAATCCCCACATTTCACTGGGTTGTTGTTTTGTTTTTGTTTTTTAAGTTAAAGATCTCGTAGTACAAAGGAAAAATAATTTCTGACAAAACATTGCCACTGTGCTGAACAGCCGTCTGTATGGTAATAGGTGCCAGCATCCTTCTGTGATAAGTAACCCATGAATTCAAATAAACAGGAATTTATGAGGAGGAAGTTATCAATAAACAAACTGAGCTATATGAATAACTTTATATAGAGATGGCAGCGAGGAAGTGCCAGGGCAAGGAAGACCTAACAGTTTATAGAACTTGTTTTCTTCATCTTGCTGCAATCCTCAAAATTATTTTTCTTTCAAGGACAAATAAAAAGACAAAGCCAGAGTCATAGTATAAGAAATGTGTATTAATTTATAATGTACTACTTAATGGCTTCAGTGGATGGTAACAGCAGGGCTTAGAGCCTTGTGAATTATCAAAAAGGTTTAGCTTTTCCCTGAACATGTGCATGAATAAGCAGTGGTGGAAAGCTGAAGAAAAATCTGGAAGCCTCTGATCTTCAGTTACTGGAGCTCTTTTCTTTAAAGACTTACTTGACCTTATGACAGCATGTCAGCAAATTAGATTTAGGTATTGCTGTTCCCAGGAGCTCTAATTATGGCTCATATGTATATTCTGCAATTCATTAAAAAAACATGCATTAAAACTGCCTTACTGTACACTAATTTGCATACACATCAAAATAGAATCTGTACAACCAGAATCTGCAGAATGGCTTTAATTTTTCTGAAGCATTTAGATATTTCATAAATTCTCCTAACTATTATTCATTGTTGACATGCATTTCTTGAAGTGTCTGAGCAAGGATAATTTACATTTGTTTTTGGAAGTGGCTAACACAGATAACTGGTCTGCTCAAGAACGTCTACTAAAATGAAATATAATTCTTTAAAAAAAATAACTGAACAGATTGCCCTGGGTGTGACATCTATGGAGGACAACGAGAATACAGTAATGAGATGGCTTATGCTTGCTATTCCTCATTCACAGTGAAAACTTGTCATAAAAATGGATTACCTGCAGTTCTGTACTGTTTGCAATTCTTTGTCTTGTCGTGGTAATAAGACATTAGAAGTTTAATATATCCTGTGAAATTCAATAGCATATAAAGATGTGTAGATATCAAAATATTTGCTACCTTAACTTCTTATCTTTTACTGTGTATATCCCAGGCTGACAAATAAACGTGCTGTCCACTGCTTTCAGGTTTCTGGGAATAACAGTACATGCTTGCAAGGACCACAGATATCTTCCTTGACAAATGGAAAAAGCCCCACTGAAGGTGATAAAGATCTTGGGTGGCTGAAAGTACCCAAAACTGGGGTTACCTAGCTAATGTGGGTGGTGTGTTCTTGTATTAGTGGCCCAGCCGCTTTTCACTTTTACTAACTCCAGAGGAAAACCTGCAAGCTGCTGCCTACTTCTCAACATGTAATGGCAGTTCCTGGCTTCCAGTGACCCCAAGGAGATGCTCTGCAATTTGCCAAGACATGTTTGTATTCACTTATTTACTAATGGGAATTCAGCGTTCAGGACTGAACCAAATCGAACCAAGGAATCTGAGGATACAAACCAAAAAATATCAAGAGAGATGCTCCACATTACATTGTAACTCACATGGCATTAGGCTTGAATGGCCATACCCTAAACACATACTCCAAAGCCAACGGAAAGGAGTGCAGAAGTGTGGAGGTAAGCCATCTCTCCCTCTCCCCCACTCACCTCCACCTTCCCCTTATCAAGGTTTGCAAGCTAGGGTGCTATGGCTTCTGTCACCACTTCTGCGTTGCCTGTGGGTGCTCTGTTTATGGCCTGACACTGCAGTTACTTAAAAAACTGTTAAATTAACATTAGTAAGACTGAGACTGAGCCCATAGCTGTCAAAATCTACATTTTGTGTGTTTTTAAAATGCCTTATAGGTACTGAGTTTTCTGGGCTGTTCAGTTCAAATGAAATTTGTCTGAATAACCTCAAACTTGGAAAAAAAAAATTAAGAAGAAAAGATATTAGAGTAAGGCCAAAAAAAAGTCAGACCAAAAGGAGGTTTTCTGTGGCAAAAACAGTGCAAATTAAACAAAAGCAATACAAATCTATGTTAATATTAGAAAATGTGCCACAACATTATCCTATAGTACCATTTCCCTAATGTAGGAGTGTGTGTAATCCTTCCAAAAATGTCGTTAGAAGAGAATTTGTCACCCCAAACTTCAGTTACATTTACAGTAGAATATTTGTACAAGCTGTTTGCTGAAATATGTCTGATTCCTCAGTAAAGAGAGGAAAGGCAAGAAGCTCTAGCCTGTATTTACCATGGCACACACTCAAGATAAGCCTTAAAATTACCTTCTGGTGTCCAAACAGTGTGGTTTCCCCATCAAAAGGTTATTTGTTATAAAAGAGCTTTATTTGGCAAAACACTGAGAACATTCACTTTTTAATTAGAGCAGCAAACTTCTGAGGCCAGAGTTATGGCATTTTATAATGCTTCTTTTCCTGATTATAAAAGAAACAACAAGTGCAGCAGAACCTATTTCATCCTCGGGGAATTTCCCATAGGTCAGTTACACTATGAAAAAATAAACCAGGAATTGTAACATTGAGTACACTTTCTTAACGTCTTGAGGACTTTTAAAAAATGTATGGAGCTTAGTTCTTGATCTTTTTCTTTGTTTACTCTCATAATGCTAGAAATTTTAAAAATGCATTTCATTAATTTTCTTTTCTTTTATATTCATATCCTTATTTTTAACTCCATTATTATTTGGAGTGTATTTGCATTTAATTTTATTAGTTAGGTGGAAGTGGGTCAAATGCAAATTTAAGTGTCTTTTTTTTTCTGTCCTAGAAGGAATGGGACCTGTTGTTTTACTGGATATTTTAATAATTCTTGCTGCTCCCAACTGGATATTCTGCTGAGTGATTGCAAGTCTCTAGGTAAAACTAATTCAGATCTAGCGGATTGACTGTGAAAATTGCATCCAAACCTCCCTAAAATAATACATGATCAAATGACATGGTTGACATTAAAAAAACAACAAACAAACCCTACTAGATTAGATTTATTCTTTCTAAAAAAAAATAAAATTAAAAAAAAATTGTGTGACTACCTTCAGTTTTTAGACCAAAAAAATTACATTCTGCTTATCATTTCACATGATAAGACTCACTAAGCTCATTAATTAAAACAGTCACAGAGCAAATGCAGCAGTTTTGAATGAGCACAAGGTCGAAACTGTCTGTCTTTATGGACCAGTACTTTTGTGAGAAGGTCGAGGGGCTCATTACCTGCCCCAGAGTCCTCTGTAGCTCAAGAGTTTGCTCTGTCAGAGCAGGATTAGAGGCAATGGTAGTTGTCCAGATTGTGGTTTTTTTTAGATATCGAGGGTAATGAAGTTCTGCTTTAAACACCCCAGTGCCTGAGTGTAACATTTTGTAAGCCATGTAGGCGAGGTTCAGTTGTAATGTTTAAATGTTTGAGAGGCTCATCTATCTAAAAACTGCCATAGATCACCGAAGGCTGGGCTGCTAGGGAAGTTTTGTTTGCCTGGAAGCAGAATGGCTAAGAGCTAGAGGGCTTTCATATTGAGGCTAAAGAATCTTTTCTGGAATAAAATACATTAAATGTATTAATACATTACTACATTAATGAAATACATTTATTTAACACATTAAATGTATTTGGTAGTTAAACTGCCAAAAGCCTGTTTTGTTTTGCAGTATGAAAAACACCACTGGATTTTCTTGAGATTCATTTTAGGTAGCACAAAAGAAGTTTAAAGACAAAATCCTATGAAAAACCTGTCATATTGATGTTCTAGAATAACTTAAGTAGAAATAGTTTAAAAGAGGGTTTTAAAACAATAAGATAGATTCATAATTTCTCATGGAATCATCCATCATACCTAAGGAGTTTGGATTATAAAACTGAGTTTTGGAAGACACACAAAAACATCCATTTGAGCATAGATAATAGAATTAATCAAGGCAGTTTGCAAAGGAATAAACCTAAAACACCAATGGAAGGGAAAAATATATCTAAGCATTGTCCAGTTTATGAGAGTTTTAAGGTTCGCTTATCAAAAAAGATGTGTAATTGAGTTCTTCATGAACCTTTGAAAATGGAAGTATAACAAAGAATATTCTTATATCACTGTTCAGGTCTGCATTGGGGTAACATCTTGAATAGTATGTCCACTGTGAACAGGTTCCAGCAGTACTTGAAAAACTAGAAAGAAAATATAATCAGTACTATTGACCAGCTGAAGAAAAATGATATAAATTAGGATTTTTCAGATGAGAAAACACAGTTTAGGAAGGCTGCAATGGAGGTCTATTAAAATGAATGATGACGAAAACTTTTACAGGCAAAGAGGAAGCAGCATGCAAACAAATCATTTTAAAAACAGAGCAAGTGCTTTTATAAAGAAAATAATTAAATCCTGGTACTAAATACCACAAATGTTGTGGAGCCCAAAATTATAAAAGGCTTAAAAAAAGACCAGAGCATTGTCACAAAGGATAGGCCCATCAGTAAGTCGTAAGTGTGATGGTCTATGCCCTGTCTCTGTGATAGTTAATGACATGAGAGACAGCAAAGCAAATGTTACAACAAAAAATGCAGAGGTCATCCCCCACCGCAGCATGTTTCTCACTTCCTTTCTTCAAACCTGTTCTTATGAGGATTGTGGTATTTTCAGAAATGCTCCAAATGGCCATGACTTTCTGTAAAGTCTCTTCCTTCTCTGCAACCAGGCTTGCACTCTGTACCTGAGGCATTTAGCCCTTTCCTCTCTGGTGAGCTGACACACCCACCTATTATTTTTACTCGGTTCCCACTCCTGGTCAACAGGTGGATTTCCCCGTGACAGAGGCTTCCTGTAATTTAATTTGTTTCGACAAGAGAATACAGCATGGTTAAGGGATGGGAAAAATATCCTAGGAGAAAAGAACCTTACCTTCAGGTGGGCCTAATAGTATGCTTCCAACAAGATCAACAGGAAGATGGAGCCATGCCCTTTGCAGCAGTGAATGACTGGAACATGAGAGGTTATGGGCACAAGCTGAAACAAGAAAGCCACAGAGACGGCAGAATGAAAAAAATCTTTGCCTTCTAGACATCACGGTATGAAATGGCTTGCCCAGTTACGTTGTGCAGTTTCCATCTCTGGGGATTTTCAAGACCCAAGTGGTTAAAGCTGTGATCTGAGCTCACAACTGAACCCAGTGTGAGCCAGGCTTGACTAGAGATTTCTTGGAGTTCCTTGCAGCCTGAATTTTCTAGGATCCTATATTTGGCACTATCATGAATTTGATCCACACGCATAATTCATAACAATTAATATATTCAGCAATTAATGTAAACAAGATTTAAAACCAACACACAGTTTGAATATGCAGAAAGAGTGTATTGCTTGTTGGACATATTTCAGAATGAGCAGGTGGCCCAGGGATGTTTCAGTTGTAGATGGTTTCCAAGAGGTAAAGGATGATAAAAATAAGTAACTGGGGAGGAAACGCCAAAACTCATAAGGCAAGAGATAGTCTGTGATACTGCAGTGCTTTTCCTCCAGTTCTCCTACTCTGAGAGATGTTTTGACTGTATCGGTTATGGATGTTTTATCCTGTGAGTGATGGATGATAAAATTCTGAAACAGGATTTTTCAAAGGAAGAAGGCACGCATCTGAAGATACAGGAAAAAAAGAAAGGTAGAGTTTGTTTAATCTGGTATAAATAGTTTCAATTTGGCATAAATAATAATTTATAAAGATAAATTCAATAAAAAGAATTAATTTAGTTTCCCTTTACTGCTGAAGGGCATAAGAGAAAAGTCTAGTGGAGGGTCTTTCAAGAAGGAAGTGTTATGAAAAACCTATTTCCTAGAAAACATAATGGTGGGATTGAGTCAGTAAGATAAGTTGGTGAGAGTATGATATAGCATCTTTTCCCTCCACCTGTCAGTTGGCCACGAGTTTCTCAGTCTTGGTCATAGCACCTTACATGATACAAAAACTTTCTATTCTGTCTTTTAAAACTCTTGGGGGATGTAAAGGGATTGCATGTCAATTCTTCTCTAGAGATATAGGGGAAATTGTCACTTGAAACAACTTGCATGTTCTTTGAAGGTTGTGCTGGGAAACTGACAGCTCAGCATTGTGAGTGACAGACACCTTCTATGCAAATGTAGGAGAACTGCTTTGACACAGCACACTCCTTGCAAGCAGTGGAAGAAACTCTGCATCAGTGTTTTCTGTTACAGAGAGGATGCAACATCATGGTCTATGTACCCATGACTGAGGATAGTGGTGCTCATGTTCTTACTACAATCATTTTTTCTTAAAGAGTATTATTTGCTCCACAAGCAGCTTAACCTATCATACCATGAATATTTTAAAAGGCCCTTGAACAAAGTATGTTCAAGCACTTCAGTATGTGTTATTGCAGGAGATGGATGCTTTAAAAGCTCTCATCCCCATCCCCTTTGTCTCTGACTACTTTTTCCTAGCCTACATCTCAGTGTGTCATATCAGTTATGCCCACAGAATTGTTCATTAGGCTGCTTAGTGAAGTGGATCAAGAAAATTATTTAGATTAAAAATCATGCTCCAAACCCCAGGGTTATTTACCTCTGACAGGAGGAAGATGGAACTTTTATTGCAAATGTTTGAATAACTGGTAGACTGGAGACCAGTATTCCTTTCCAGTGCTGCTTTGTTCCTTATTTTGTATCTATATACTTCCTACTAGAAATGGCTAGGTATGAGCTTACATTGATATATGATTACAGTCTGTTGGACCTTAGTTTCCCACAGACATTGTTAAAAAGTTGATCTTTTTATCTTGGGAAAAGCTGGAATTTCTAGCTTTTAAACGCTTAAAGCTGACAGATATCATGACCTCTAAAACATATCAACGTAAACGTCTGTATTTTTTAAGCTGAATACTACAAACAGAAATAGACCATAAAATAAACTGACTAATTTAAACATTAAGTATTAAACAGGGAAATATAATCTGGATGTAGAGATTTTCCATATTGACATGATAAAATATAACTCACTACACAGAGAAAAAAATACTTTTTTAATAATTTATTGTATTTTACAGTCTTTGGATATATAAAAAATTACAGCTTACTATCATTCAATGTTGGTAGTAACTAGCTGGAAACATGCAATTAAAACCAAATAGCAGTCTGGCCAGCTCTGCTAGGGTACTTCTCTGGGACAACAGCGTGTGTTCAGACAGTGTGTAGACACAGGAGGATCTTGAACAGGGCAGCTGGAAAATCTTATTTACTTTTGAGATTCAAATGCACACGTGTAGCAAAGCAGACAGCATAGTGAGGTCTCAGAACTAGCTTGAGAGTTAATTTGATAAAACCTGAGTATTTAACTGGAAGAACCAAGTCAAATTATACCTCAAACATTTCAGACTGTCAAGAATTATATTAATTTTCATGAAAGTTTGGATATATTTTAAGCAGAAAGAAGTTTCCCTACCTCCTTACTAATATGATGATGTTCGTTTAGTTATATATCAATCATATATCAGCTATGAATTTTCAGCTGGCATCATCACTAGTGAAGTACTTTAACGTTTACTAGAAATACCTGTAATACGTTTTGTGTGTCAAATTTTTCAGCTATGTGGTTATAGTATAGATAATTAATAGTAGTGGGACATTCTCAGAATCTTTTACTTAAGATATGATAATAAATCTGTCACAATGCATCCTGAAGTGGAATATGGAACATGCGGTGATACACTAAAAATAGTGGGGAAAAAAGAAGAAAATGTGAGATGTCAGTGGCCACAAAAATATTGAGTTCCTAGTGTTTCAGAAAACTGAACTGGGATAGAAGGCTTTCATTTCAGGATGACCATATACATAATACTACTGCCAAGTGCTATGTGAATAGTGAGACAGGTAAATTGCAAGCTCAGGAAACCTGCCCAGGTAATCCATTTCATAGAATTAAATATGATTGTACTTATAACCTGTGATCTTCATGAGGGAAAAGCCTGCAAGACATTCCATGTGGAATCAATGGCTACAACCCTGTGAGTTTATTAAACCATCTTGCCACAATGTCAGTGATTTGAAAATGCACACAAAACATGGAGATATCACCCATGCTGAAGAAAAAATATGTTCACAGGTCTCTCCAGAAAAAAAATACTGGTTATTTTGATTCCAAGCAAGGAACATTTTAGGTTAGCACCTGAAAGTTTGCTATAATTTTACTTTATGTTCTGTGTTGCTCTATGTTTACTACAGGGCTCTGTTAGGTAATTTACTAGAAAGCCAGCACCAAAATCCAGCATTTTTGATCTGATTACTAGATTAGTGGAAAATGCAGATTGCAGAGATATCACCAAAAAACGTATTTTGACTCCTATTTCTTCTAGAGGCTTGTATTAGGCTTCATTTCTTTCCCTTGGATCACCAGGAAGAGGACTCTGAGCCAAACAGGAATTTGCAGTAAAGATGGTAGCAAGACATTGCAAAGGTCACCAACACTGCAAAGTCAGCATAGCCTTTCACCCATTGATTCTGCAAATCAAGAAATTCAGAAGCTAGTGCAAGTAAATCCAAATCCTATAAATATCAGGAACATGAAGGTTCCAATAAATAATTCCTGTCAAAGTCAAGTCTATAAACAACTTGTTAAAACATGTCAAACTGTCAACCATTCTTTATATTTTCAGTCCCCTTTCCAGCATAGGAAGATAAAACATGGATTTGCTGATATTACCCTATAGAAGGCTGCTGGACATGCTGGTGCCTTTCCAAAGGTCCTTAAGAACTTTGAAACAGAAAGGATCTGGCAAATTTCTTTACAATACTCATCTCTCTAGCAAGCTATCCAAAAAATATACAGTTGGAAAAGTTATGAGCTTGGAAGCAAGCAAGCAGTTAATTCTACCCTCTAGAAGTCAATATATTTGACCGTAGAGTGCCTGTCATAGCTTGTTAGAGAGCTTCCTTCTTAAGCAGCCAGCCTTAGAAACAGTTGCCTTAACAGAGCAATCAGAGATGGTTTAGTAACTAGCTCTGGTAAAATTCTAGCATACTCCACTTTTACTGAATACAACTATTGGAAGAAATTCAAGCACATTTGCATTAGTTACATTTAATTTTCACATTTTGCAGGGAGGGATGTCTGACAGTTAAGCTTATTACTATGTTATCAAGCATCCTTAACTTCTATACAACTCTTACACCTACGGTGCCCAACAGTAGAAAATCTGCATACTTAATCGAATTTCTGAATGAAGGATTTCCTCAAGAGCTACTACTTCTCACTCACCAATAATCTAACTACAATCTCCTGCAAGTTTATGTCTGCAAATGACATTGCACTTGTATTGAGCCTGGTGCATGCTCTGAGATCAGTAGACATTTCACTATGGTCCTCAGAGCATGAGAATATATCTACCCTAATAGAAAAATTAGAGCAGCCCTGAAGAGAAATAACGTTGATTAGTTCACATCTTCATGGAAAATTCTCTTCTCCCCAAGGACAGGGTGGATCCATCTATTCTACCTTCTGGGAATGACCTATTTCCCAACAGCCACCTAGAAAGAATATCCAGGCATTTGTCTCTTATCTGACAGGCTACTTGGTAAAGGCTAAACTGTGTCAATGAGTTTAATAAAAAACAAACAGCCAGGGCAGCTGCGATCCAGCTCTCAACTCCATCCGCCAGCTCTATTTATGCGTTATTCCACAGCATAAATGTAGACTTAGAGACCAACTTCATAATTTAGAAAACATAACTTCAGCTTTCTCCCAGAACAGGCAGATAATCATAGTAAAAAAAGGTAGGAACTGGTCATAAAAAAGCCTCAAAATGTTTTACAGGAAAACAAATTAAATTCCTGAATCAGAGAATAATTCAGGATGGAAGGGACTTCAGGAGGCCACCTAGGCCAGCCTCCTGCTATAAGTAGGGTCAGCATGGAAAAAGGACCAGGTCAGGGTTGCCTGCTGAAATGTGTTGGAATCTGACTGAAAGCCACTCGCAGATGCCAAACACATTTTGAGAACAACCCAAATACAAGAGTCCAGACCTAACCATTAGAAGGTAATGGGAACTACCTGGGGTAGCACTGTATGTGCCCTGAAGATTTTAAAAGAAGGATTTGTCCTATCTACAGCAAAGAACTGCTCATCTGTTTGATATAAGGGCTCTCATACATAGTTGATCCCCCCTGAAATAAATAGCTCTTTGAGAGCAATAAGCAGTGCATTAAACTCAAATCCAATTCCTTGGCTTTCAATGCTATTGAGCATTCTGCCATCCAAATATTAAACGTGAAACAGCTGCACTATAAGAGTGCCAGAAATTTATGGTCAATAAAGATCCACCACTCGAGGCTAACATAAACGAAGAACAAGCCATCTGCCTAATATCCAGAAAACTGTTTTGAATATGTGTCTCAAATCTTTGGGCAGAACATAAAGATCTCACATCTTGACGGTATTTCATATAGGTATTCAGTAGTATCCTAAATAAGAAATGAATATTTAATCCCATATAGTAATACCAGAATTTACCTCATTTTGCCAATAAAAGTCTATCTAAATGAATTTGCAGCCAAAGAAGTCACAAAACGCATACACATCTTCTGCATAAAAAGGATAATTTTTTAAACACGATTTCAGAGAACTTAATAGTTCTCATTAGTAAACAATTCTGTTTGTGCAGTGATGTAGGGTATATCAAAGATATTCAATAGGTTGTTCCAGAATCTCCAGTAAGTTTTCTATAAATAATAGTGCGTTGTTGTTTTTTGGAATGCCAAACTTTAAGAGAGAAAGAGAATATCAATGCATAATTCTAGAGATAGCTGTTATTTTATAACTTACTGGGTGTTTCCAAACTATATATAAGGATTTTTTAGTCATTTCTGCATTTAGTTTCAGTGGGCAATGGCTCTACCATTTTCATAAAGGTTCTCTCTTACTGTAAAGTGAATCAAAAACAGATGATGGAAAATTTCTACTATTTCTATCAGAGATAGTGAAAGCATGGGATAAGAAAATAATGTGCAAGAACTGTTTTCAACCTGTAGAAGTCAAAGGCCCTGTTGAAAACAGAAGGACTAGTGTTCTAGTTAGTTTCTAGGAATTTAGGAACCATATTGCCTTTTCAATGAAAGAATATTATACTAGTTCTACAGAAATGTGAGAAAAGTAATGATTTCTATCAAATCCTTTGCAATTATTCAAGTTTTACAAACAAATCTGAAGAATTTATAGTTGTCAAAAAAGAAGATATGCGTTGCAAAATAGTAAAGCAAACCTTGCCCTACAGTTATGTGTGAGGATATTGAACACTTATCTTTAATGTGATTTTTTTTCTCAAGGATTCTTATGCTTTGGGAATGCAAATTATCCACAGTATGCAAATTATCTTATAGACTGATAAGCTATGAAATGTCTCTTAATTTAGGGATTGGCACTAAACAGATTTGTGAACATTCATCTATACCATGCAGCAATCTTACTTCATGGAAATAAGCTATGTTACAACACCAGAATGTACCTTGAAATGTTACTTAGGGATTTTTATCAGAGAATTTACTTCTTTTCATAAAAAAGATATTTTTTCAAATTAGTTTTACTACGTCTTATATAGACCACAGAGTGTAGTTATCAGATACAATACAAAATTGTATATTTCTGACCTTGATGAAATCAGTCTAATATGGGCTAAGTTTTCCTAATAATTTCCTAATGTGATATTATTTACAGTCATCCAGAACACCACAGGGGCTTTATCGTAGTTAAGGTTTAACATGGCAAGAAGAAAAAGGCCAGATGGCCATCTAGCGCTCACTGTGAGAAAGGCAGGTGATCAAAACGCCCCATTTGACAGTGACTTTGCATATCTCCTTTAAGAGAGACAGTCAGGGCTCACGCTGTTTCTGCAAAGCTGAAACTTAGAATTCTGTCTAAAACACTGACGACTGTAGTAAACAAGCTCATTTTGCTGCTTCGGCTACATCCTTGTGTCTAGACTTTTACAGCACACTCAGCAGGATGGAGCAGGAATACTAGGGCACACAGCCAGAATTTTCAGACTGTCTCAGGTGCTGCATGAATACACTGAATTTTGGTAGCTGCCAAGTGCCTAATTCCATTTGGCTATGTAAGTAATACCAGCTGATATCCTGATATGCCCAATTACTATTCACAGAATCATAGAATGGTTTGGGTTGGATGGGACTTTTAAGACCGTGCAGTTCCAACCCCACTGCCATGAGCAGAGACACCTTCTGCTACACCAGGTTCTCCGGGCAACCTCTTCTAGTGCCTCACCACCCCCACCACAGTAAAGAATTTCTTCCAAATATCTAAACTAAACCTATCCTCCTTAATTTTAAAGCCATTCCCCCTTGTCCTATCACTTCACGGCCCTTTAAAAAGTCCTTCTCCATCTTTCTTGTATGCCTCCTTTAGGTATTGGAAAAACCAAATGAAGATTTCTTGCTTTCTCACATGCATAGACTCTCTGAAGCCTGTGACTATACCTAGGCTACTCTGCAGGAGGATTATGCTGAGCAGCCTTGCAGATCTCTGCCATGAAAACACAACAGGCACACCCTGGAATGTGGGGTCCGAGAATGTGCTGCAAAACTCGGGTCTGGTGTTGCACTGAGGACAGCTTCATAGCCACAGCAAAAAAGATAAAGACAGATGTAATAGGATTCTTCGGCTGCAATATGACCTGGTGTTGAACCAGAGCAAGTATTTACAGAAGATCTGTAAGTCAAATCATGCTTACGGCTGTCATTACATGTCAGGGTGGAGTTATGATAAACAATTGTTACAATTGTATTGTAATGTTTGCCTGTACATTCTATAATAGATTCAGTGCAAAAAAATCTCATTCCACCACAAACAGAAGTCATTTTGTTTCCCTTGAAGTCAAAAGGAATCTTACTATTGACTTTGGCAACGTTACATTTCATATGAAATTAACCCATTTCTGCTCATACATATTTATCATACTAGTTGTCCTTCACAGAAATGCTGAAATTATCATAGACTCATAGAATATGTTAAGTTGGAAGAGACCTCTGACGGCCATCTCTTCCACCTTCTGCGGCCAGCTGAAAAGAAGTGAGAAGCTCTTCTGACACCAGAGTACTGACAACACCACTTAGAAACTCAGGCTTAATCTCTCTTGCAAAATAACAACACTTTTAATACACTTTCTACTTCAGTGTGCTCTGCCTGTCACTGTGTGGTTCCACAGAAAACAGTGGTACTGACTGAAATCCTTCAGGAAAATTGACAACCCTTCCTGGGAATAGAAATCTTTCATGCAAGCCATTTCTAACGCATCTGAAGATGCAAGAGACATAGCTAAGCATCTCATCAGTACATGTTCATTAGGAATGGCCCTTTTGTGCATAGTGAATTTTAATTAACACTACCTTTGTCCCTGCAGGGAATACTGCCAATGACAGCTGAGTTCACTACCTTGCTGCCACTGGGTAAACACTGTGATGTCTGCCACCAACATGGATCTCTTCTACATTCACATGTGGGTTCTTGTCCCACCTCTGTCTCGTTTGTTAATTATGGCCACTGAGAATTATGCCATCAAGCTTTATTTGAAGGTACTTCCAGCATAAAGATGGAAGAAATTAAGTGACATTATAGCTAATGAGGAACCACCTGAGCCCTATAGTAATTTCTACAGGCATATGGGATCTGGTGGGCTATTCAAGAATGTAGAAGAAATATCTGAGGTGTTTTAATTCATTAAATAATTCCCTAAGCTCTCACTAAGTACTACACATACACAGGTCACATTATTCTCCTTCCCTTTTTTCCAGTGTACAATTAATGAGATAACATACCGGGGAGTGGTTGGATTTAAATATAAGAAGAGATGCAACATATGCAAATGTCCTGAAGGCAGTCCAGGCAAGCATTCCACAGGAAAACCATCAGTGTAACCTGGCACTGCAGCATTCTCCAATCTAGGTAACTGCACTTATCCCAGATAAGAAAATATTATACTAGGACAAAGGGGAAATCTTTTAAAAACTGTCTCAAGGGCTGCAAACACATCCTCCAACATATTTAATGAAAGATATGCCAAAGTCCCTGCAACATTTAAAAAAGTTCCATCGTCCTCTCCTCCAAATTTTTGACCCCTGTCACATTTCAAAGGACCAGATTCAGTCTTAAAAGAGCTGCAACAAACAGCTCACTGTAAAGAAAATATTAGGACTTTATTATGATAGGAATACTACAAGGACTTATGACTATGTAGAGTATATCTAATATACCCTCTATCTCTTCTCACCTCATTGTCTAGTAAAGGGTGGTGTAGAAAGCACAGATAAGCACTGTAGCTCATTCCAGCCTAACCTCTCAGGTTTCCTTCCCATAAAACCACAGGAAAAGAAGTAGGACCCTTAACTCCTGTCTTACCCACATCTCTTAGTGTAGACACAGTCCAAGGGCCTAAACTTGCTTCTGCTAAACACTGCATTGGTTGCACCCATTTTTTCTTTTTTTCAAAAAAGATTGAAATGAGAGACAAACCCCCTCAACTTCCCCATAAAACTAGAGGACAATGTTCATGGCAAAACTCTTTGCTTGGAGCAGAAAGCAGAAGACAAGCTCTTTGCTGGTTGCTACTACGCTACTGACTAATGGAGAACAAAAACGGGAATTTGTTTGTGCAGTCTGCTATGCTCCTAGGACCATAGGGCCACAACTTATGTGTACTGGCAGTCAAGCTCAGGCCAGTACCAGTGCAATGTGTATCCACACATCTAAATTTAAAGGCAATACAATGAAGATCTCTGTACAAACACCCCAAAGTGCCTTGCTGCTGCTGTCACAATTATCTGCACATGTCAAAGGCAAACCCTTGGTGTTCTTCATGGCCACACTGAAAGTGGGGTACAGGGTATGGTGCCCTGGCAGGACAGTAAGAAGAAATCTGCTTTGAATTTGTCCCTGTTGTGCTGGGATGTGTATATATAAACCCAAGTACAGAGAGAAGGCAAGTTCTCACCCAAATAAGAATCCCTTCAACACACCAGATAGCTACTATTGAAGCAGCTCTGGTTCTCCTAGTCTCCTCCTTTGCATGTTGATGAGAACAACTCCATGTGAACATAGAAATACGGAAGTACATTTACAAAGAGATCCACTGGAAACAGGGGCCATTTCAATAGCTCTTTAGATGTTTCACTGCACCTACATTCAAGGAAAGAAAAACCCTTCAACCATTACAGGATGAATCCTGGTATAGTCTCACCTCAGCTTCATATCCGACTCAATTATCGGTAGTGTATCAGAACAGTTCATATTCTCTGTATATTTGTTTGTACCCTATACTGCTCTGAAACAGGGAAGTATTTGCATATTTTCAAAGAATAGGTTAAGTTGGAAAGGACCTTAAAGATAATGGACAGCTTCTACTAGATCAGGCTGCTCAAAGCCCCATCCAGACTGGCCTGGAACACGCTCAGGACATTTTTCTTGTAGACAAGAGAGACAGAGGCACAGAAACATTTCTGTCTTTGGCTGAGATCCATGGCAGAGGGGACAAGAGAAAATCTTTGTAGTTGCAAGGTTCAGATTGCCAATACCTTTCAGAATTCTGGCAGATACACACAGACTTGATTAGTACTATCATATGATGTAAAATCCATACGTGAAAACACACTTGTGAGAGTAATTAAATTATCTTGCATTTCCCTGTTTGCTGAATTTTCTTCATTTTCCCCAGTAATGAATAAAGCTTTCAAAGATTTAGCTTTCAAAATCTTACTACCTGCTTGACAGAAGGTTCTTACATTGCATTTAAATTTCCTAGTTGTTTCAAGCATTTCCTGATGCATTTTGAACTGCTATTAGTGCCATTTGCAAATGAAGCAGCTTACAGGATAGGATACAGGACCTACACTTGCATGTCTGTGGTGGCCATCTATCTACCTTCTGTCAATACTGATTACAGTAAATGAAAATTAATTGGAATTCCAACTCTGCTTGCTAATTGACAGCAACTGCATCAGAAGCTATCCTGACAACTGACATCTAAGTTGTGATGCCTCAAAGAAATGGGTGAAAGAAGAAGTACCAGACTCCATTCTTACCCTTCTGGGACAGGGTTGGATCACTAGATAATTTGTGGAATTACATACTACCCACAGTCAATGACCAAATAAGGAACTTCACTTTACAGGACTGTCAATCTATCACCTTTCAGGAGCTTTAAGTTCACTTAAAAAATTAACTTTAGCAGAAAAGGATGTTATTGCTTTTACTGAGGTCACTGAGAGGGTAAGATCATTCTCAGTGATGCTAATGTGAAGGTACAGGGGTGACATGAGTTAATTGCACAGTTACCACTCTATTATTGATTTATACTCTCCTGACAGAGAAATAAAGTAGAGTTTACATTTTACACACTCTCACAAAATACAAGCCACATAAACTACTGTAGACAGTTGGAATTCAAATTGTTAAAATTGTTACATGCAAAGGAATAAAACCGAGGCAAGACGCAATTTCTCTCTGTTTCCTCCCATGAAGCATTTAAACTATAATTAGAAATTTTGAATTAAAGCAGGGAAAGGTGATTCATCTACTGAGAGTTTAATCTTCCAATTGCTACGTGTATATACAAGTCTTCTGCCTCTGTGGTTAACACAACTGTTGTAATTAAGGCCCACAAGAGGGCTGCATACATGTATTTCAACTACACATTTTTACTCTGTCAAAAATAAAATGAAACATGCATATAAATTAATTGGTGTAAATTTACCTGTTTGAACAGTGGCAGTAATTTTAAAGCATATAAATAGCTGCTTTCCCTTAAAAGAACTTCTTCTGGCAGCCTATTCAGTCTGGTAACTCAGTTTGGTCACTTTTGGGCATTTACAAGTCAGGATAAGAGACTTTTTGAAAACAAGATTTCTCAAGAAGCTTCATCTGATACCTTCTTCAGTCATAGGGATCATTTAAGTTTCATATTTCTGAATCCTCTTCCCTGTTTCATACAACACCGTATGATGAATGGTATTGGGAAGAGATGCTTCCAACAGAGAAGAAAGTCCGAAATCCACTTCCCAGTACACATTTCCAGCCCTGAGGCTCAAACACAACAACAGAAGATGAATCTGGTGTACACTAGTAGTTCAGATGCAACACAGGCCCTGGTTCCACTGCATATGGTTTGTATCAAGCACCTGAAAAAATATGTCTTAAGCCTTCTTACATGCATGCTTTGTAGCACTGAATTCTTGTGCTAGACTGGTGGAGCATGCTTTTTCATCTTTAGAGCATCTGAAGCCTCTTTCCTTTCCTATGTGAGTCTGGCTTTCTCTCCAGAAGTTCCACTTGTCCCAGCATAAGGAACATGCCATTACACTAGGTACATGAATAAGTAAATGGAACACAGTGAGCCTAGAAACTTGGCAAAATACCACACAATAAGTCTACTGAGAAAGCAAAGGAAGTAGTACATCAAACAAATGTATAAATATGTATATAGATTATCCCTCAAAGACAAATCAGCTGTTCTGTGATGATGGTTGCAGAGACAATAGAGAAGCAGCTGTTTCACAAGGATTTCTTTCTCAGAGGATCCAACGCATTCCACACTGGGGAGAAAATTTCCTTTCAAAGTACTCTTTGCCAGCATGCTTCTTTTGGTTTACAACTTTTGTATTAAAGAGGCAGGCCAATAACTCTTAAAACAGCTATTTTTAAACGAGTTTGATGCATTTAATTTCTTCTAACCAACACATCATCTAGACTTAAATGGTCTTTTTGTTTCCTTTTCTCAGGAAAAGATGGATACTGTCAAATTCACCCATGTTAGCATGCTACCAAATTACATATACAAACTCTCTAGAAAAAAACAATCTGAATACTTCACTAAAACATCCTACTGTCAGGCTGGCAAAAAACATGCACCAGTATTTCTCTTTGCTTGAAAGAAAACACCTGTGTGTACAAATCAGTATGAGAAAATACACTGAAAGTTAGGAGTATTATTTTATACAGTGTAAGATAATTTACGGAGTGCAGTTATTTTTATGGTGGCCTCAGTATATTTCTTGGGGTTAGTGACTAAATTTTACAAAATATTTGCAACCTTAAATGATGTTTGATTTTACATTTTCTTTATTAAGCTTTTAGTTTTATACAAAATATTTAATTAAATGACAAACTTAAGTTCACCACCTAGAATATAAGAATGCCCATACTGCAGTGAGAGTCTAGATTAGTCTTAAGGGAAGCTGTATTATTTCACATGGTTCTCTCTGAAAATGAAAATGTGGAGTTTTAATTCGCATGTTAAATGGTAGTCTTAAAACTAACTTACTAAAATGCCATCTTCCTCATTTTTATTACCTTAGAAATAAAAATAGGCTCATTTTATTAACATAAATATGAACACAGTGGAGTTTGATCATGTGTACTGGATGTTGCTGATCTCTCTACAGAGTATGAGGAATACACATGAATCACAGCTCTCCATGGGTTCTTCATAGCTTCAGCAGTTCTGCAACCACATAAAAGGCTGAGGTACTTTACCTCTCAAAAGGGCCTGCCCCTTCTGGATTTGGTAACTTCAGAACTTGAAGACAGACAGACAGTTGTCCCCATCAGGGATGATTAAAGTTATACAATGGTTTGGGTTGGAATGAACCTGAAAGATCATCTAGATCTTATACCTTCAACATCTCCAAGACTGTAGTTAACCCAGAATACAGCCATTCACCTTCTGCTGCAAGCTGCCAGCCCTCCTTTGGTCTGTGTTTTGAACATTATACCCCTTCCTTAGATCTCCTATCATAATTGCATGCATGTCCAGTACTGTTAGAATTATCTAAGAGGAAACAAGCTGATGTAATTTTGACACAGTTGGCATGAGATGTGAGGAACTGGCAGCTTTAAGCTAGCAGATGGGCAAACTAAGAAGTTTTTGGAACAAAGGTGGGACTGGATGAGTTCTTCAGAATTCATCTGGCTCCAGTCCTTCAGCCTCAGCTCCTATGGCCAACACTTGAGCCTTCTTCTGCACTAAAGACCTGACCATGTGCTCCTGAGCCAACAGTGCTGAATTAGTTAAAGTACAACCAGTTCAACTGAAACCATCAGGAAGCAGTTGGCTGGATTTTCCTAAAGGAGCGCTTTTTAGCTGGAGATGAATCACTGTGGTTTACGTGGATTGAGGAGAATGTGAGGGAAGACTAAGAAAAGTAAATAAAACCATGAGTATTGCCATAAGTCTGTGCCTCCACTTAAAAGGTGATGATTTGAAAAGGAAAGAAGTTAAATATTTTTTAAAAAACAATTTAACACCCAAATGGGCTCCAAACCTATTCTGCAATTTTTAAAGTTCAGTGCCAAGAACAATGCACTCTGGAATGCTATAAAGCAATCTGGCAAACTTTAAGATTTAGGCAAAGTTGAATTGTCTTGTCTTCTCTGCATCACTGTGATCATAAAAATACCCCAGACAGACCATTTAATTTTAATCATCATTATTAACACGTACCTGGAATTTCTTAAAAGTTTCATTAGACTTCTAGGGTGCTTTTACCCATGGAGCCTGACTGAAAACAGAAGTTTTCAGCAGTTGATGTCATGGAGATTGCATTATTCCCAACTCTCAGCAGATGATTTTCATACACCATGTCTACATTGTCAATATCAATGTGTACACACTGTTTAGCAGTATACACAGTGTGAATTATACTCACTTATCAGTAAAAGATCATTTTCTTTTTCCATGCCTACATTTTGAATTCAATCTCCTCTAACTGAATCAATGAGTTGGAACTACTTTGTGTACAAATTATGTATTAGATGCATGCTCATCCTGTTAATCTCTGTTCCAGACAGTTTCATTTTTGCTGTGTTCTCGTATCAGTGCTGTTTAAATCTCCTTCAACAGCAATGTTCTCTGCTTACCTATCCTACAATTTCTAAGGTATTTCCCTGTATCATCAAGGAGGCAGTCTAATGCAACCACTGTATACTCAAACATAGAGGGAGAAGTCTCCACTTGAGTTAGGATCATTTCAGAGTAGCCTATATTGCACAGAGCATGTAGACTAGCAGACTGTAGAACTGCAGACCATGTTAAAATTGCCATGCATATAAACACTGTTGATTGCTTTTGTAGATAAGCATGAGGTATATTCTAGATGGGCAAACAGGCATCAAATAATCACAGAACAACACATTTCACATGCAGAGACCAAGCAAAAATGCCTTAGGCAGCTGATCTGCTATGACCAGTGCTTTTACATATGACATGTTGAAGTACTTACAGTAACAATGAAATGTTTTTCTTTTCATCTTTTGTTCATGCATGCATTTCTCAGCTGTATTTTGGGAGGAAAGGAAACTAATCATAATTTGCATAGGGCATACCATGAACACGTCCTGGAGTTAGCAACAGGATCAAAACTGTATTTCCAAATATGCAGCTACTGTCTTAAGCTGGGGAATAACTTTCATTATATGTATTCTCATTACATCAGTGGAGCATTTGTGCTTCCGAGCCCTTACTCTTGCTTTAGCTCGGCAGGATTTTTAATCAGAAAAACAAACACGGTGAACATGATTCATGCTCTCACACATTCACTATAGTTGTTTTAATGACAACGTCCTAGACGATGATGTGCTCCACACCCTTTATTTGCAGGACCAGAGGACGTGCTCTTTCCGGGGAAGGAATTGCTAGAACCACTGGCATGAGTCAGGTGAAGCAAACGGGAAGGAGATCCTGGCTCTTATACACTAATTTAGCCATCTATCTATTTGTGGAGTGAAAGTGTCCAGATGGGGAGTGGGGTGGGGCCGGGGGTGAACGAAGCATTCAGGCAGCGTCAAACATTTCGGCCGCCCATCGCTTCCTCTCCCCCTGCGGTATGTGGGACGCCTCGCGTGTGACACTTGGCACACGCTGACAGGATTTTGCCCACTATCTCACTTAAAGGCTACCGCCTGGGAGCTCCTTCCTTGCTCCCGCTGCGGGCACCCTGCNGAGGGAGGGAGGCGCAAATCATCTTAAAAGAGAGGCAGAAAATGACCGCGGGCAGCCGCCACGAGGCGGGTTTTGTTCGGCCGCTCTGGCAGTAAACTCGTGTAATCTGCAGTCATTAGCATAATCTTCAAAGATCTTTAGGGGGATAATCTTTAAAATGCCTGGGGTGCTCGCTTGTGAGGCTCCTAAATAGGATATCGTCGGAGGGCCGGCGATACCCTTTGAGGTGTCTTTCTTGGGATTCGAGGGGTTCCTCTCCGCTTTCTGCTGTGGAGGACAATAATGTGATCTCCGCCTGGATGGGGGTCAGGAGAGCACTGCGGCGCTGAACAGTCAGACCTGCTCTCTGGCGGGCTTCTAATTTACGAGAAGGAAAGGCATATATTTTCCCTCGAAGTTTACTTTTCGTCAAGGGTAATTATCTCACTTGCATTTGAACTCTTCGGGGGACTAGAATGAGTTTCCAAGCATTCGATTCCCCTGCCTGAAATCTATAGCTCTTTTGTGTGAACCTCCATAGCTCTGGAAATGAACAACCCAACCCGCGGTTTGCAGAAATGTTCATTGCAGCGAAGGGCGTGTTCGGAGAACACAAACAGCACCCACAGATAGTTGCCAAGGGCACCTAATACATCTTTGCATTACACCTTGAACCAGTCTGCCCGTATCTCCGAGTTTTTATTGCACGGACCATAAATGATTGTAAAGTCTGCAAATCTTTCATGAAATACTGGCAATTAATAGTTTAGCCAGGGAACCTCTAAAGAAACCAGTCTCTAATGCAGCCCTTGAAATCGGTTCACAGCCGCGTGGTGCCGGCGTAATCTGACGATTTAGAGTTTTAAGAGGTTTACGGCTTTTCTTTCTCTTTTGAACAATGCACTTTCACTCTGTTTTTCGAGGCAACAAAACGCAGAAACCTTAGTTAGTACCAGAATGCCAGGTGCTCTCTGATCAGAGGGAGGGGGAAAGGGCTCTGCAGAAGTCAGCTTGAACGCTCGATACCAGAACCTGTAAAATTAGACCGCGTTTCCCATTTATGGTTTCAGGTAACCACATAAAACTATCTGTTTCTTTAAACCGGTTTGGTCCTGATCGTTTCCTGTATTGCGCATTTAAAGGCAGGAGCACCCCGTGACCCCAAGTGACTATAGTTCCCGGCAGCCGTTTAGATGGTTTTTGAAGGCACGTTGGGGTCTTTTATCAATTATTCGTGATAACAAAGGAAAGGCGCTTGCCCTAAGATGGGAAAGTTTTTCAAGGGAAGCTCCTGCGAGAAGTGCCTAGTTCCCCATAAATGATTTACGAAGGATGGATCAGTAACAGGAAAAAAAGCAATCCAGGGGAGGGAGAGAGGGCACACAAACACTTGCTTCACCCGCAGGTTAATGATACTGGAATGAAGCGAGAGGAGACCGGGCGGGTTGCTGCGATGGGCGGCCGCCAGTTTCCGACCCCAGCCCCTGGCCCGCCGCCCGCAGAGGCAGTTTCGCCAGCTCCCCTTGTTTTCTCCCCAAATAAACTGCCTGGCGAGGGGTTGACAAATGCTGCTGGGAGCAGGTCGGGAAGGGCAGTCCCTCGCAGATGTTGCCCTGCGGGAGCGTGCCGGGCTGCCCGCCCAGGGCGGGGGTCGCTGGCCCCGTTGGAACGAGGGGGCTATGCCGGCGGCCGCAGCCCCGCGGGCAGCCGCCCAGAAGGTGTCTGCGGACACAGCCAGAGGCAGCCAAGTGATTAGAGGGGCTTCTTCAAAATGGCACAGAGACCATACTGTCTGGGACTTTCCCCTTGAGGTCAACGCCTGGAAATATTCGTTATCTCCGCTGTAAAAGGGTTCGAGGGTTTTCTCCCCTCGGCACTGTCTCTCAGCCGTGCTCCCCGGGGTGTAGTTAGGGAGAGATGTGGAGAGCAAAAGGGGTATCTACTGCCTCCGATGGCCCAGCTGGTGCTTTCGGAGATCTGGGGCAGAGGGATCTGGCCGCTTCCCTAGTGTCTTGGTGCTCCATCCTCAATAGAGGGCGGGGGGACTGGAGGTGGCGGAAGCCCCCACCCTTGAGGGAAGCGGGAAGAGCTCCCGGCCACGGGCGCTGGGGCAGTTTATAGCTACCGCGGCTCTTAGGGCGGTCGCATGATTTCATCGTGGACGTGACACGTGAAAATGCTGCTTCAGAGGTAGCACTGGCGGCGAGGTGACCATCAAGGGACTCTGTGCTGCCCCCCACTCTTCCTCAAAAACGTTGGTGACTATAAGAGGCAACCACTTCATAAAAACCATTTAAGGAAACGCTGAAGTCGAAATGAAAATCACTAGTTACATTAAGGTTAAATCAAACGTGGCCTTATGTGATGAGAAATACGCGGGAATATTCCCCTCACAGGAAAGAAATTCCATTTACTCCTCTGCAAGCTATTTGCTTTTGGAACAAAGCAGTACCTTTCCTGCAGAAAGAATAATAGTAACGTTTGTATATGCTGAAGGGACTGGAATCAAAACGTCCTGACCTCCTTGTCCAACCCCCCCCGCCCCCCAGTCAAATCTACCCGCATCTGGATGCAAGTGTAGGAATACAGTTGCCTCAGATGACCACATGGCTTTAGCGTGTTAACCTTATTCTAATTAAGACAGCAAAGAATCTCCGACATTCTCTTTATTCATCTAAGAAAACTGGTTATTAGCTCACGGCATATGCCCGAGATTCTCTGAAGAGAGGTAAAAAACCACCCTCATGTAAGTGACAGTCACTTTTTAAGCCGGCTATTTGTGCCTGCGGATTGCTCCGAGGCGCGCTGGAGCCAGCAGCAGTTACGTTTATTGCATTGTCAGTGCTGCCCTTGCCTGCAGTATTTTATCTGCGGCAGGAGATGGGCAAGAACTCCTCAGAAACAAGTCTTCCTCGGCCACTTTTATTGGCCTTTTAAAAACCGCCTTTGAAATAACACCGGAGGGCTTTGGATGTATTTACACCTTCCTTGTGGCTATCCGGACAATTATTTCCAGTGATTATTAATGTTTTGTAATGCAGGGGAATTGTCAAGCAAAATTCTTTTTTGTTCCCTTCAAGGGACAATCGAAAGCCCCTAAAAACTGGATCCAGAGTTTTCACGGGTAGATTCTGGAAATGAGGAATTGGCCATCTTAACGAGATCCAACAGCATGGCAAGGTACCGCGGGTAAGAAAGTAGAGGAAACCCGCTGATCTCCTCGCTGGGGAAACCAATCAATCACCGGCCGCTTTCAGAGACTGGAGGAAGAGAACATTTTTCATATTTTTTTTCCAACCTCCTTCCTGTGTAGAGCCCGTGCAGTCCCTCTCCTCCGAGAGCGTCGTTAAATCACTGACACGGGTGTGCGGGTACGGATGTCAGGCGTGTTCACGCACCCAAGGCGAGGCAGTCCCTTCTTACGGGGACTTTTGTCAGTCTTACATGGGAACTTGTGCCAAATATCCACCCTTCACGCAGCCGAGGAAGCCCCCCCGGATGATAGTTGGAGTGACAAGATACCATCCTGCCTTGAATTATTTTCCTTCTTCCTGATGTCTCTGTGCGTGTGAGCGGGTAGTATCATAAGCAAGGCGTTAATTATTGTTTCGAGTCTGTGAATGTTCAATGTCTGAAAACAACGGCAATTATTATTTTATAAACACTTCCTCGTGTCACGACCTTCCCAGCTCTAAGAGGCCGGCGAATTGTCTCTAGAGCAGGGAACCTAAAATTTGCAGTGGATCCCCGTGTTTGATTCCATTTCTTTACATAGCCAAGCACCGAACTACAAAGAGGGGGCTTCCTTCCTCCCCTGACGGTTTCAGTGGAGACATGAGAATGACACCGGGATGGGAACACCTGAGGTCGGCGCGCCCGCAAATGTGCGGCTCCCCAGCATGGCGGGGAGCTGAGGGCCGCGGGCGGGTGCTGCGGGGACGGTCCCGCGAACGCGGGTCGCCGTTCGCTCGGGCCCGGCGGAGGCTGGGCTCGCCTACCGGGGCAGAGCAGGGCGGCCCGGGGGATATTTGCCCGCCCTTGTCACAGAGGCAAGGGCGACCGGCGGGGTAAGCCGGGGGAGCGGAGCACCGGCCGCTTCCCATCCTGGCGGCCGGGGGCGCTGCCGCGGAGCCGGCCGGGGGCACCAGGGCTGGGGCCCAAGGCCCGTCGCAGCACCTCGGCTCCCNGGCCGGCGGCCGCCCAGTGACACAGCCCCGCGCCGCCCGCCCCGCCGGAGGAGCGGACGTGCCCGGCGGCACAGCTGGTGGCCAAACGGACAGCAGCCGGCTTGGGGAGATTTTATTTTATTCTTTTATTTTTTTTTCCCCTAATTCGCCTAGTCACGTGTCCCTGTTATCGGCTCCCGGCTGCGGGAAAAGGCGCAGCACTGGGCGCAGCCTCCGGCCCGGGGGCGGGGTGTGTGTGCGTGTCCCCGGGAGTGCGTGTCCGTGTGTGCGTGTCCGTGTCCCGGCCGCGCTGCCCCTGTGCCGCGTCCGGCCGCACGGCTGCCTGGCTCTGCGCTGGCATTTGTGGCTCCTCAGCGGCCGAAGTCACGGCTTTGCAACGGGTTTAGAAACGTTTTCTAAAGGCTATTTTGATTTTGCCTTCCTTATTGATTTCTCCACCCACGCCCTCATGGTCACCTGCGTAGCAGATGAATTGTTACTGTAGAGATGTGCTAGTAGTAGCACTTGGCCAGTGCTGGACGCCTTGTTAGAGAATCCCAAAATACTTAGAGGGAGAATAATTCAAAGATAAAAATTCAAACATGAAACAAGCAATGCAATCCAAGGGTGAGTTTTGCAGGCGGATCCAGCTTTTACAGTGCTGCAGGTGCACTGTTTACAGGGTACCTTTGATGAAAGCCAACTTTCAGTTGTCACACCTGTGAGTTGAACATCTGTTTCTGTACCTTGAAACGGGAGATACAGTCAAGCATTTTGAAAAGTAGACAGTACATTACAATGGTACCAGTATTATGAAGAGACTTACCACATTTTCAAAAGTGAATCCTATTCCATAGTAAACTATGGCTTGTTAAATTGGACCTTCCTTTGTGTAGGCCTTGTAAAGTACTGCATATGCTTTGATTTACTGTGATTTCTTATCCATATTACGAAGTAAGTGGAGTAATTTGACATCGCGTCTCTGTTAATTGGTGCTGACTTCATTAAAACTGAGCTAGTGAGTAAGACTTATAAGCTACACAGCTTTCAAACCCTGAGTCTCTTGTGTGCTGAAGAAAACTATAAAAGTGCTATGTCATTTCCCATATTCCTTAAGACGTTTTTACATCTTATATAGGAGGCATATTAAACATTTATATGTATGCCGGTGGTTTTCAAATATGATGAACACCACTTTTGTCATTTCATTGTTTTCCTCCTTTTTTATAGTCATATGGTAAGGGGAAGAGGGATAAAATGCTTAGCGGTGGTTCAGTTCACAGTTCTCATTATTCTTCAGCCTCTGAAGTATTCAGAGAAAAAAGAATTTTGAAAGTGCTATTTACATTGTCCAGTACTCTATGTCCTGTACCCCTCTCTCCTAGTGAAAGACACCAGGCTGCCTAATTTTCACTTCATACATGTATTAAAAAACCTCAAACAAACAGGTGTAGGACAGGATCAGGATGCTGTTACCTTGTTCATGGTGTTACCTTTGATTTTTGCAACTCACACATTTGGACTCATTTCCTGGAATACAAACTTTTTGTTTCCTTAACACAAAGCAAAACTTTCTCTGCAACTTACCTCATATAACAAGAGGAATATCTCTTCCAAAAATTTTAGTACTTAGTAGACATAGTTTAAAACTAGAGCAGTGCAGAGGTCCAGTCTGCTTTTCCAAGATAGCTATCGGGAAAAGGTTCAGGTGGCATGGAGCTATCTGCCCTCTATCCTACCTCCTACCTTGGGGGTGCAACGAGGAAAATGAGTTTCTTGTCGCTCAGCTATTATAGCCAGTTCCTTGGATGGTCAAGTGGTGTTTGCTTCTAATTTGTACATGGAATTAAATTATCTCTAAGACAATTCCCTAACAGAAGTCTCCTTGTATAAAAATGTCTTTGCTGCTCCCTTATTAAGATATGGCCCAGTATTGCTTGCCCAAGTTTGAATCTCTGAATCAAATCCTGTTCGATTCTGCTGAGTTTTCCAAAACCTACAGTAGTGCAAGAACAGAATTCAGTCCTTAGTCTCGACGTGGCTTCACCTTCAAACTTTGTGGCAGACTTTATGTCATGGGCATATGGACTCAATACTACAAGAAGTTGCCCGTCTGTATACTACAAGAAGTTGCCCGTCTGCTAAGCCTGTGCTGGAAAAATGGGGTCTAGTATGTCATCAGTGTTATCTGCAGATCTGCATCATGTACATCAATTTCCGCTGGCTATGAAAAAGAAAACATTACTTTAAACAATTTAATTCTTGTCAGGTCATTAATGAAAAGATACTTCCTAAAAAAAATTCAAAACTAGTAATATGGTCACCCATGTGATAGAAAATACATCAACTTTTTGGTTTTCGTTCATTTGGGAATTTAGTCTATTATAACAAACAACCATTCATGATTGATTTAAGACTGCATCATTGCTATAGGGGTGTTCTGAGCTGAGCAGATTGTACTTTTACATCTGTCCAGTAGCAGAGGCAATGTACTCCATGTATTAATTGATAAATAGACTTTTTCAATATGGGGATCTCTCTGCCTGACTTCTCAGTGGTTTCAAAGACCCATCTCTTGCTTGTGAGCTTTGAAATATTCTCTGTGTTTTTTTTTGTTTTTTTTTTTCCATTTAATGAAATTGTTTAGCTCTTCAGAAGTCCTCAATGTCTGTGTTTGAGAATTAATATTAAGCCTGAAAATCAGTTTGATTTGCCTGTGCTGTGTCAGGTGGACAGGAGGTATGTCATATTGGGTAACTGCATTAGTCTGGTAAGGTAGATTGGTAGCAGAGACTGCTTTAGAATATAAAGGTTTTATTTGTCTGGTAAATAGTTACCTGTTGTACATGGTAGTATATTCTGTAATAAAATTTAATTTCTCAGTGAAAGTATTGCTGCAACATAAAAGAATATAAGGTTGAGGGAAGGCATACCTCTTAGGTTTTCATGTATCTTAATGAATGATGCATTATATACATATCATGATGAGAAAATATGGAAAATGCGTTTCTAACAGATTAAGATGTTTGAATGTCTTGCAACAGCTTTGATTGAATCAAATATTTTTCATTTCAAATTCTCAATTTTAAAACAGCACACCCTAAAAATCAGGTCAGAATGGTGTGTGTAATGTCAGAACTGAGATCTATCAAACTGAAAGGCTCCAACAACATTTTCAAACCCTTCTCAATTGTCAATTTAAGTTAATTGAAAATGAAAGGTCTCGCTTTCAGGATTGGGCCATTTAAATAGAAGCCTGCTGCTTTCATTTTGTAGAAGGGCAATCTCCCTCCACATACGTGTTTTTAAAAGGTTCATTCATAATTCTCCCTTCACACTTCTATTGGAAATGACAGAATTCATTATTTTGAGTTCTTGAACTATTTTTCTGCAACTTGGGTGATGAATTGTATGAGATCTAGTTCATAACGTGGCACGGCAGCCCACAAGATTTAAAATTCGTAAGGCTCGATTTGTCTCTTTCTGGCACTCGGCTGGCACAGGCAAGGGAAGCTTCCATGTGCATCTTCTGCCTCTTATAGAGCAGGAGGTTGGGATGTTTTTTATTTAATACTGATCAAGGAAAAAAACCTCGCACCTTTGCTCAGTAATTCACTAGAGGTATCCAGGCAACAAGGACATACATTATAGTCAGCAGTATACAAGGTGCTGTGAGAATTTTCCTTGCCTCCTGTTTATCTGGGAATCCAACTGCAATAGACCTATACAAACAACACTGTTTCCACTGTCTATTTCCATGTCTAAACATGTAGTTTGTCTGTAGACTTCTGGGGGTTTTATTTATATTTAGCTCTCTGATGGAAAAGGATTTCTTGATGTGTATCTGTTCTTGCCTAAATAAAGGAAATTGGCTCAGGTAGGAGACAGGGACAGAGACTCCATGAAATGACAAATACGACTTAGCTTGCAATTGATGGTGCATCTGTGGGAATTTTGCAATGAGAATCCTCTTTTTGAGAGTAATTTTTGTCTGAGGTTGCTAGGCTACACCAGCTTGGGTTGGACTTGGTGGAGACAGTAGCAATGTCACCAATTACTTAATGACCGAAATAGGCTTCACTCGCAGAGAATTATGGTGATTGAATTTCCCTTTTTCTTTGTTAAATAAACATATTTTCACTAACTGCTGATGCATCTCATCACTGGGCACTGAGTGGGACCAGTTCATACTCTCAGAGCTGGTCCAGATGTTTGAAGATTTCTGACTACAACTACCCAGTTGATCATATATCTTTAAGCACTTTTTGCACCTCTGCAGTTTGTTTGCTTGTTTCTTTCTTTCTTTGTAAACTGCTGACTATGATGAGAAAGATGTTTCTTACTGATACCACTTGTTTCAGAATCATACCCCAAAGTGTCTTATGCCCTTAAGGATAATATTTATTTCTTTTCCAAGGAAATGCCAGACTGACATGACATTAGCTGACAAAATTGCCTCAGTAGAGGTCTAGACACTACTCAGAGACACTAGACAGAAGAGAGATGGTAAGATGGTGAGATGGTGACCATGCTGTGATTGCACCTTAATACACAATCCCTGTCCTCTCTCGGTCTCAGTGTTAGCTTGTACCTGCTGTTGTAGTTACAAGGATAAAATTATGATTTCAGAAATTAATAGGATTTTGTACACCAAATTGCTAAATACTTCAACTGCTTACTACTGCCTACTCCCAACTGCTAAACACGTTGAAAATAATCTTTTCTGCTGGACTGTTTGGTAGGCAAAGAGTGGCCCTATTAGGTGGGATAGAGATCCCATACATTGGCTGCATTGGGAGTTTTACATGGTTTCTGGGCAGTTACCCTTTGATTCATGTTTCTTCTTTTGTCCTCACAAAAATGGAAGTAGGTTTTTTACTTGCAGTGGAGAGCTTTTACTGCTAGTTCTGATTTTGGTGCTAGACACTATCTACATAATAGGTATGTATCATCCTTTTGCCTTTTGGAAGAACAGTAATATTTTTCACTTTCATCTCCAAATCCAAAGCATTTCCAAAAGATTTATATTTTTAAAGGGGCTGTAAAGTCTTCCAACTCTCTTGTCTCTGTTCATGTTTTAGAGTGCCTTACCCTATATTACTGCTTTTAACTTTTTTTTGGTCTTTTTATCTGACTATCTGAGCTTCAGTAACTATATTCATATTGAGCATGCAATTTTAACTAGGAGTTTCGGGAGACTTAGGGACAATGCTTTTTAATTTACTTCAGTTTTGAAGTGCCAGAACTTAGCCAGACATAAGTTTAAGGTAAAACTTTAGATTTGATTATAGGAATATCCATAACTTTGGCTGTGATAGTAAGAGGAAAAAAAAATGCCAAGAAAGGCACTCAGGTTTGATATGAGATTTATCTTGTTATGCCTAATTTCTGACTCTTCTAGATAACTTACCAGGGATACAAACTAATCCCTTTAAGAGTTTGATTCTGCACCCAAGCTTGCATGGAAAAGTAGATCATTATATTGAAGATGAAACACTATATTCAAAAGTAAAACTAAAAAATAAAATAAATAAAAAAAAAAGAAATAAAAGGAAGTTTCCTCTGACATTTCCCCAAAAGAGCAAAAAATAGCCTTAGGACTAGCAAGAAGGTTGAAAAAATGCAAAATTCATTAAGCTAGTTGCAAGTGTATTAAGCTAGTACTGTGAATGGATTTTTTTCTTTGTTCATTATAGCTTTTTTAGTTTAAAGTGAATAAAGATGAAAAGAACTTACCTCAGATAAAAACTACTTTTCAGGGTCTGTATCTCCTTAACTATTGTTATTTAGCGTTCAGAGTAAAACCTAAGTAGTATGAACCAAAACCTCGGTGCCCTGGACTTTACAATCTATAGTACATGTAAAATTGTCGGTCCGTTCTGTACTTCATGGAACACAAAACTGGTTTGAGCTTTTGGGTTAGTTTGAGGTCCATCTTAGCCATATTTTTCAGGTTTCATTCAGGTGCCTTTGTTTGCACGTATGTAAGAGCTGAGAAAAAAGCGTACAAGTTCCCTCACGCAGGCTGATGCATTTTGCTTCCATTTTCTGGCTCGGCCGGAACAACCAAGGCAGTGTAAGGCATTAGTACCGCTTGCTTCTCCACTTAACCTCTCACCTGTCCTAAAGGTGATCGTCCCTATAGCAAAGGTGCCAGCATTGATGCATATGCTTGGCCCCAGTTGAGATGGTTGCTTAAATGGCCAAATACAGGCAGACGCGCCTTGATCAAGTCGATGTTGAACTTGCACAGCTGAGGTCTGCGTGCGTGCCTGCCAGTCCTGGCCCTGCTGAAAAGAAGAGTCAGTCAACAAAATCCGGAATTTCTTTTCTGCTAAAAAGAGTAGGCTGACTGGTAGATACAAAATGGAATGGGCATTTGCCTGCTCAAAAATTTATGGAGGGCAACTCATTTCGCATGTTTAACATGTTGTTGATTAGAGGTAAATAATAGAGCAAGCACCTCCACTAATGTAAGCTTTCCGGTATCAAGTCTATAAAGATCTTCAAAATAATGGAGCAAAACTTGGAAACTTTCAATTCATAGGCTTATATTTCAAGAGCAAGGAAATGTTAAGCAGTTTGCATGCTCTAGGTGAGAAAAGGGTTCAAATGTTAACAGAAATTTTACCGTGAGTTTTTTTCGTGCAGAATTTAATAGTGGAGTTTTTATCTTATTTTAATCTAGTAGGTCAAGTAATTTATTTCCTAAGATTAATTTGAAGCTGAAACAGGGCAGAAAATGAAAGACATGCTCAATGATAATTCCCAAGATTCTGTGGTAACAGAGAGCATAAAGGACTATCCTGAAATTAAGATACATGTATGAATTGCAAAAACCTTGGCAGGTAGAAAATGAGCACAGCTTTGAACTGCCTGAAGAAAATACCTGTGAGACTGCAGCAAACTTTTTAACCCTTGATGGTCAGTGGTCTTACGCATTGTGTAGATTTGAATTGGTAGGTCAGAGCTCTTGCTTTCTCTAAAAGGATGGAAAGTAGCATTGTGAGCAGTCCAAGCAAACGAAGTGCTTGTTATACCTCAGCTGTATCATGAAGGTTATGAAGGAAAACCCCTCTTGGTACATAAGTATTTTACTGACTGGACAAAGTAACATAGTTAAATAGTTGTAGGGAAGCTGCTGTTTAGAACTTAACTGCTTATCAAACATAGAAAGGCAGCTGCTCTTGGAAGTTGCTATGAAAACAGCTTCTTTTTCTGCCTTTTTTGGTAATTTAAGGAGGCCAAAGTAATAGATGTATATTTTTCAGTTTAAGAGCTCTACTCTACCTCAAACCAGTACAACTGGAGGCAGACATTTTGGAG
This sequence comes from Platysteira castanea, assembly GCA_013397175.1. NCBI lineage: Eukaryota > Metazoa > Chordata > Aves > Passeriformes > Platysteira > Platysteira castanea. Next base: position 533,395 of record VYXC01010327.1, on the reverse strand, counting down.
GACATGGTTTAGAAATCTGGAAAATGGATTGTGTGGTGCATTCTCCACAAAGGATACATCTGCTTGCCACAAGTGCAGCTTGTAATCCTGGAAAATCAAAGATGCTCCATTGCTCTTAGCTAGGTAAAGAATTCAGCATGTTCTGTAATCCTTGATAAGTCGAAAGATTTTTTTTCAGATATGAAGAAAAATCTGTGGCTTGCTAGTGCCTCCTGTTTGCAGGAATCCCTTTATTTCAGCTGCTGTGCTTTTTCATTTACAGTTTGGAATGGGTTTGCCAAAGAACACAAACATCCTCATCTTTCCTTCTTTCCCTGTGTCCTGATCCTAATATAACTGAATTCAGATTTCTACATAATTTTTGTTCAGACCCCGTGTTGGCTTTTTGTGGGGACCCTGGCCCTGGAGTCGGTGTAGTTATAATAGAACTACAAGAGGAGCTTGTGAATGGGCAAGGATATCTTCGTGCTGGAATTGCTGGGAGCTACTTACAATGTATCTCTTTACATTTTTAGATACAGCATTTAGAGATATATATTTTTTCTCTATCTGTGAATCGTACAAGTCTGCAAGTTGCTTGCCTTCTTGCCCTGATACAAAACATGTAATGCTCTTATTATTATGTGACATAGTTAGATTCCCGTTGAAAATCAATAACCTTCCCATAAAGCAAGTCTTACATCCTTTCTTAAATTCATTTAGAATCATTTTGTATGCCTCATTAGCCTTGTAATTTAAGAAAGAATAAAAGAAAAAGAAAACAAACCAGCCACCTAATATTAAACAGTGTATGTAATTTAATTTTTCCAACAAGGGGGGATGTTTATGACACTAAATATATCTGCTAGTCTATAAATACCTGTGTTTATAGTTGAACAGAGCAGTGGTTCTCAAACTGTGCTCTATCAGACACTTAATAACACACAGTGTGCAGGTAGTATTATGCCACTGCTACCTTTCTTTTTTCTTTCATCTGCTACATTGCTTTCATGGAAACTAAATGTACCAGATGAAATACATTCCTAAATATTCTGTGCAATTACCCATTAGAAAGTGGATGGTCAATGTGAATAAATGCAGAAACTGTTTTAAAGACAGACCCTTATACTTAAGCACAGTCGACATTTAAAGCCGAAGATACTAAGTTCCTGAAAGGAAAGACGCCATGCAATAAAGAAGAATATTGTTGACTTCTCTGTAAAACTCTGAGTGTGCTTGAAGTTGCTTGAGAAGATTATGGTGTGAGAAAGAGTCACTAGCTTTTATGCATATTCCTTGTAGTAACCCCATGGGAATTACACCAAATTAAAGAAATGGGATGGGGCTGATGATGACCTACAGAAAAAAAACCCCAAAGATAGGCATTTAAATCTCATCTATAATGAATGTGTGAAAAAATATGAATTGCTTTGTGTATTAGTACAGTGACATCTACTTTATCGAGCGGCAAAATGTACCACAACACCAAAGCAGATGCAGCTGCAGTAGACATAATTGTAAGAAAAGAAGGCAAAGCATTTAACAGCTGCTTTATTAAACAATTCTTGCATTTTATAAAGGAGATATATTTTATAAATGTATGTTTATAGTATATTTATTTCCCACATGCAGTCAGTATTGAGGAATTTTGAATTAAGCAAACTCTTTGCATATTTAAATTTATCTTTTAAGAATAGTCTCCAACAAAATAAAGGCAAAAGCAGTAAGTATTTCTATAGTTTACAGGGTTTGTTTGGTGTGTGTGTTTTGGGTTTTTTAGCAGATCCTTAAATTATTATTTAAAATTTTTAAAAAAAAGGTTAGCAATTTAAAATTTTTGAGTAGTCTAGGTCTTGACTGACACATTTTTCAGTTTGTAGGAGCTTCACTTGTAACACTTGGAAATGATGTCACATGTGTGAGAACCTTACCGTAGACTGTTACTTAAAAAATTAAGGTTTAGTAGCTATGTTAAGAAACATTGTTGGTTGTAATGAAGGAAAGAATCCCCCTCATTTTGAACTCCCTGAGCAATTTCTTCATGCCTATTGATGCCTGTTGATTGAGCCTTGATGCCTATTCTGTCTATATTGTTACCTATGTCGAATTAATTAATTTCAGACTTTCCATGTGTATCGTTAAAGAACAACTATGTACATTTTTATTTAAGCAAAATTGTTGATTTTTTGACCTCTATGAAGTTAAACCTTGACTTTTCCTACTATATATATTTTCTCCCATATTTAGTATAGCTGTGCAATTCTGTCAGAATTGCCTTGCCGTAGCTGAATGAAAATAAGTGTGGGCAAGTTATTTATAAAGACGAGTATAAATAAGAAAGAAGAGTGTGTGGAGGCATTTTTTTCTGTACAATAGTTGATTGTATATGTCTTGTGCATGTATTTGGGAGTTTGTTTGGCTTTTTTTCTCTTTTTTTTTCGTTGTCTCTCAAGTAGCCCAGCATCTTTTGCTGAAGATGCAAGGAGAACAGCTGCCGCGGTATTAAACGTAGTTTGTTGGTGGACAGTCACAGCATAAAAAATCTGGCATACCATGTTCTTATTGCATTACTGTAGATTTCTACAAGCAAATTCCTTGGAGAGAGAGGGGATTAATCTTGGAGGAAATTTATTCTTGTTATTATAACTTACTCTTGAGTGAGGAGCAGGAATACCGTTCTGGGTGTTGGGGCATCTATTACAGTCTGCGCCTCTCTAGGACTGGAGATCTTGGCTTTAGGGCAGAAAGAGACATAGCTGAACTGAAAACAGATGAAAGTCAAGATGAGGAATTTGGTGAAGATATGTATAGGGTGTTTGTAAGGCTCTCCCACCTCAGGTTTTTAAGGGATGAAGTGACTGACCTCCAGCACCTGGAGTTGCTATGACCGGGAAGATCACAGTTCAGACAGCAGTCGCAGCAGCTACTGAACACGGTTGGACTTACAGGTGGAACTATGTTTGAAAAGGGACAAGGTCTGCAAAAATTTCTATTGCTGGGTCTAAGATTCAGAGTAATCTGTTATCCACACAGTTTTTGGAGAAAAAAAGCCTACTCTGGCTGTGTGGCAAGGAAAATTTTATATGTTTTGAGAATCAGCAAGCAGTTTGCAAGCAGGGGAGAAAAAGCAGATTGATGCTGAAACTATAAAATACGGAAACAGTTGAGAAAGAGCACAGAGAAGGGGTAAATAATGAAAGAAGTGCTTGCTTTAGGCACATCTCAGACTGTGGTGGTGTAAACCAAGAGAAAGCATAGAACTTAATTTGAAAATCAGGGGCAAAGGAGAAGGAGGTATGTTAGTAGGCGTTAAAATGTCTAAGAATAACCATCACTGGAGCTGGTGTGGTGGTAAAGATTATAAGTGACTGATGACCTCAGGTTCAGTGCTTAGGCAGTAGTAAGGTGATGGCATGGGAGAGAAGATAGAGGGCTCAGAACTGAGCCTTGCAGGGGTCCACAAGGGAAAGATTCTCTGCTTAGACAAAAACAAATATTGAGACAAGAAAAATGAGCAAAAATAGTAGCAATAGATTTATGTTACAAAGACAGTGGGAAAGTTGAGGAATTAGAGAAATGTGTATGCATTACAAGGAATGTATATGTATGCCTATTAGGGTATATTGCAGTTTGTTAAATTCTTTAATGTCTCATTCTATACCAAATGCACTCTTATGGAAACAATTTGGTGTAAACCTGATAAGAAAGAGACACTACCCTGAAAAGTCACCAAGAAATGCTAGCAATTTTTCACTGCAGCCTAACTTTTGAAAATCTCTAGCTGAAGAAGTGAAAAATAGCTTGATTAATAACATTTCTTATTTGCAGCTGAATAAGGAATTCTAAGTACAACTTTTTAACAAAATGAAACTATTTTAATAGTCACAGAGATGCCAGAACATCAGCATCAATATACTATTATTAGTACGTCACTGCTGTCGTGTACTGTGCATGAATATTTGCACCAGTTCTGCACACTCTTTTGCGGATTGCTCTGCTGACCAAACTAAAGTTAATTAGGTTACACCAATTTAAAAATCACTGTGATAGAAGGTAAAATGAATTACATCATTTTCATTAAACATATTTTCATTGTGTAACACTAATTTTTAAATTCAGTGCTAACTCCCTTTGCATGTCACTTGATTGAAGCAATTTTATGGGCTTGCCTAGCTTGTACCTCAACAATGGAACAGTATGGATACAGACAATTGCCTGTTCTTGACTGCAGAAATTACTTACAGCTGCCATTATATGACAAAGCATTTTCTACAGTAGAGAACCTTAATTGATTCTTTGCTCAGTCCCTTTAACTCACAGGTTCACATATAGTGGCTTAATTCCAGCATGTCTAAATGCCTGCTACATAAGTGCTTAATTTTTGGTGTTCTCCAGACATATGTTTGAAAGAAAAGCTTCGTAATCCAGTCCTATGAGTTGCAGGTATTACAGTTTACCTGGCTAAGCTACTATACTGTATTCTATACAAAGCTAAAACTATCATATCAACAGAAGAAAAATAATGCATAGAATTAGAGACAGAAATTACAAAGCTTTTAATAGGCCATAGAAAAATGCAATAACGTTTGAAACAAAAACAAATTTGTTCCTCTCTAATAGTTCTTTCAACTGTGTGATCCTCAGCAGCGCAGTCCTTTAAGCTAAGGTATAGGTGACATAAACATAAAGGTTTTTCTTGCCTTCCTGGTCATTTGAACTGTTAAATGGCTGAGGGAAAACTCAGATGAGCGCAAAGGATTTCTACGTGTTGCTATTACAGCAAATAATTACTATTTACAGTAATCATAGTTTAGCAACAGTAATTCCACTAAATGTGTGACCATCTGTGTCCCCATTTATTTGAATGATAAAATTTCAGCTGTTTGTATTTCATCTGGAAATCACTTAAGATCAAGAAGTGTGTTTTAGCCAAATCAGCAGTTAACATTGACACTCCAGTGTGCCTGGAATGAGGTCTTGTTTTTATTAGCACTTTCTCATTTGGCAACAAAAGAAGTGATAGCACCTTCCCAGAGTTCGAGATTACCTCATGAAGCAAAATAACTCACAGACCTTGTGAGAATGGGGCCCATAGGATTGATTGTGGTCCACTTTCTCATTTGTGATTTTTTTCTTTTTCATTTTGTTTGAGATTGAATTTGAGAGAGAGCTTTGTTCCGGACAGTAGTTTATGACAGTGGGCTGAAGAGATGAGATTTCACTGAATCACAGAACGAATACACAAAAAAAAAATATGTGAAAATTGAAATGACAAGGTAGAGTAGCTTGGTTGTTGAGGTAGATAAAAATAACTGGGTTCTCAGGGAAATGAGGTGGGGATTTTTTTTCCTGAACTAGATTTACTTTGAACAAGAGTAGTTGAAATGGAAAACCTAGACACTACAATAGAAACAACAACAAAAAATTTCATCCTGCTTTTTCTTGTAACTTCGTGTTTTACTGTCTGTGTGATCCCAAAGAAAGCAAACCAGAGTCCGTCTTCTGGCAATGTAATGCGTCTAAAGGACTAATAAATAGATTTGATTAAAGTGGATTTCTTTTTACTTTATATACTATGTAACATTGCTGTCAGAGCACCTTGAGATTTTGAAATACACAGTAAAATCTGTGTGTTCTGCCAGTTGTGGTTTTTTTGTTTTTTTTTTTTTTTTTAAAGCTAGAATAATAGTATATTTATTTTACTTCCTTTTGAAACACTGGGGCAAGTTGTGACTGATCTAAGACATGTGAAATACACCTTTGTGAACAGAATAATAAAGTTGGCTTGATGCCATCATGCTGCAGTACTGACAGAGATGTGCAGGTTGGAATTAAAAAAGCCTGGAGTGCTAACAGGGCTCTGCAATTTCCAAGCAACTCTCCCCTCCTCTCTCATGTGGCTAGAAGAGGGAGAATTATTTTGCTTTTGATAAATAAGGAGTTAATTTCAGGAAAGCTTCCTTTAACTGTTTTTCAAAGGCTCTGAGAGAAAGCAGCCATCACTAGGCTTGGTGGCACACACGGGAGTTCGCTGCACCCTAGGAATGTGGAGCTTTGTAGTGAGAGGAACAAGCCAGGGCTAAACCCCAGGCACGACAGTGTTTCTGACTTTTTTATGTTCCTGATTTTAATACCTGAAAAAAAAATCTATTTCAGTCAAATCTCAGTGACTTTGAGTGTATAAGGACTGCAACATATTTGTCAGGTTTTGCCAGTTTGCTGAGGTTTTCTGCAGAAATGTGGATTCTCATATTTGTTTGTTTGCTTTTCAATTTCTGTTACTTCCACTAGATTCCCGTGGAGTATTGCTTGCCACTATTCTGGATAATTATTTTTCACTCTACCAAAATTATCAGTCTGGCACAAAATAGCCGCATTCTCATCCAAGCACTTTAGCTACCAATTACTTTACCAGTGAGAAATGCGTGCATAAGGTGACTGCACCAAGCTCTTACTTCTCCTGCATAAGCAGTGACAATTTACACTGTGGTTTCACTCTTCCGTTTTGCTGCTGGATAGTCTTTGTGCTGTTAGTTGCCTTAATTGAGAAGTATCTATGGAGCTATAGAAAAATACATGATGAGACAGTTTAAAAGCCAGTAATTTAATTTTCTGACTTCTAACTTACCCTATATCTGAGGTTCAGAGCAGATCCGAAAGTGATCTGCACCACTGCTGTGTTTTTCACATATTATCATGATGCTTGTTGGCCTCTCAAGGCCGAATGCCATTTGCTACCACAGTAAAAAGGTAGCCTTTGCTCTAGGATCTTTAACACTTGGTAAAGTATGATCAGGAAAGTTAATGTTTCTACCACAGACCTGACTTACACAGCCCTCTCCCTTCTTTATTTGCCAAAATAAATTGGCTTCATTTTTCATAAGTGGAATTTTCTGTCAAAGCCATGGTAGATTTTGAAAAACAGTTTAGTCCATCCATTTTTTTTTGCCAAGGTGACAATTTGCAAAGAAGGAAGAACTTTTAACTTTTTGAAAGTGTTTTAATTTGTTGTGGTTGTTTGCAACATTCCACACTTTGTGTGTGTGTGTGTGTGTAAAACTAATTGGCTTTGAAACCTTTGAAAGTGCTAGTGCCTCTGTTTTGGGAAAATTAACAGCTAGATGTTCAGAGGTGTTCAGTAAATGTATAAGAGGAGGATAATGCATACACTATAATGAAATCTGCAATATCTGATGTCTATAATAAATAGACCAAACATTGAAATAATGTAAAATGGGATTTCTTATTTGCTGATGACATTTTACCAATCTTGTTCCCCCACACTTTTTGCTGCCACCTGCTGAGGTGAGTTTTTGTTTGATGTTTATACCCGACCCAATAGAACTTGGCTGTAAGTGACACCTTTGAGTCCTCTGGGGACATCTGGTTATTTGTTAAACAACTAACTGGGACTGCCAAGTTCCTTCCTTAAAAACCATGAAGTTAATTAGTCACCAAAGTTAAAACAAGAGGGTGATGAGACATACTTGATATGAGTGAGAAGAAGGATTGTCTTAAGAGATGGAGAAGTTGACTAGAGTAATACTTTCATTAAGTTCATATTCTCATTCTTACACAATGTAAAGATCATAGTTACAAACAGCTTTAGTACCTTCTCTAAGTCTTCCTGCCCTTAGGAGAACATTGCTGCAGTTCGGGTTGCAGGAGTTCAGGAGACTGACAGAAACTGCCATGCTAGTTTCAAAGACAGCAGATGGCATCATTGGGAGGTACTAATGAAGTACCATGACAGTCATGGTGAAGCTATTCTTGGTTTCATCACAAATAGGTAATAAGTTAGACCAGAATGGTATTTTCAGTCATTGACCACCACCACAACTCTGTATCAACTATTTTTTATGAAGTATCTTCTGTTGTGTGTGACAGTTAAACCTTTTGAAAGTAGAATGTTGTTCCTTGGTTCAGTGACAAGTCCATCCAAAATTTTACCTTAATTTTCTATGTATACATATATGTAGGTGTATATACATGTAGATACATGTATTTTATGGGACGAATATATATATTAAATTATATTATATATTTCATTAGGATTGTCACATTTCATTAGATTTGAAAGTGTGGTGGTCATTGTTCAATAATGAAGGGAGATGCAGCCCTTGCCCACAACACATTGGATGAATGGCTTTGACTAAGTTAAGAAATTAAGTTGTTTTCTACAGTTAGCTGGTCTTTATTCTTATCAAAACTGTGGGGATTTCCAGTGTCAGGACACTTGGTGGGTGGATATTTCTCAGAAGAATAGAGGACTTATCAATGTTTGCTTAGGATCTATTGCATTCTCAGCCATAAAAGTAGCTATGCTGTCTATAGCTCTCATAAATCTTCACCTAGTCAAGGCTACTGTCTTTTTCATCATACACGGTTGTGTTTTAAAAAATGAGCATAAATGTTTTTCATTTAAAATAAGTATATAAAGTAATTATAATCTCAAAACACCTAACTTCTTCATTGCTGGTTTTGAAAAGTGATACCATAATTCAGTTTGCAAAATCATCTGATTGCTTACTGGCCATGCCGGTAAAATCTCTTTACCCTTACAAGGCAAGCATATTCTCAGGCACATTCTCACCAGAGGGCACTGTTACACACGCTCTTACAGATCATTTTCTTCTGGTGAAAATAATGTCTGGTCCTGCACAAAATGGTGTGTTGGTGTTAGATTTTGATGCGCATTTTTCATAGGGGAGCTCTTGCTAATAAGGAAGTTTGAACTGGTTTAGTCTCTTTATCTGGTTAAACTACATCTTTCCTATTGAGAAGTGGCCGTTACTTCCAAAGATAACATTTTTGAAGAGGGTTCATCTTTATATGTGTGAATTAACTACATTGTTTCAAACTCCATGCAGTTTATAAAAACTGATTCTAAACAGTCCTGAATCTTTAGATTTACACTGAAACAGTAGCAGAAGGGCAAGGCATTTATCTTGTTCCTATGGATTTTTGTTGAAGAGGATGGAAAGGTAATACAAAGTAAAACTGGTAGTTTAGCTTTAGATAATTGTTATATCTGCTCATTATTAATAAAAAGCATATACTCAGACAATCTGATTACACAAAGGATCTCTGTAACTATGCAGTTACACAAATTTGTATTTCTACTAGGTGAATGAAGACAGTTGAGAAAACTAAATAATTGTAAAATTTATGCTTCTGCTATCTTCTGTTGTGGAAATAGTGTAGTTTTCCCAGATCTCTAAAGAAAAATCTTACTCCAATGACTTTTCTTCCTGATTATGTGTCACCTGAATTTTTATTTATATTTTTGATAGAAGAAGATGTTTCAAGTTCTCTAGAATCTGTTTGGGGCTTTTCTATTGAATGTGGTCCAGCATCTGTTGTTTGTGAACTTCCATGGCAGTTTGGTCATAGAACAGTTTTTTTTTTTTTTTTTTTTTAGATTTTCGGTGAATCCATTATCACTGTTTGGCAGTGGCTACAGTGAGTGAACTGCCATTGAGAGCCCAAGGTTGCTGGGGATCATTTGGGGTGACCAGCAGTGACGTGATTTCCTGTGGTGGCACAGCAGCCGTGTGAAGGGCTGCAAGAGACAGGGAACCAGGATTCTTCTTGCTCTATTTTAAATACTCAGCTGTTCAATTTTTCCCTATTAAGTTCTTGCACATAGTACTGGTGAAGCTGGCTTTACTTTCATGCTGTTCATAAATAGGAAGGTATTTGAAGGTATTATTATTTCAGCTATCTTATTACAGTTTGTATTTACTAATCTGTCTCATTGGTCTGTGCTTGTCACCCTATATCAAAGGACCATGGAAAATGGTAAATACTATGCCATTTTTTTTTTTTTAATTTATTTCTAAAAAGGGTTGCAGATGAAATCTGTGGAACTACAGTCTGAGCTCAGTGAAAAAGAAAGTCTAATACAAAGAATTTTTGCAGCAAGAGTGCACACTGCCTAAGAATCACTAGGTGCAAGGACAGAGATATGTTATTGACGTAGGTATGCCTTGTTGAACATCGTCGTGGTGTGTGCTCCTTGTGTCCTGGTCTCTGATTGTCTTGCCTTGGAGAGCAAGCAAATACTATAGCTCTACTCCTGCCAAGAGGGTTAATGAGAGGGAAGCAAGGCTACCAGTGCCCTTCCAGACCTCATCCCAATGCAGTATGTAGCAAAGCCTGTGGTATGTCAGGCTCAGGACCTTTCAGTGCTTTCTGGTTGTGGTTTTAGACATTGTCACAGTATAGTTAATGTTCCAAGAACCCTTTGGCAAATTTCCTCAAAAAAAGCTCGTAAGGAAACAAAGCTACTATGGGTTAAGATGGAAGACTTTTCCTGGATTAATGATTGTTTAATAGAAAACAAAGGGCAGGGCTAGGATTAGGCTTAAAATTAGCTTTTGTACTGAAAGGAAGTTGCTAATGAAGTCACATGTAGACTTGTCCAGATAGACAGATATTTCTGGGGCTTCTGTAGTTCAATATATCCATGAGGACTTAATGAAAGGAATTGACTCATGAAGTTGCAAAGTTTGCCATTACTGCAGACCCACTGCTGCAGAGTACATCTGATGTGTACCCACATCTTAGGTATTGGATGTGGACTTGGTAACCCACTGAAGAAGTTGAAAGAGAGCTTGCAAAGAAACCCTTTACACCTCACATTTGTGTCAGTCAAAATGGCAGCCGTCACAGTGATACTGGGTAGGATTTTGTAGGTATTTCAATTATTTTGGTTGAGGAGCACGGTACTAATGAGAACAGACACTAGTTCTTTTCTCCACAAACTCTGCACTGGAAATCCTGATAAAAGAGATGTGTTAAAACTGTCAACACTACGTTTGTGGGACTTCTACGCATGTCACTTTCTTTTCCACTGTTTTGTAATTTCTGCGATTTTTCTGCAAGCCCCTTTGATTATAGTTAGTGCAGCCTTGATGCAGCATGCTTGAATTGCTGTATCAGTGAGATTTGCTAAAATAAGTCACACATGAATTGTAGGCCATTATCTATCATTAACTCATCTAGAATTTCATGGCAAAGTGCTATGTATAATGTGTTTTCTCAATTCTTACTGGATGTGTTGTTTTAGTATATCAGAATATGGCTGATAGTAAAGTCACATGCAGTTTAGATACATGAAAATCAGTTTTGGGATGAAAATGGTTTTAATTAATACCTGGTAATGTTTAAAATTATTTAAGTTTTTTCAGTTAATTTAGAGGTATTTAACTTAGAATTTATAATGCATTTATTTATATGAAATAAAAACTCTTATCATCATGCTAGTCTAGAGAAAACTTAGGACTAGGGTCAGATTTTTGTGCATCAAAAATTACAATTAGATGTCTATTAAAATACATTCTATCTATTTACAGTGGTGTCTGTAAACTGATCATCTTGTCTGCCAGCCAAAAGGAAGATAAATAGTTGTGGTTGCTAGTTCTCTTTCCTTTTGAGATGGTGGTACAATGAATATTGTTGCTACGTGTGTGTGTATGTGTGTGTAGGGGGAAATTTTGAGTGGGAGAAGTTGCTGCTGTAGATACCTGCTCTTATTCAGCCTCTTCTGGATGCCAGAGATCCTGTTCTTCCTTCTTTTTTTTATTCTTTCAATTGAGGATATTTATCAGCATGCTGGTTCCCAGCAGGGTTAGGCCAGTCATTATCAAGAACCACGGGTTCTCTAACTGCATATTTGCATCTTAAGGTGCCTGAATACTTTTGAAAAATCTCCCCTTTTTGTGGGGATATTTGATCTTCTGCTGATTTGTGTTTTGTTAATACTTCTCATTTCATTTTTTCCACTGATATTTTGTTGAGAAGATGAGTTGTAAGCAGGCCTATGATCACTTTGTTTACCACCGTCCCTGTTTAGAAATGGTGGGGTCAGAATGTTCTCTATGAAAGGAACATTGGCAGAGTGGTATATCTCAGTGTTTCTTCTCAATCCTGTTTGTTTCTTCTCAACTCATCTCATCTCATCTCATCTCATCTCATCTCATCTCATCTCATCTCATCTCATCTCATCTCATCTCATCTCATCTCATCTCAGTTTCTGAAGACTAGATACTGCTTTGCTCAATGTTTTCTGTACCATGTCTTCCAAAACAGAGTGTTTCCGCTAAAAGTATTGGGAGCCTATAAACAAATTAATAAATATTTTTGTGGCATAAAACAATTGCAGAGTTTCCTTTTTATGGCATAAAACCCCTGAAAATATTATTTTCTTGGTCTGACTAAAATTTGATTGTCTTTTATCAGACTTGCATTCCAGCCGTCATCTGAAGATTGTCCTCAGATTCATGTGAGCTTCTATTTCTAGACTTATGTTTATTTCTAGGTTCGAATTTGTCTTTTCTAATTCTACTTTTTACTGCAAATTCTAGACGGCTTTCTTCATCAGCTTGTTTGAAAGAATTATCCTGAATGAAACACGGTTTTTTAAGACTAAAAGGGATTGTGTCCTTTGTCCCTTACTACTACCTGGGAGATAGTTCATGTTGCTATTGTTTGAGATGTAGTGCTGCTCTGTAATAATTTGCACATTTTGTGTGTGGATTTGGTTACTGAATGGTACACTTTATGACTACATTCAGTTAAATATTGCAAGTTTATTGTGTGATCATATTTGTTTAGCTTAATGTAGATATGTTGGAAAATCAAGAACAGTGGCTTTATAAAGCACTGAGCTACTAATGTATTTCAAAGAATTAATACCATTTTCTTTTGCATACTTCTGATGAACAGTGGTTTCAGCAATGAACTTGTCAGAGTGAGAGATAAAAGCCTATGTTCATTAACTCAAGAAAATAAAAGCTTAATAAGACTGTAAAGAGTAAGGAATGAGAGGACTGACATGAAAGGATAGAAGAATGAAAAATTTCAGGGACTTGAGTAACTTGTAAGGTGAGACATGATTAATCTCATCCAGAGATCGTAAAACAGCTGTTTGATCATTCTGCTCCTCACTGGTAACAAGTTCCCAAAAAGAAGAAAGGTTAATCTTGTTGGCTGGTTGGGCAGGTGGAAGGCACTGTACTGCAGCTCTGGACCTAAAATGCTATTGGGTAGAGACGAGGTAATGAATTGGAAGAAATGGATGTAAATGTAAACCTGGTTTCAATGTTGCATCTAACTACTGTTAGAAGTAGAAAATTTCTAATTTGCTAAAGTTTTAAAGAACCTTTTTTAACTTTTACAATTTTTCATAATTCAATTAACTAACATTTTCTTCATTTTGACAGCTAGCTTGATCCCCTGTTTTTCATTTTTCATGTCATTTTTCATGTCATTTTTTGTAGATGCTTTTTCAGAAACTGTATATATTAACCAAATTTTTGACTTAGCCTAGTAGTTACCATTCTTGTCAGGTCTTTTTGATGATGTTACTGTAATGACTAAAGAATTAATATGGTGAATGTCTACAAAATTATACAAGTTTTCTTCTTAGAAATTCCACATTTAAACCTGCTATATTTATAAAAATGCATATGTTGCAACTTGTAAATTATCAACACATTTCCTTAAAGATAATGAGATTGCAGTGAAATGGGACCCTATCTAAATATGTAAAATTGCATAACCTTCTAACACCCTATACACACAAAAGAATGATATATATATATTTATTGAAAATAAAATTGTAATGTAAATTTTTAGGCATTAATTTTTCTATATATTTTGTTAATTTAAAGTATCCAGATAAATTGGTATTGGTTTTCATTCTGGAAACTAAAATTGTAACTATTAATATGACTGTATTTTCTTATCCAAGACCTCAGTGCCAGGTTTTGCTATTAAGATTAGGTAAAGTACATGTTGGCTACATTTTAACTGTGAGTTTTTAGAATAGTTTAAACATGTAGGTAAACAAGCTACAGTATATATAAGCAGTGTAGGGTTTTTTTAAAAGGTCATCTGTGTAAGTCAGCTACAAATCACTTTTTAGTTGCCAGTTGTCTTGTTGCTATTATTTATGTTATGAAAATTCTATTAAAATATATTAAAAATGTTTTCATATTTTTTAATGCTGGATAATTCAGACCACATTATTGACACTGTTTTGTGATTTATTTTTAGCTTCTTTATTCAGAAATGTCTTCTAAATTTAGGGAGGCATAAAGTTGTCAAAAACCTACATATGTTTTTCCAACCCTCTTCCAACTCCCTGATACTTTGTCAAGAGTGTAAAATTATGTAGCAGAGAGTAATATATGGATTAAGCAAGATTCAATCATCCTGAAAGAGGCACTGCTTTGTTTTGTGTTTTGGTTTACTCCCATTATTTTTTTCTTCTTTTTTTTTCCTCCATGTGTCCGTGTTTTGTTTCCCCCTGCTTTTAAGCAAAATTATGTGATTTATCATAGTGCTTTACTTTGGATCCTGGCTCACTGAAATAATTCAACACATAGCTCTTTTTTATTGTGTTTATATTTCAGCAAGCCATTTTTTTGCACAATAGGATACTGTTTGGACACCTGAAAATTCAAATGAAAAAGGAAATTTTTTGCCTGAGTAGTTTTTGACCAACTTTTCTAAGTAGAGCATGCTATTTGTAAGATTTTGGCAATCTACATACATTTTCTGTATATTGTACACACTTGCTTGTGCAAACACGACCTGTTGTGTATTTTGCTTACGGTATTAATGCGGCATATCATATGTTATCTGGGTCACATCACTTATGTGTTCTGACTCGTTGCTACTGTATGGCCAGGCTTCCACATTTGTGCATCTCATTCCATTTTGAGAGATGACAGATACCCAGATACTCAATGCAGAGAAAAAAACCACTGCTGAAATCTGCGGTAAAACATTGAAAAGTCCAGAGAAAATGGAGAGAGCAAGAGAAGAACAAGCAATGCAACAGATTTTAGATTGACATAGAAAGAGTTGTAGAACTAATCACTAATCACAGTATGCTATAGTTAGTACAACTTTAATTTGACTGATTGTTAAGTATTTTGGGGAGAGAAAAGTCTGATTTGCCGTCAGATTCATAAGTATATAGTTAGATTTTAAATGCCTTTCTTACCACTAAGCATATGTCTATAGTCTAATAACAACAGCCACCAAATACCATTTGATGTTTCCAGCTAATTTTGACAGTACACTCAAAGGCTAAGGAACAAATTAACATGTTTTAACCCAGCTCCAGTGCAGCTATGGAAATTTTTCTTTGTATCTAACTCACAGGCAAGTGGATTTGGGCTGAATTTGAAAAGATTTCTTTTCCTCCTTAAAACTGATTTTTCTTTCTGTGAGGGTTTTTTTGGCACAATTCTTGTGAAGCAGGCTTTAAAACATTGGGCATAAGTCTGAGAGTAATAGTAACCATGGATTTGAGGCAGAGGAGAATTAGTAGCAGCTTCAGGTATCAGTGGGTGCGAAGGTCTCTGTCATTAAGGACCACACTAAATAAACATGCTGGAATATGATTGCTTTATTGCTCTTTGCTCATTTTATGTTGTTTTATTGCCCTACTAATGACTATAGAATTAGGTGTGTAAGGGAGATCTGAAAATGTAGAACTAAAACAGGTACATAGAAAAGTGTGTGCTTCCTGTAGAGATTCCAACTTCTCATCATGGATGATGGAGAGACTAATTTGCCTTGCATAGATGAGTGAGGGTGGCGAGGGAGGCACAGAGGGACCTCAAGAACAGATCCATACCTAAACTTCATCCTCACTTTAGTACCCCTGATGATTTCTATTTGCCTTTATAGTGATCCCAGTGGGAGAGGCTGTGTCATTTCTAGTAGTGCTTTTTTCCTCCACTATTGGCCAAATGGTATATTCCTGATCCAGGGGCTGTACATGAAGTTACACAGATAAAAATTAAATTTATATATGTTTAACTATTGAATAAAATACTCTAATTTATGATAATACCAGAATCGATCTGGCATGCTGGTATAACAGTATCACTTCTGAAGACAGAAAGTACTGATGGGCTAATAATTTTACTGCTTTCTATTTTGCATTCACTGCAGTTTACAAGATCAATAAAGAATGTAGTAGCTCAGCAGACTTACAATTTAGACTGTAAGAATCTCTGTTCTTGACTAAAGTCCTGTTGTATCTAAATAAGGGGAGTTAGTTTCATCCCTGGTATTTGGCAGTGATTTTCTGTGTTGTCAGTTTTTTCCAAGGGACGGTAGGATGTATTACCCATAAGGTTTCAAGTAATGTAAAAGGCAAAGCAAAGAATGTTGCTGAAGCAGGTGGATATTTTTGAAATAGCAAACCTAAAAATGACATGCTTTTATTTAGAACTTAATAGCATAAAGTTATATTTGGGGTGCAGAAAGCAAATTGTCTTTCAGAACTTTATGAGTGACCAGTGCATATTTTGTTTGGATTTTTACTACGCATACATAAGAATGTATAGAATTAACAGGCAATGTTGAAATAAATATACATAAGGCAATAAATAGGTAGTGCCTGCCTAGCTAAAGCTTAGTGTTTAAAAGTGCAATTCACCCCACCCAAGAAAAGTCAGCAAGGCTGCAAGAGTTGTAAAGTAGTTCTCAAGGTTACTACAAAATGTCCCTTTGTTTCTTTCATGCCTTCATCCTTTTTGAAATGCTGTGCACATAGTGAAATTAAAATTGTTTTTCTTTCAGGCTTTTCTACTACAAATCCTGTTTTACTACGTAGTTTACCCAGTTTACCTAAACATTAGTCATCCAAAGAGCAGGGGATCTTTTATTCATATCCTTCTATGTCAACAGAACCGCAGTCTTAAAAACCATTTTGTCTTCTATTCCCTATATGTAATCCTTCCAGATAGTATTTCAAGACATTGTATAAATTCTATGCTTTTTTCCTGTACAAGTGGAAGAAAATCTGGCATCAGTGTTGTCTGATGACTTAAGCATTTTCTTTAATCTTCAGAAATGCCTTTATACCTTGAATGAAAGCACTGTATTCTCAACCTTTATAATCCAAATACGAATTTTATTTAGGAGCACAGTTGGTTTGCATTGCAGGTAGCTTAGCATTTATTTTACTCTTATTGGCTGCAGGTATTACCTAGAGATGAGGATGGAAACTCAGCCTAGGAAATCAGCCTTTCCTCACCTGTGTATGAAGAAGTGAAGTGTCTGTGCTTTGTTGTTTTCTTTTTTGAATGTAAGTAAAGTTTTGCTGCATGCTTCACTAACCTCCTTGCTTGCTAGAGACTAAATCATTGTCTGTCCTATTTCAACATGCCTCTCACTCAGAAATTTATGGCTGTTTGGAGATGAATCAGTTGTAAAGATGATGTGCTTCTGAAAGCCATATAAATACCTATGAAATTAGAGAAGCTGATGGTAAGTTGGTGGCAGGTATGCACACCCCAAAATTTTTTGCTGAGTGATACCATTATTTTGTCCACCCAAGGCTGTGTCTGCTCCTCATCAGGCAACTGTTCGCCATCATATCTTATTACTTTATCCAGTTCAGATTTTCCAATATCCTGGGAAAAGTTAAACAGAAGACTTGTGAGCCACTAGTTACTTCTTTCTTTTTTTTTTAAATTTGTATGCTTTAGTCAGCTAATTAAGGACTTTACAACTTCAACATGTATGGACCATGAAGACCTTATACTTGAAAGCTAATGGTTTTTTTGATGGATTCCATTAAACTTTGAATGATCAGAGATTCTTCAGTTCTGGGTCTTAAATATACTTAACTTGAAAAAAATTCTTCCCCTTTCCACTTGTTAAGTGATTCTACCTTGCGTGTTTTCCTCTGTCCCCCAGTGAGCGCCACGATTCTTGTTCCTTTCTACTCAGCAGCAGCTTGTGTTTTGAATTCAGTCCCACTTGGTTCATTACGATGATTTTTTAGCACATTTTTCATGTTTAATAACACTACTTTAGCTCAATTTGTGCAAACATCTTTTGGACTTGTTATAATTTGATTTTCTGTCAAGGATAGTTCCAAAGAAGAGAAAGTGATGGGCAGAGGAAGTGTTGCTGATGTATACCTTATTTGCAATTCTAATAACAGCTTTGTGAATTTGAACACATTAGTAAAGAGCACTTCATTCAAGTGCGTATTACCAGAGAACTTGCTAAACATACCTAAGAATAATGCCATTCCAATCTGGGCAAATTAGATGGATAACATCACTTACAGCAGTTGTTAATTATGCACCAGCTTCAATCACAGCATAATTCTGTTAATTGCTTATCAAAATGAGGTTAACTTTCTGTCATTTATATTTCTTTAATTTTTATTAGAATAATACACTTGATATTTTTCACCGGCCACTTTATAAAAAAATAGTCATGATGCAAATGTTCAGCACAATAAGACTAGAAGAGATCTCCTGAGTCACCAATTTGGCTGACATCACCAACCCATGTAATACCTTTCATAAATTTCTCTCCATGTCTTAAAACCAGTTATGCTCCTCACCTCTGCTGCCCAAATGGAGGAGGTTTGTTGCAATGCCATAACCCTGACGTGTTTAGAAGCTTTCCACTTGCCAGCCTCAAATTTATGCCTTTGTTCTAACGGCAGAATTGTTTTATTGTCTAAATAATTTTTTCTCCTATGTAGCTTACAGCGCATGATTTATTTGTAGAATAAACACCCTCTCACTTATCACTTCCCTGAGATGGGCAAACCAACTCCTTTTAGTCTCCTTTAGTAAGATCTACATTCTTGTGCCCTGAACATGGCTGGCAAGCCATTAGTGCTCCTTAATTCCAGCTGTAATGGCAGCTTTTAACTCCCCTCCTTGTGTAGATGGAAGCAGAAGTGCCATTCACTGTCAGGTGAATGACAGATAGCAGGAGGTGTAGATGAGTTCTGCTGGCTCTAGGAAATGAGTCCAGAAGTACTCGTGGAGGTGATTTGCTGGCTTCTTGTTCTGGCTAAATTAACAGATATGGCAGTGTTTTAATTACAGCTGTTTGAGATAGCTAAATCAGTCTTTTCAAACCAAGTCCATCATGGTGATTTTATTTATGTATACACCCGAAAAATAGGGAATGCTATGAATGCTAGGAATTTAGACTGGGCAGGCTAGAAAGCTGTTGTAGTTCTTAGGGAAAAAGAAATCATTGAGAATTGTGACACTGGGAAACAACTGGAGAAGAATCCTATACTGGGGAGAGAATTAGAGAACTAGCTGGGAAAAAACTCTGCTGTGAAGAACTGAAGAGTCTTGGTAGACAGCAAGCAGAGCATGAGCCAGC
Organism: Platysteira castanea; assembly: GCA_013397175.1. Classification (NCBI taxonomy): domain Eukaryota; kingdom Metazoa; phylum Chordata; class Aves; order Passeriformes; genus Platysteira; species Platysteira castanea. The sequence goes on along the minus strand of VYXC01010327.1, from coordinate 514,240 downwards.
AGTGAACCCCAGGGGAAGGGGGCCGACAGCATCGTGGGCTGTATTAGCAGGGCCGAGGGAAATTATTACTTCCTTTTACTCAGCACTTGTTAGATGCCATCTAAAATGGTGCATACTTGCCCACTCTCCCCCTTCTTTCTTAATAAATGGAAGGAAATAAATGGACTAACTAAAGAAAGTTCAGTGGAGGGCCAGAGTTGTTTCGGCCTGGAGACGGCTTTGTGGGAAAAACCCTCACAGCAGCCTCTGGTACCTCAAGGCTGTTTGTGAAAAGATGGACTTCCACTGTGGTGCAGGTAGGAGGACAGGAGACTATGGACGTAAGTTGGAACAAAAGTATTTCAGACTGTATGTAAGAAGAAAAATTCCCACTGGGAGAACCAGGAGACTCCAGGTCCAGTAGGAAAACAGAGTGCCCAGAGAGGTTAGGCAGTCTCCATTCTTCAAAATATTTTTGGGTATGACAATTTTAAGCCCTTAGCAACCTGGTGTGACCTGCATTGAGGAGAAAGTTGAATTTGATCATCTTCTGAGAACTTTGAAGTACAGGATTAAGAATGTATTCAAGATTCCTCATGTCCATAGTAGTATTTTACACAGCTCCTCCTTTTGGACTCCTAAAACTGGTGAATGGATGTTATACAAATACCCAGTCATTTAGTTCTCTCCTGTATCTCTTCTTTCTTGACTGCATTTAATATTCAGATCCTTTTCAGCAAATAACACTAGGAATAATATTTTAAAATTTATTTTTATTTATCTTTTTCCTTTTCTTTCTATTTTTCCCTTTTCTTTTTCTTCCTTCACTTCAAAACAATACAATGCAGCAATCTGCTACAATATTACTTTAGCCATTTTAATTCTCTTCAGTCTTGGAAATTAGCAAAGAGCCCAGCATCCAGTTTCACCTTTGAGTCTTCTCTTTGTTTTTCTCTCCTAAATAATGAAAAGTATGACTTCACTTGTGTAAAATCAAACTGATTACGGAAAAGATTGTATCTTCATGTCTCTTTAGTATTTAGGTTTTTTTAGTATTCAATGATTCTGAACATTTTGGGTTCCCAAAGTAATTACTTCTACCACACTTCCTAGAAATGATTGGTTTTCAGATCTCTTTTAACTGTTCCTTTCAAGATAACAGTAGACAACACTGTAGTTTTGTTTCTTTTTTTTTTCTTCCAAGAACACTATGTTGATCAAATGAGACAAATCACATCAGTCTTCAACTAGAAAATATTGTCCAGAGTTGTACCTACTCATAAGCCCAGGAAAGCCCAAGTTTTAGCAAGAAGCTATCTTTGTTAGACCGAGCAGGACTTTCACTTCAAACAGCCAACACTGCTATTCTCTTATGTTTTTGATAGGTATAGCAGTCAGACACTATAGCTGCTAGACTCTGACTCTAGACCTTACACTCCCTTATAAGGAATATCATGTTTCCCCTATTTTTCCATTCACCTGCAGATTCTGAAAGTTTTCAAGTGGCCTTTTTGTTGTATGTATAATCTACTTTAACATAATTAGGATACATCCAGTAGTGACCTTTCCATGACCTAAGTGAAGTCATCTTTGTTTCCTTGCATACAACCGCTAGGAACTTAGCTTTCCAGATTCCTAAATGAATTGTTCTTTTTGATTAGGACAGTCTTTTCTACTGCTTCTTTTTCAAAGTTGAAGGACTAAATTTTCACAGGAAGTTACTTCTACCATTCTCATAAATCAGATAGGAGTATTTAAATACTAATATGTTTTAAATGCCACTTTATTAACAGAACTCACTTATCAAAAGTGGACTGTCACCTTAGATATTTTCTCACGTGTCTAGTTAAAGCAATGTTATCTAAAAGATTAATCAATTTTAGGTGTTGTCAGGGCATTTAATCTGTACCAAGTACAGTTCACAGCTGCTTTTTCTCCTTATCCGGCCAAAAAGACATATATCTGTACTGCATTGTTTAAAAAAAAAAACTCCAGAACTTTGGAGTGTGGCAGCTTGTATGTGTCTTTGGAGATAAATTTGACAGATCTGTTGTGATTTCTCCTTTTTATCAACTTAGAGTGTAGCTTTGAGAAGGCAGCTTAACTTCAAGCTGTTCCTGTGACTGTGTCTGCACTGTGTGTATGTGCATCACAGTCCTGGCCCCAGGAGATGCACCTGAACAGTGTCCCAGCAAGGTGGGGAAGCAACCTGTGTCTTCTGCATACCTTGCATTTCTGTTGTCAGCCCAGAGAAGGTATCAGCCAGGAAAAGAACCTGTGTGCATGGTGCACCTTCTAAAGAAAATTACAGTCCTGTCCTTAGGTCTTGGGAATTTTGGGTGCACATTGACTAACCAGGGATGCAGGCAAGACCATGCAGAACTGTCCCACATTTAGGTAGTAATTTAATATTTGCTTTGTTGCTTTCTGAGGAATGTTCTTCATCCAGCATATTTTTAGTTTGATTTTTAAGTCTGATTCTGTTAATCCTTAATTGGTGTAATGTATCATTTTATGATTTCACGCATGGCCATTTTTGTGAACTTGGCCAACTCTTTTCTTGAAGCTCACACCCTCTGAAATATATTTTAAGTTGGTAAAAACATTAATTATTGAACTAGGACATGAAAAACATTTTTAATTTTTCTTTAAGAGATAAAGGATTTTTTTTCCTGGTATTCATAAGCTGTAGCAGTTGTTCTATACGATATATTTTCAGTTTTGAGAACTTGCTCATGTGGAAAGGGTGAGAGGTGGGTCTCCATCCAGGCTCTCCACCTTCAGCTCTCTTCTCAGATTTTGGGGAGTCATTTGTGCAGATTCACCTCACCTAACACTAGGTGTCTGTTGCAGTTTGAGCGCTTTGGTTAGACAACCATTGGGAAGAAATGGGTGTTTTGAGAGATGATTCAGTTCAACCTCCTGTTAAAGATAAGTTTGAGGAATCTGTTTAGATGTGCCTGTTTTGGATCAATAAATGCAAAGGGAATTGAATGTTTGGTTTGTATGCAGGCAACTGTATTGTAGACACGTGGACTCAAGTGTCATAAACACTATCTTTGGATGTCCTTTGCCTCATTTCTCTGTTTATTAAAAGGGGACTATAGTTTGTCCCTCTCTCACAAATGGGGAAATAATGTTACTGATTGCAAAGTTCTCAGATAAAATGATGGAGCCTACCTACATGAACACATTAAACACATGAACATTGTTCATGTCCAGAAAATCCAGCCAGAACCAACTGTTATCTATACTATTGAAGGTAAACTTGATCATGTAACCTACATTATTGCATCTACACATAATTTTTCACATTTTATCTTGATGACTTGCATTGTGTTTTTATGCATAACAGCACTTATGACCATTTCTCAAAGTTTCGTCTTAGCTTCTCTCAAGACAGAGACCAATTAAAACCTTGCTAGATCACTTCTCTTATATCTTCCATGCCAGTGAATTTTTCCCTACTCAGCTCAATCAGTGTTCTGCCATCATTAGTTAGAAGAGATGCAGCCCAACTTATTTTCTTATATTTATAATCAGCTTTTGAAAGGGACTTCTACTGATTTTGAGCTTATTAAAATCACTGTTTAAAATCTGTTGGGAGCAGATATATCTGTACTTCTGTGAAATCACAGTATTTAATATTTTGTTCCTACCTGGGGGCACACCTAACATGTTAAAATTTGAGAGCTAACCACTGGCTGATTGAAGAGCGTCTGTATGTGTACAGCAAAACAAAGACCTGATCTCCTTCTCCAGAGGATTCTGCTTTGTGCTCACTGGGATCTGAATTTGCCGTGCTTAGAATATAGATGCCTCTGCCAATAAAGATATCAGGTGTCCTTGACCTCCCTGATTCTTAAGACAACCCTGTTGTTTGAATTTTCAAGGAGATACTATTGTCAGTTCATGTCTGGTAAAAGCAAGAATGACTTGCTTGTTCTCATTAGAAATATAATGTAATAATTTTAAGAAGAAGTGAAGGCTTCAGGAGGACCTTAGAGCAGGCTTTCAGTACCTGAAGGTGGCCTACAAAAAGGCTGGAGAGGGATTTTTCATAAAGGCATGCAGTGATAGGACAAGGAGGAAAGGATTGAAGTTGAAAGACAGTGGGTTTGGACTGGATATTAGGAAGAAACTCTTTACTGTGAGGATGGCAAGGCACTGGAAGAGGTTGTCCAGAGAAGCTGTGGATGCCCTATCCCTGGAAGTGCTCAGTTTCAAGTTGGATGGGGCTTTGAGCAGCCTGGTCTTGTGGAAAGTGTCCCTGCCAGTGGCAGAGGAGTTGGAACTAGATAATCTTTAAGGTCTTTTTCAACCCTAATCATTCTATGGTTTTATAGAAATCAGGGTGTTTTACACATATGCCTTCCTAGGCTGTGAGTTGCTCTAAAAACTTAATTATTTGGTGTATAAAATGGAGATACTTTGATACTTTAAAGAGCTGATCCAAAATATGGTCGAAACAGAGAATATGCCTGTATACTTTCTCATTGTTCCTTTGTTCAGGGAGTATTTGGAGTTTTTGTTCATTTGTCATACTTTCACTCTAAACTGATGGTCTTTAATATGCTCTGAACTTCTCGTTAACTCATTTTTGTAACAATAGCAATTAGAGAAGTTGTTAAGCTAAGCATAACCATACTAGTGTCTTGGAAAAGTTAAACTGAGTGTGTTGACACAGCATTCTTTCTGCAGGAATGTGATGAGTCAGCTTAGGCTCTAGTTAAAAATTTTAATTTTAGACAGAGTAACTGAAAATAATGGCACTTGTCTGACTATTCAGTTATTTAATTAGCCTTTTACGTAGGACCAAGAGTTATATAGTCACTAGTATGGGCAGAAGTGAACTGAGTTTGTTTTGAAATGTTATGTAGAATACATAACTCATTCATCAGGGGATAGAACATAGAAATTAGAAGACTTGCTATGATTAATTGATCACAAAGAAAGGAAAGATCTAGGCAAGCTAAAAAAAAGAATACCAAACAAACCTTGCCTTGAAACTGGTTAACCTTTTTCTGAACTCTTTTATTGTATGACAAAGGCAAGGGTGTTTATCTGTGGAAAAAAAATCTCATTATATGGTATTTCTAAGATAACTGTGAGTAAATTGTAAGTAAATTTTATCTAACTGGCTATATAAAACATTGTTTACGAGCAAGTTTGCATAAAACCTGCCAAGAAGGCTTATTAAGAAATTACTAATCACCTGAGAATGACTGAACAGGAGTGCTTAGTCTTGCTTATCAATAGCGTGATGGTTTGGTTTTATCTTATTCCTGAACTCTTTCCTCTTTTCTTCTCATTTCACTCTGTTCTCCAGGGCAACTCTCTCATTAATTTTCCTGTGTGTAGCAGAAAATAATAAGTTACCTGATTTAAGCAAATAATTAACAAGTGTATCCAGTCATTTAACTGTACCTCAGGAAATCTCACCACAAAATTCTGTGCTACAAAAATCCTTTCAGCCCTCTAAATGGTCCACACTTCATGGCTATAATGGGTTTTCAAGAATAAAATGAACTAAGGAATATTAAGTTAAAATAGAAATAATAAATACTAACCCTAGCCAATAGTAATTCACATACCTAACAGCAAACCTAATCTGTTGCAATGTAAAAAAGCAAAAGTATCCTGGTTTTTATCCTTCCTCCCCATAAATATGCACAATTTTCTAATAGTGCCTGCTAACCTTAGATAGTGTTTGCAAATCTACTGGTAATCTGGACACAAAGCAAGCACAGAAATGGATTGAACTGGCAAAATACAAATTTGCTGTTAGTTCATGGAGAGAATCTGGACATGGAGAATACAATGTGAAGAATTACTAAGATTCAGTACGTAGAAGGGAGAGCTTCACTCTGTCAGATTAATTTTTGTACGAATCCCCAGTGATAATTCAAGTGGCAAATTCAGCTGTCACAAAAACACTGACAATAAATTCCTGTGTGTACGTACTCATATATAAACATATGTGTACATAAGGAAAGATTTTAAATCTGCATAACATTTGATATCTACATGGCTTGCTGTCTACTGTGAACATCCTCCTGGAATGGCTAGATAAAGGAATACAACTATTCTGTGTCCTCAGTCTTTACCACCTAACCCTTGCATCAGAGTTCTGACTAAATAGAAAATATTAGGATACACTAGACTAGAAAGTAGTGAGATTGGAATAGAATAGACTGTTTCAGTTGAAAGGGACTTACAACAACCATCTAGTCCAACTGCCAGACCAAATCATTGCTGATCAAATTAAAGCCTTGATGAGCATTGTCCAAATGCCTCTTAAACACTGGCAGGCTTGGGGCACTGATCACCCCTCTAAGAAATCTTCCATGTTCAACCACTCTGGTTAAAAAAAAGCTTCCTAATGTCCAGTCTAAACCTCCCCTGACATGGCTTTGAACCATTCCCATTCAGCCTATCTCTGGATGTAAGGGAGAAGAGATCAGAATCTCCCTCCTTCTCCACTTCTCATCTTCAGAAAGTCCAGTCTAATGAGGGCACCCCTCAGCCTCCTTTTTGAATGACTGTCTTCAAGCTTCCATTCTTCCAAACTTCACCATTACTCATCCTTCTAAATCTTCCCATAGAAATATGCATCTTCAAGTGACACCATCACGGCCTTGACTCTTCCATCACCCTGACACAATGCTCTCCCTCAGTGCAGTTGTGCAGCTAGTGTTGACATTTAGTGATGGCCTGTATGCAGTAGTCCACATTTGACCTCTTGGCTATGAGATGGCTTTGCCTTGAATATTTCCTACTGGTGGTATTATTTGCTGAAAGGCTGTCATAGATACACCATGGGTTTCACCAAACCATTGACAAACAGTAGCATGGGGACATCTGCAAAATGAAGAAGATACTGCCTTAATAATTTTGTTTTGAGAAGATTGCTGGTGAATACAATGTAAGAATCATCCTCAAAACACCTTCCTGTTAAAGAGAGAACACAGCTAAGGGTTTGTGAACTGCAATGTGTCTTATACTTTGTGAGATGCTACCCAGGTCACTCGCTGATGAATGTGTGCATGTGTAAGTGATAAATAAAATCAGATAAACCAGATAGCTTTGCCTACCTTCACCTTAAGAGTCGATGTAACATCTCTTTGCATATGACACCATTATATTACTGTTGCTATCCTAGTAGCATGTCCCCTCAATGACACTGTGGTATATAAAGTGAATAAATAAATCATTTATCCTTTTCGAATAAGATGGAGAGAGTTATATTTGGAATAGAGACAGAGAATCTGAAAGCAAGCTATATCCTCAGCAAGTGTAAATTATCCTTAAAATTATCCTGCAGCAGCTATTCTTCAGGCTCAAAATATTTTAGAGCTTTCATATTCCTTTGATATTTCCCCTCAGCTACTGACAGGGCAAATACTGAGGTGGATGCAAGATTAAAATTGTAAATTGCACTTCATAGAATTTGGAATACTAGATCTCTTACTCAGCTTTGAAACTCTGATGTGGACTACTCACTGGTATCTTCATAACTATTTTTGGATTATTTCAAGCTTTAAAGAGTGCTGTAGGGTGGGTCTGTAGTATTTGACAAGTCAGACACCAGGCATGTTCTTTGTTTTTCATATTTATTCACATGCAAGACCGTTGAAGTTGTAGCTGGTTGTTCTGAAAGATGAATAATTTTTTAAGCCAAAAACATAAATATGAAGGCAATTAGATCTCACAATAATTGTTTGTTCCCTGTTAAACCAAAATGAAAAAAAAAACCCCAAACACAACCCTCAATGTAACTTATGAAAGAAAACTATATATGCTGTATGTTACAGTGGAACTCAACATAACGAATGACCAATTTAACTTAAAAAAAAGGCAAATTCAATATGTGCAAGAATTTCTGTTCTATAGAATGCCTGGGGTGGTCTAAGTGTCTAAAAATGTGAGTAATGAAAACAGGCTTAGCCTACATTTCCCACAAAGATCTGTACTTTGGTTTCACCTGGCATGATTTGTTGCAGCTAATCTTGCCACCTTGCCTAATAAGTGTGCCGTGAAAACCTCGTACTCAGTTCTGGTACTGACTTTGCTTTTCTAGTATTTTATTCAACTACTATAATTTTTAGGACAAAATCAAAATCTAAGTGCCATAAATTTACTTGTTGGAGGTGATAGTTGGTGCTGGGTTTGAGGAATATGAGATGATGCCTATGGTCACCTTAGTGGAAGTTATAGTGTTATATGTTTGTTCTCATGAATCAAAAATTGTTCTGAAAAGTCCTTTCACATTAACCAGCTCAAAGGCAACTTTCTCCTTGTTTGTCTCTGAAATTTTTTGGGGGCCAGGGCAAGGCGGGGAGCACGACAGCATTACAAGCCTTGCTGTAATGTCAGAATTGTAAAGGACTGTAGCCACATTGCCATCATGTTATTTAGGTGTTAATCAGAACGGGTATTTCTTTTTGAAGAAGCTTGGTAATACACATTTATACTTTATCACTGATTTTTAAATCTGATCCAATACTAACATTTTTATTTATTTAAAAAATAAAAAGCCGGCAATCTCTATCAAATAAAGTAATGCCACAGTGTTACAAAATTTTCCATGACAAACATGTCATAATTTTATGTTTTAGAATATAAGCAAACATTTCCCAGTCATTACTCATGGACCATTTATGAAGTACTTGGGGGTGGGTGTCAGCAGAGCTGATGTGATGGTGACTAGCAGTGTTCTCCCTGGCACTGCGGGTGTGTTCCAGGAGAGGGAAGCTCAGTCTATGGTATTATGTGGGTGTGTATCTTTGTGAGCCAAAGATGAGATTGCCCATGGGTGTGCAGAAATTTCCACACTGCTTCCTGGGTAGCAAGCTTTTGGCAAATAAGCTCTCTGGCTTGCAGGTCTCCTTCAGTTCACTGTAGTAAGGAAGAATTCTGGCTCAGCTCATATGGTTTCTTTAGGGTACGTTAGTATGGACTCCATGCTAGTTTCCATAGTAGTTTTCCCTGTCCCACATGTGCCAGCCATCAAGAGGGGAAACAGATCAAAATGTGTGTTTTGCCAGCATGCTGGGTAAATATGACAGGTTATTGACAAAAACAGGATGCCTTCTATGTGTGTCCTCCACAATTCACTGTACTTCCAAAGCAGGAAATAGAGTGAAGGTGTGTTCTTAACCAGAATACATGGGAAACAAGAAAAAGTATACCTTTGAATTAACACTTTATTCTGGCAACCTACATTTCTTACTGAGCTGGAAAGATAAAAGGACATATTGCTACTTATTTAAAAAAAAAGAAAATCAAAACTGTTTCAGTGGTGATAGTAGTTTGAGATTTGTTTTTATTTTCAGGAAGACGTTTATGGAAATAACCTTGATTTTAGTAGGTTGTGCTGTATTTTATACCAGTCAGAAAGAATGATTACATTTAATATGGAGAGCTGAACAATTAACAGAGTTAATAGTCTTAGAGATAAGATAGGAATGCTTTCTGTATGTGATCCTGAGGTCATCCGATTTAAAGAAAAAAGCAAGAAAACCACATGAACAAAACCATTATTGTGTAATGGTTATTATTGTGTAAGCTTTCTTTTCACAGTTACTGCAAAATTTACTTTGAGAAATTATTTCTTACTCAAATTTACATTATCACTTACCTCAAAGAAGTGCTTAGCAGTTTGACTAATTACACAGTTTTAAAACTTTTGCTGCCTTAGGCTGATATTTCTTGGCTGTCAGTAGTAGATGACTTAACTTAGACCAGTTTATACTACAAGCTGCAGTGTCATTCAGAATTTGAAAAACAGCACAGGTGTCCAATATGAAAAGAAATCTGCTGTGTGGGAGTCTGAATACTAGTGAACAGTATAAAGCTTGAACTGACATAAGACCAAAAGCCGTTCATCATTAGCTTCTTTCGTCAACTGCTGTAATTCCAGGACTGCATTCTAATCCACCTTAGGCTGAAAGAAAACATATTAATATTTTACCATAGTGATTTACTGTACATTAACTGTTCATGATGTACTTCATGATGCCAAAAATCCCCCAGAAAGCACATTTTTACTAGTGCAAGCTTTGACTGTAAGAAGTTTCTTTAGCAAAACATGAAAAAATAGTATAAAGAATGCCTTTCCTATAGCGTACATTTTTCCATATTAAAAAATCAATTGAAATGAGTTTTTATATGACAGAAGTATGAAGGGTCAATTCATTCCCTCTCTTTAGCAGTCACTAAGGGACCTGTTTTGGCAGCATTGAAGAAGTTCTGCTAATAGCAGAGGGAATAGCAGGATTTGATCATGCAATACATGATATCTTCCATCTTCTATTCATTCCCTTATTTTAAATTTACTTATATGCCAGAATGTTTTCAGAACTGGCATTTTGAAATAAAAATATATGCAACGGATATGTTTGTAAGCATACAATTTTGACATTAAAATCCAGATAATATTTATAGAAAATCTTATCAAAAATTGTACGCTGAAGAACAAAAGATAATTCTAGTTAACATGTAAGCCTTTTTATATTATGCTAAGTAGCATATTAAGGCAATGAGTCATTTGTTATGCAACTAGTAATCAGTTTTATAGCAAATACTGTACAAACACAACAAATAGTTGTAGCAAATACAACAAATTCTGCTACAGAAGAAACTTTTCAAACTGAACCATCAGGTAATATAAAATTATTCCATCTCATGATGAAACCACAGTGATTTCCTAAACAATATTAGCTGTCAACAAATAGCTCTTCATCAATCTTAATTTAATATACATCTTTAAGAAAAAGGAAGAAATATTAGCTGTGATTAAAAACTGTGAAATCTTGTACACTTCCAGTACTATGAAATGACACTTTCTGAGTAATTTTTTTCCATGATTGGAGGCAGTAAATATTCTAAAATTTCAGCCATATTCTTAAATATCTTTAAAAACTGCCATTTTTTTTTTGTTGTCTTCTGTTGTATACAGGAAGTATTTTGTCATATCAGTTGTTAATAAACGTGCTATTCATATAAATGCATGAAATTATAGGATTGCCCTTTTTAAGACATAACTTTTGCAGTTTTTTGATATCTCATTAAATATAATAGTGGATGAATGGTTTAAAGGAAAAGGAATAGCAGTGGGTTGAAAAGGACGGCCCCTGTGGAGACCCTCAAAAATCTGAGGAGAATTTTTGCAAGCAGTAACACAACTGTAAACATGCTTTGGTTTAGGGATAGGTCTGTGAATTATACAAGAATCCTGTTGGCATAATTATGTTACTGGGCTCTGTTGGAGTCAGGAGGAGAACCGGCCTGAGACTGCATCTACATGTCTACAAGGAGACAGGATGATTTGTGACTCTCAGGTAGCCCTCGGGGAGATGGATATTACAAGGATGAATTTTGAAAGGCTTTTTTTCTAGGTCTTTTCGTGTAAATTGTCCTCCTTCATTAGTAACTTGTCTGTCATAATTTGCTTTTTAAAATGTTTATTTATTTAATTAGTTAATCAAGGAGTTGGTTTGTGGTACCCTTTTTACAGCTACGTTTACTGAACAGCAACTGCAGACACTCTTTTCCATTCAAATATGCATTTCAATGCTGTATATACAGTTGCTAGCTCTTGTTAATTAGGCATAAACTGGGCAGTTTTCCTGTATATGTAATCTTTATGTAACTGTTTTTCAGCAGTGTAAAGGGTAGTTTTCTGTAAAGAATGTGGTGAGAAGTAATAACATTTGAAATCCTACTATCCAACATTGGAAAGCACCAGATTAGCAAGTGAAATTCTGCTGTTCAGCTATATATTTGGCACAGATTCAAGCAGCTTTACAGGGGGGTTTTAAACTGGGTTTGTACATGCCATGTCTACCAACTGATGAGCTGTGGACCTACCCAGAGATTCTTCATTACAGAGAAGGTGATTAATATTTCTTTTCCCCCTGTGCATCTGAATGGTGCTTGGAAATGCCATGCAGCTATCACATCTTGTGATGAAAGAGGGTTAGAGCAGGAAGCCACTGTCTGAGAGTGTGCAGGGTCCAGTGCCTGGAGCCATTGCAGCAGCACAGTGTGTGATGGAGGGGATTATGAACTGGCCTTGCTGCAAACTTGTGTGACTTGAAGTCTTCCTTAAGGATGCCTACAGAGCTAGGTCATTGCCAGTGGGACAGAACACTACCAGCTGTAAAATGGGAGGTTTTACAGCTGTCTTTTAAAATATGAAGGTGAGTGATTTGGGTATAGTTTGAGATAGTCCATAATCATATCACGTTTCCTTATTGTTCTGAAGAGAGAGAGCAAAATGGCATATGAACTTACAGTCTTTACACAGAACAACCAGAGTAGTTTGTTTAGAACTGTTTGTACCACACATTGACAACAAAATGTGCAGCAAAGTATGAGGGATAGGAAGCTTCCTGCATGTCCTTGGGTTCATGCAAGAACTGGAGCCAATACAACTCCTGATAAGATTATTTCAAAAAGCATTCCAAGATTATCAGAAGGGCTGCACTGTATCATAAAAGAAAAAAAATACCCAGGTAAAGTACAGCATGCAGAAGCAGTTTTCCAGCTCCTCCCATTGCTGCATGCAAGTGACACAGTTATAGTTAACTTTGGATTATCAATCACTGTGAAGCAGAATGGGAAGGCTGTACATTTGAACAGCTTTTCCACTGCTTTTGCATTCAATGATGAGGCTCTCAGAACCAATACTGGACATGGAAATGGCAAACTACAGTGAAGTTTTAGATCCGACGTATACAGCACTGGAGTTTGAAACTATGCAGATTCTGTATAATGGCAGTGGTGAGTTCTGCCCTGTGAGGCAAAATCAAGCCAGTTAACAGAAAAAGTGAAGTTTAGTAATGCTATAAGGTGTTAGCTAAATTTTTTATTAATGGAGAATTTGGGGGTTGTTTTCAAACTACAAATCTGCTCTCTTACACTTCATCGCTGACTCTAAGTTAGTAACGTTATAATTCTTTAAGGAAAATAAAAGAGAGGTTATATATAATAAAGTAGCTGTACTGTCACTAGTCAGTTAATCAAAGGAAGAAAATGGTCTATTCAGCAGTTGTTTTATTTACTGTAAGACAAATGAATAACTAGTATCGACAGTTTAGACATGGAAGTATATTTCGTACATAACTTTCAGAAGGAAAGGACAAAATTATCCAGAGGTTTGTGAAAAAAAAATAGCTACTGTTTCTTGATGCCTAGTTTCTAATTGTTGGACTAATATTTTTTTTTATTTAAGTGTTAATCTAGCCTTTCTAGCTAAGTGTATATATGATGTTGGACTAATATAAAAGAATCACATTGACTTTCTAAAGGATAATGTTTAGCTGAGAAGTATTTTAATTTGGCTAATGTAATACTTTAGATAGACTTTTTATATGCATTTTTTGAGAAGTTGTATCAATGATTTATGCTTGAATTAGAAAGCATACTATTTCAATCTGCCATCAAGTACCGACCAAAAAAAAAAAAAAAAGTGAATAAAAGTATCAGGTAAGTTAAACTACTCAAAAATAGCCTCCCAAATCTTTTAATACACTAAAAGTGTTGGTTTATTATATCTTAAAGTATAATTCATAGATCTATAGTAGTATGTATTTTTAAAAGGAAGAACCAATATGTAGTGATTTGCAGGAAAAATATTTAGCACCTGCATTTCCACAAATTCCTGCCATATAGAACAGAATTAAGGTTTTATTGTTGGGCTTTAAGTTTTATCTGAATTTCTGATGTTATGTTACAGCAAGCTTAGTAAACAGAAGGGTAGATTTGATTATTGATTTAGGAAGAAAAAACAGAACTTTATGCCCTAGCTGAATTTGAAGCTATCAACAATGATTATACAACTTTAGATGATTTCTCTGCTTTTTGTTCTAATACGGGTATTTCACTGGTCATTTGTTTCTTGCTGAATAGCACCCTTTTGGATCTGTTAATGCTAAATAAAATGGGAAGGCAGATTAGGGAGGTTGTGCTTGGTTGCATTATGTGTTGGTGATAGAGCTGGTTAAATTATCACCATGAGTGATTAGCTTGATAATTATTAGTTATCACGTACAGCCTTTTTATATTAAGAGTTTGTTTAGAGTTTAGCCTAAATATTTTCTTAAAGCATTTATAAAAGCATTGTCTTGTTACAGTGCTAGTCTGGAACTGAAAGCTGCTCCTTATGAACCTTGCTGCGTATCTTTTCTACTCGTCTAAATTAATTAGGAACATTTAGAGAAGTTTAACAAGCCACATTCAGTCAGATTACACAGTTTATTGAAATCAAAGAATTTTTCAACATTAGGTCAATTTTCCAGACATTTTGTTTCAGAATAACACCAAAGAAAATAAATATATCCTTGTATTTAAATGCACAACTTATATTGCTGTGAAATATTTCATCATAACATTTAAATATTGTATTTTTAATTATTCTGCTGGATGATGCAAAGTTACAAAACTCCAAAAGAAAAGTCTTATATTTCTCTAAAATAATTCTAGTTGAAAAATAATTTTCCAGTCACTACAATCTTAATTTTAAAATAAAATCTTTACAGAACTGAATTCTTACTTTAAATATTTCATTTTATTTAGTAATATTTAATGTAATTCCTATCAATTACAGCTCTGTAAAACATAGCAAAACAGAAAGGTTGCTTCTCCTTGTAACTAAAGAACACTTTAACTTTTAAGCTCTGCAGGACACAATCAAAATTTTATAATGTATTTGTGTTATGCATTTCAGTTGGATCTGTACAATACGAATAATATTATGTATCAGTATTAACAGTTTTACTGTTCATCCTGTACACTCTTCATGAACACATGTACTTGACTTTTGATTCCATGTTTGCATTTCTAATTAATGTAACACTCTCCTCTCCTGGACAAAACAGCTACAAATGCTCAGGGAATATTTTCCTTTCATTTAAACCAGAAGCAAAACAGAAAAAGCTATTTTGCAATTATTTCTTTGAACATGTATGCTAACATCGTGACTCAAAGAATAAATATATCTGGTTTGATTTCAGATGAATTTATTCAGTGGTGTTTACCATATTCTGTGACTAATTGTTAATCACATAGCTAGTATTCTCTGCAAGGAAAGACTGCACCAGTGTTCATGTCAAAAATACCTTTGAGGAAATAAAAGACTCTTAGCATACGTTTTTGTTTGGGTTTTTAAAATTAAGTTGTGCAAAACTCTTCTTTTTTTGTTTCTTTGTTAATGTCACAAACCTTTGTATGAGATTTGCCAGCTATTGCCAGCTTGTATGAGAACTGATACATGAGATCTTTACCAGTTAACACCACTTTGTGCCAAAGCTCTTCTTCATGTTGGTGGGAATGAATGTGTAATTCTAAGTGAAGAAGTGCGCTTTAATTTTTAACCCTTCAACTGAAAAGAACTTAGAACACAATTATTTGTTGTTATGAACTTCATAAATTCTTTTAACATGTCTATCACTTTGAAAGTGTTCATGTCAGTAAGAACCGTGTATCTGATGTAATCAGACAGGTCATGCTGTATAAATTGTTTAGAGGCAATTAAAAGAGAAAAGGCCAGAAAAAGCCTCTATTTAGGTACAACTTGTGCATGAGATGATTGTTGGAAGTTTTGTCCATAACTGTGTATGTTCTTGTCTCTTGTCAGACAGTTCAGGAGAAGCTGTCAACATGAATGCTGCTGACAACGGGGTCAGTAGTCTCTGTGCAATATGTGGAGACCGAGCGACCGGAAAACATTATGGTGCTTCCAGCTGTGATGGATGCAAGGGATTTTTTAGACGTAGCATAAGGAAAAACCACGTCTATACATGCAGGTATTTCAAAACTTCATCTAGAGGCACTAAATTAATGAATTTAAGCAAAAATGATATTCAGGTCTATCAGGATTTTCAAACTATGTCAGGGTATTTTCAGCATTTTCTTAAGGAATGCTACTTGATATTACACATTCCAGAAACTATATTCCAGATACTTGTTAAGGTTGTTGATATCATTACATCACTCAGAAGCTGTTTAACTCTTTTATTTTTGATTACAAAGGTCATCTCCTGAAAAAAAAAAAAAAAAAGGAAAAACGTTCATATTTTCACTGCAATGTGAAAACTGTATTTCTTAACTGTTTTCTAAAAATTCTTCCCTTATGAACGTTGTTTCTGAATAGAAAGCCTAAGATTTATGAGTCTTGTTTTAAGGGCTGTACAAACACATCTGTACATATTCCCACTTGGTGTGACACACAGCTCTTTTGAGCAGCCATTTCCCCCCCTCAGTCTGAATGGCAATCTGTTAATTTCCGAATGGTGCCCAAAGTATCACACTGCACCATGTTTGATGAAATTTTCTGTGCAGGCTCAGGGCCATAAACTGTCCGTTTTGAGCCATGAGCAGAACATATGGAAAACTCAGTGAGTTTAAATAAATTACTGAAGGGCTATATTGGATTTTTATGTCAAGATTTTGGTAGCAATGGGGCTACAAAAGTGGATTCTGTGAGAAGCTGTCAGAAGTATCCTCAATGTCTGGTGAAGCCAATGCCAGCCAACTTCAAGATGGCCAAAGCTGAGCCTATCAGAAATGGTGGTAGTGCCTCTGGGATAATGAATTTAAGATGAAAAAAATAGTTATTGTGCAAAACCAAGTTGTAGCTAGAGAAGAGAGGAGTGAGAAAGTGAGACAGGAACAGCTTTGCAGACACCAAATTCAGTGGAGAAGAAGGGGGAGGAGGTGCTGTAGGTGCTGGAGCAAGGATTCTCCTACAGCCCATGGTACAGTCCATGGTGAGGCAACTGTTCCTGTGAAACCCATGGAAATCCACAGGGGAGCAGATATCCACCTGCAGCCCATGGAGGACCCCCTGCTGGAGAAGGTGGATGCCTGAAAGAAGGCCGTGACCCCATGGGAAGACTCTGCAGCAGCAGGCTCCTGGCCAGACCTATGGCCCCATGGAAGGAGGAGCCCACACTGGAGCAGGTTTTCTGGCAGGACTTTTGACCCCACAGGGGACCCATTGCTGAAGCAGCCCAATCCTGAAGGACTGCACACTGTGGAAAGCACCCATGCTGGAGCAGTTCATGAAGAGCTGAGAACACGGGAAGGACTAACACTGGAGAAGTTCGTGGAGAACTGTCACTGTTGTGAGGGGCCTGACAATGGAGCAGGTGAAGACTGTGAGGAGTCCTCGCCCTTGAGGAGGAGGCAGAAGCAGAGACAATGTGTGGTGAACTGACTGGAGCCGCATTCTCTGTCCCCCTTGTGCCATTGTGTGGCGTAACAAGAGAACATTTACAAGAATGGCTTGTTACTGGAAATGTTGTTACCTACACTCTTCCTTGGTTGTGTAATACTCTAATAAGGAAAGCTCTCCCTTATAGGCATAGCAGAGTGATATAGCATAAACATACCTCTAAAGTGGTGTGTCAAGAGCCGACATAAGTGATTTCAGGAAGAGCTCTGCTTTTGCAGAGTCTGTTTATCTAAAAAACACATGAAAAGAAAAAAAGGCAGACCTAGAAAGGAAGAGGAGCAAATGACTCATATGCATTCCATTTAGGCACACCTGTAGATGTGCATAATAGCCTTGGTAAGCCACCTTGCAGTGTCATGCTCCGTGTATTTCCTCAAGTCTTTATTTCATTGTGTTGGTTCCTCTCATTTCCTGTTTAGGTTGCCACCTGTAGTGATAAAACATGCAGCTTGTTCATTGTTATCTCCCAGAAGGAGTAAACACTGCCAGACAAGGGTAATGGTTTTGCAGCTAAGGGGCTCCTCTGTGGCAGCAACATTTTGCTTTTTCCTTGATTGTCCTTTCCTTTTTCTATTTGCAGCTTCTCTTTTTTCACCGCCATTTGATGCAGCCAGTCACTGATATACCTCACAAATCAGTTGAGGTGAAAATGATGTACATAACTACAAAATTTTCCACATTTGCCTATTCCAATGCATACATGTGTTTGTACACATATATTCCTGGAAAATGAGAACATATGAAACACCTCTCAAAACTGATTAATAAAGAAGAATGATCAATGCAACTGAAGAAGAGAGTCTGTGGTTATAGAAATTATTCTGGCAGGACAGATTAGTTGGTTTTCTTCTTTGTAATCAGGGTGCTACTTTATTAATGCTTTTTACATTTATCTTGTCTCTGATAGATTCAACCGACAATGTATTGTTGACAAGGACAAAAGGAATCAATGCAGATATTGTCGTTTAAAAAAGTGTTTTCGAGCAGGAATGAAAAAGGAAGGTAATGGAGTAATTTATTATTTGATATACAAAGAGAAAAAATCTGAATTAGCTTTGAAATATAGTGAAAATTCTAAAAAACTCCAGCAGAATAAACCAATGGAAAGTCTGCTACAATGCCTTCATAAAGGGGAAGTGCTTTTATACTGGGGTGAAATATGTGTCTTCGAACTTTCGAGTGGGTAAGCAGTTCCAGAGCTTTGAACATAAGCAGGTCTATAGATTTAAAGTGAATTTGCAATTGTTTAATTCATGAATTCTGGCGCCAAAATTCACTGATTTCTACCTATTGAGCCATATGCTGAAACATTTCAAACCAAGAGATTTTACTTAAAATGTTTACTGAATCTGAGTAATAAAATCTCTGTCTGGCTTTTTTTTTTTCCTACACTAAGTAATGACAGTGCCAATTTACTGGTTCTTCCCTTAAATTTAAGTGTATGAAGCATTTAAGAGAGAGAAAGAACTGTGAAGTTGAGTGAAAAAGTAGTGAGAAGAGTAGTAGTAGTAGTGGTAGCTGCCAGTGAAGTGTCCACATTAATTAACAAAAAATCTAATTTCCTTAGGGCTTAATATAGGAAAATTGTTACTTATGCATCCCACTGACAGATAAGAGAAACATGTGTCACAGTGATTCTTCTGTCAAAGTCGAAGGACCAAATGACCAGAGGAGCACAGCAATAGGGGAAGAAGGGCAGTGCAAATATTAGAGGTATTTTTTGTTGGGGCTGTTGTTTCAAGGACAGTTGGGATGTAGAAGCAAAAGATAATCCTTACCATTTCAAATACACACTCAAAAGTGGTTTGTCACAAACTTTGCTACTTTTTTTGTTTCCAGCAACGTGTATCTACTTGCAGGCCAGTCTGAAATGTGAGTGCTCAGTTCTCTTGTAACGCAGCTATCATTCTTTTAGTCTGTACAAAGGAAGCTTTTTCTTTATGCTCTTAAGTAACTGCAGTGTACGAGTGCTTGCTAGAGTTCAAGTTATTAGTATGAGATAAAACGGATTTTTCTCCTTGGAGCTAGATGGGGATATTCTAAACAGGGTTACACAGGGTATGAAATAGGTTTGCTAACTCTCCTGGATCTCCTTTAAGACACTTTAGCCTTTTGGAATTTGAGCCATTAAATCAGTAACATATTGTATATATGTTATCAATCTAATATGAAGAAAGGGAAAGATCTGTGTATCCACAGCAGCCCTAAAAGTTTTGCAAATAGCAGAGCTTTACAGACTTTCAAAACCTGGAATTAAAGAATAGTTCCTCTCAGAAGGGACATCTGGAATTCATCTAGTTCAGCCCCCACTTAAACCAAGGCTGACATCTAGGTTCAGTCAGGTTGGTTGGGACCCTGTCCAGACAGATTTACACAGTCCCTGAGAGGGGAGATTCAACAACCTCTCGCTCAGCAAGCTCTTCGAGTACTTGACCACCCTCAGTGGGAAGGGTTTTTTCCTTATAATTAGTTGGAATATATCTTACTGCAGTTAGGGTAGTGTCCATTGGGTCTTGTCTTTTCATTATGCATCTGAGAAGAATCTGGCTCCATTTTCTGTACACTACAGAAATGGAGACCCTCACATCCATGTTGGTCCTCTCTTTTCCACAGAAGCAAAGATGCCTGTCTCTGCTTTACCTTGTGCATCTTGTGGATTACATCTCCATAGCCCTCTCCTGGACGCTGCCTAGTTTTCCAGTATCTTTCATATGCTGAGGAACCCAAACCAGAGAAATGCTCATTTCCCTCAAGATGCTAATGCAGCCTTGTGCACAGCACAAGACTTTTAACCTACTCTGCCCTATTCTGATCCCACTGCATCTAAAACTTTCAACATTGCTTTTGTTTTGTTATAACCTGTCTACATGGTTAGGGCATGTCTTCTAGTATAAGTGTCACATAGAGTCTGTGATAGTTTTTCACATTGTTTCTAGAAAATCTCTTTCTTTTCTTCAGGACAAAGGTAAGAAAGGCTTCAGTTGGTAAAAGCTTTACAAGTCCTCTTTGAGCAAATATACCACACTCCTCACGGAGTCTCTGTTTAAGCTATTTTAGCCTGAATTGACAAAAAGTCTTTAGCCAGACAGTCTTGTCGAATAATCCAAAATTATGTATATGTAGGAGAAAATTAAAGCATCCACCTATGGTTTTCAGTGTGGTCCACCAGTGACTTTCACTAGTGGAGTATCGTCAGAGTACCTTTCTATTTCTGTAATACTAATCAGCACTGAACTTATTTTAATTATTTATGCAGAACTTAAGCTGCTGGAATTCAGTGGATGCTTGTTTCAGCATTCTTTTACAAAAGGTTGTTTTCTCTTTCCAGTCTACAACA
Organism: Platysteira castanea; assembly: GCA_013397175.1. NCBI lineage: Eukaryota > Metazoa > Chordata > Aves > Passeriformes > Platysteira > Platysteira castanea. The sequence continues at coordinate 493,685 of VYXC01010327.1, read as the reverse complement.
TACTGTGTGTTTATCACCACACAAGATTTCTTCCTGTGACCTTAATAAAAGGCCCATCAGTGAGTGTCCTTGCAAAAAGTTAGTACACCTCTGGAAAAAACTGTGTGCATTGTTCAGATAAATCCTGAACCTACTTAATGGAGAGAATTTATTATTATTATTATTATTATTGAAGCCTCTTATACCACTTCTAAATTCTTTAATGCAAATTGTTTCCCACAAAATAGCAAATGTATCTGTGGAAATGAAGCTGCTGCTCTTAAAAGACAATGAGATTCCTCGTGCAATAGAAAGATTCCATCGGCACATTTTTTCCCCCTTTTTTATTTTCCTTGGCCTAATCTTGGACATGATCCAGATTTTAGAAACATCTGACCGATAGTTTTTATTTTCTTTTCTTCCTTTAGTTCAAAAGTATGCCTTGTTGCTTCATAAGCCTTGCTTGTGCTGATTACAGATTCCTTATCAAAAGCTCTTTCAAATGCCTTTTTTGGGACCCCATTAGACAAAACTTACTGAATTTACTGTCCTAAACTTTTTTGGTGTGTTGGGTTTTGGGTTGGATTTTTTTTTTCCCTTTAACTTAGTTAATGTTCCATAAACTGGCTAGGAATGCAATGTCACTGAAAAGGAGCATGAGATTTAACTTTCAAAATTACTTACTAATGGATTAAATTCATGATTCATTCCTGTTTCGTTGTTTCCCACAGCAGAGCATGAGCAGGGCTATCATACTTCCTCTGAAAGACTTTTTTTCAGTGGTGATGCTGTACTATTTGACCTGCTTGGCAGTCTGGAGATGTCCATTTCTGCAGTTACCATAAAGCCTTACTTGTTAAATTGGTTAAAGTTGAGACCATGTGTTCAAGTTCAAAGGAAGAAAGATTTTACTGTAATTAAGCCAGTGACAAAAGTGCTGATGATTCAGTATTCATCTACAATTAGTTATACATGCTTTTTATGGGCAAGTAGTGCACCAGTAGAGACCATAAATATGTATTATCATCCTTCCTCATTACTCAGAGTTAAAAGCAGATCATCTTCTTTGAATGTCATACCTTTCAGTTCTTACAGTTATCTTCTGAAATTTAGTAAAGTTCTGAAATTATACTGTGTGTCAGTGTTTACAAGTCAATAAATGAGATAATTATTCTTTTCCAGCTGTACAAAATGAACGGGACAGGATAAGTACGAGAAGAAACACTTTTGATGGCTGCAACAGTCCCTCTATTAGCACACTGTCGCAAGCTGAGACACTATCCCGTCAGGTACTGAGATCTACCACAAAATTATTTAGTGACGTTGAGACGACTTTTACTAAAATTAAATACTTTTCAATTTCTTATTGTATTGAATATAATTATTGAGATTACTTTTTTCTACTTCCAAAGTGCACACAGCTTCCTCTTCTCAATGAAAGAAGCGGTAATAGAACACATTCTTGAAGCAAAGTCAATAAAAAAATTCTACTTTGTCCAGGACAATATGTCTTAGGCACCTTTCTTAATAAAGGTTTATGGTTCTTACTGCTCTTAAATCAGTTGCTGTCTTAGGCAGCTGGTGGCATCTATCTATCCTTGAAGCTGCCTTTCCCATCAAACATAGGGAAAAATTTGTCCTAAGCCATTACATTCAAAGGGGTGTGGACACACATTTCCTTACATTCTTTTGAAAAGCCCATTTTTAATATCCTTAGACATTATAAGTAAGGCAAACAGAAGTGTTCCAACTGCAGTCTATTCACATCTTGCTTTTAAATTTTCTTTGTCTCATCTGAACTTCATTTTCTCTTTTTCTTTTTTTTTCCTATCCAATCAATTGCTGAATGGAACAGTCTCCAGTCCTTTTCTGCACCTCAGATAAATCATGGTCATTGATTCTGCATTCTTGCACCTCTTACTAACTTGCTTAGAATTTAACTGCCACCTTTATGATTTCATGCTGACTGATTTATACATCCCCAAATGTTTTGTAATCTCATCCTTTATCAGCATCTCTCTTAGGCTGGAACTGTCTGTAAAGAATTGATGCAGGAATTACTGGGTGATAGTCTTTGGCACATATTGCATGTCTGGGCAGAGTAGATGAACGTAATGTACCTTCCTACCTTTCATACCTATACAGTATGAAAAATATAGCTATTTTTATCTCCTTAGTAATTTTTTGAACTTGCTTATTGTGCTTTTCTATCATACTCCTTAATCATTTCCAACTGATATGTGCAATTCAGGAATAAGAACTGTCTTGAACAGAATCACATCCTCAGCTGTTTATAGCACAAAGTTCTTTTCAAACAGTAGGTTCTGGGCCTAAAACATCGCCTTGTGTATACACAAATTTATTGTACTTACTATTTGATATGTTTTAGTAGAACAGAATTGCTTCCACTATGTCAAGCATAGATGAAGATACAATTTTGGCCTCAAAGTCCAAGAGACTCCATTAACATGATGGAAAAGCAAAGTCTTAAAAGTACTTGTTTTTCCCTCAATAGCATAGGTCTGTAAGATGAGTTCAGTCCTGAGAAGAGACTTAGAGGAGGTGGTGGTGTCCCAAATCATTATCTAAGTACTTCTGCTGTGAAATGAGGAAGAGGGTGCCATTCATCTCCTTTGAAATGTTTATATTAAATAGGGAAAATTAGTTATTTTGTTCCTTAAGATCCCTTGCAGGGGGGAATTGTCTAAGCACATTTTTTCTCCTACAGATCTTGGAGAGGCTTCCAGGATTATGTAGATATGAAAAGGGCATACTGGACTCTCATATGAATAAAGGCATCTGTCCTGAAGGATTTCAGAACAATTGGGATACAGTGTTACATTGTCATGTTCATCAAGTCATTAAGGGGTACAAGTTACACTGGGAAAGGTTTCTTCTCAATATAAGAAAGAAATTTTTACAGTGAGAGTAAGCTATTACTGGAGCAACCTTTCCAGGGATGTGGTGGAGTCCTTGTCACTGAAGATTTTCAAGATGCAATTGGACAGGGTGCTAGATAATCTCCTCTAGGATTCCTTTCCCACAAAAGGTTGGATTAGATGAGCTTTCAAGGTCCCTCCTAACCTATGCTAGTCTAGGATTCTGTCAGGCCAGTGACTCCTGCGTTGCACCCCATAAATGAGAGGCAGGATAAAGCAATAAAGAAATAGAAAATGAAAAGCACATAGCTTCATATCCTTGTCAAGAGATGAAATCCTAGGTTCATAATGAATTCCATGGGAGTCATCCCATGAATCCCCAGCAGAATTTCAAGTAATTTCAGCATGGAGACTGCAGTTTGTAATGTAAGATGTAATTTATAAAAATGCACAGCTTTGATTAAAATATATCAAGGAAAGGACAACATATTAACTTCATGAGTCAGTATGTCCAACAGTTAAACCTCTTCTTTACCTTCTTGTTTTATCTAGTTGGTGCATGGTTAGTATAATTTTCAGGTAAATCAGAGTGTGAGCTGCTATCAGAGATCTCTTCTTTGTACCTCTGAATCCTGATCAAGACCCCTTTTACTCTTCTGGAAAAAAATGAAATGTATTGAATTTCTTTACTCTCTTTCTGTACTGAAGGTTTTCTAGACCGAATCACTCTGGTAGCTCTCACCTGAATGATATTCAGTATTTTCAACCTCGTTTTTGTAGAGGAGATGCCAGAAATGGATTCATGATTATAGCATGGATTTCACACGTTCTCTGTCTACAAAGAGACAATACCTCTAACCTTTTTCCTATGTGATAGCCTTTGAATTATGGGTCTGAGGAATTTTTCACCTGCCTAGCTGCTGTATTTCCCTGAGAACTAATGTTCTGCTGGTTAACTGACATTAATATCTAAGCTGCTTTCAGTGTTTTACACTACTGAATTATGTAGGAAGCACAGAGCTTTATTTCAGGAGTGCAACTCCTTTTGACTACCCAAAGATAAGGGATTTCACCAGAGATCTCACTGTGGGATTTAACATGGATATATGAATGAAGGGGAACTGGTAGGAGTCAACCTAAATAGCTTCCACTATCCTGAAAAGTGTAGGAATGTAGTACTGGAAGACCAAACAATTAATTTCTTTTCCTGAGGAAGATAATCACACTATATAACTTCCCGACTATGCTTTCAGTAATAAAACATAAAGGGAAAGTCAGTTTCAAAGGCCTTGTACAGTGATCTTTTTTCTTTTTCTTTTTTTCTTTCTTTTTCTTTCTTTTTCTTTTTTCTTTCTTTTTTTTTTTTTTTTTTTTCTTTTTCTTTTTCTTTTTCTTTTTCTTTTTCTTTTTCTTTTTCTTTTTCTTTTTCTTTTTCTTTTTCTTTTTCTTTTTCTTTTTCTTTTTCTTTTTCTTTTTCTTTTTCTTTTTCTTTTTCTTTTTCTTTTTCTTTTTCTTTTTCTTTTTCTTTTTCTTTTTCTTTTTCTTTTTCTTTTTCTTTTTCTTTTTCTTTTTCTTTTTCTTTTTCTTTTTCTTTTTCTTTTTCTTTTTCTTTTTCTTTTTCTTTTTCTTTTTCTTTTTCTTTTTCTTTTTCTTTTTCTTTTTCTTTTTCTTTTTCTTTTTCTTTTTCTTTTTCTTTTTCTTTTTCTTTTTCTTTTTCTTTTTCTTTTTCTTTTTCTTTTTCTTTTTCTTTTTCTTTTTCTTTTTCTTTTTCTTTTTCTTTTTCTTTTTCTTTTTCTTTTTCTTTTTCTTTTTCTTTTTCTTTTTCTTTTTCTTTTTCTTTTTCTTTTTCTTTTTCTTTTTCTTTTTCTTTTTCTTTTTCTTTTTCTTTTTCTTTTTCTTTTTCTTTTTCTTTTTCTTTTTCTTTTTCTTTTTCTTTTTCTTTTTCTTTTTCTTTTTCTTTTTCTTTTTTCTTTTTTCTTTTTCTTTTCTTCTTTGTCCTTTTCTTCTTTTTCTTTTTCTTTTTTTCTTGTTTTTTTCTTCTCTCTTTTTCATTTTGTTTACTTTTTTCTTTTTTCTTTTCCTTTTCACCTTACCTTTTCTTTTGCTTCCCTAGTATGATAGCAACTATAAACTGACCTTACCTTTTCAGGTTTGGCTTTATCTTAAGTTGGCTTTCCTGCCTGGCTTAAGAGAAAGCCTGGTTTTGTTCCTTTCCTTGAAAAGTCATTAAGAATTTCAGGATTTGGCTCAGTAGAAGTGCCCCAGCTTCAGGCCCAGAGAGATATTTTTCTCTTGCCATTTCACAGAACACTGTTCACTGCAGGTGGTCTAATGCACACTCATATCCCTTACATTTCCTCTGAAACGTCTCAGGTCTCTGCCTATACCACTGCTTCATCATTACAAACCATTCTCCTCCAGGCACTAAACCCCCCTGTTTTACCTTCTAAAGTTAATGATACTTATCTTTTCACTAGAAGAACATGCTACCCCTTTATCACTCTCTTTCTCTTAATATCTCTATTCCTTAATATTACTGCATGCCATTATGAGCTCCTCTTTTTTTCTGAAATGAAGTAAATGTCAACCATTTTAAAGGAAAAAAAACCCCAAACCACCTCCCTTCTACAAATGAAAAGAGCTTTAGTGTGTTTAAAAATAGTATTTTGGAATGAGAAGATATTGTATCATGATATGATTAGTTAAACTTTTAGCATCCTGCAATGCACATTGGCAATAATGAGAGATAAAAATTTATAAATTTTGTGCAGGGTAATGGTTCATATGGTCAAGGAATTTCTCAAGAGTATCTGTGATTACTGCTGTGATTTTTTTTCTTAAATATGCTGTTAACCAGTGAAAATACAATTATATAAAATTTAACATCGTTCATTTTTTCTCTTGTTATGGCCAGATCTCAATCTCCAGTCCTGGTGCTAGCACTGATATAAATGTTAAGAAAATTGCTGGTGTTAGTGATGTCTGTGAATCTATGAAGCAACAACTTTTGGTCCTGGTGGAATGGGCTAAATATATTCCAGGCTTCTGTGAACTACCACTTGATGACCAGGTATAAGAGGAAAATGAAGAGAAAACTCAAATTAATGCTCTGTTATTCCTGTGATATTTAAATGGTGTGATGAAACACTCATTCCTTTTTGTCTGAACAAATAGAGCTGGGTACTAGATCCACCCTCTTAATTTTCTTTTTTTTAATGTTTTGAAATAACACCACCACCACCACCAAAAAGACATTAACAAAAAGAAGCAGCACAGCAGTGCGTCTTTTACTATTTTGTTCTTTCTGTAGTCTTTTGGAAGCAGAACTTTTTTCTGACCTTAAGAAGTATTTATTTCATGTTCACCTTTCATTATAATATGGTTTGAGACAGCATGTTATTTAATTTGAAGCAGGTCTTCTCTACTTGCAAAAACCAAAAGCGATTAGAATCTCAAAAAAATTCCAAACATTCTAATATCAATCCAGAGCAAATAATCTTTCATACAATCCAATGTACTAAAATTATATTGTATATAATAAATGTGAAGGGAAAAAAACATCAAATCTTGAAAATTCATAAGGATTTTTATGACAAAGGTCTGATCTATCATCACATCTATAATATATCCTCATATATCACTGGCTTTCAGAGTAGGTTGTGCTGGCAAACCCAGAATGAGTATCTCCACATTGTGGTGAGCAGTTCTCTGACAAGCAGCCGCAGCAGAAGGTTAAATCATTGCTTGGGATCTCTTGATTCCACACCAAAATCTGGCTCATCTTGAAGATCACTCTATGAACTGGGATTGTGTAAATCCTTCTTTTTGTTTCTTCTGTCTCTCAGTTGTTAGCAAAATCCTGCAAGTGTTAAGATCATCCTTGGTTTTGAATTGAGTCATTCCCTCTTATATCCTTCCTCAGGAATATCATGTTTCAGGCCACAGGAGACCCCCCCAAGACAGGAGTTTAATGATGTCTGCAGACCCACAGAGCACACATGTGCACAAGCTCAACATACTCAAATAAGTTAAAACTCTGCTTATGTGAAAGAGAATTTCAAATGCATTGGCTACACAAGGGCAACAAAAGCAGGCAAAAAAATATTGCTGCTTTATTGTTAAGATGGCATGAAGGAAAAGAGAATGTATCAAATGTCCTTAAAATGTTCTTATCTGCATTTGAAAAAAAAATATCAGCTGAGAATGATAGGCTGAAAACACTCCTGCTCTGCTTGAAGAGTACATATTGGGAAATACTCTGAAATTTTAAGTACCTTAGAAAAGTAGGGACAAGGATGTTGAGAGATAAAACAAATGCCACTTTTTCATATGTAATAGCTAGTTTCTAAGGAGCATTGTGCATTCAGTTATAAAATAAGCCATCTGGTTTTGTAAAAATTATTCCTCATCTGGGAGTCAGCCTGATTTACAAACCATGGAGGAGGCCAGAGCAGCTAAGGTAACTCTACTGAGAACCTGATAAGTCTTTAAAGATAAATATTACCCAGGTGCTGTCTACCTTTATATCTTTCCTAAAGTGATTGACTTGGATTAGAATGACTTGGCAAGAGATGAGTTCCTTGAGGAAATACAGGCCATTGCTGAAATTTCAAGCAGACATTAAAACCAGAGGAAAGTAAATAGGTGACAAAGATTAAACTAATAAACACAAGTGCCTTCCCAGTACAAATTTGGATTCCTCTTTGTTGACAATAGTGGCTCTTTTAGCATATCTGGCTTTGTTGGGAAAAAGTTCTTTTAAGCACAACATAAATTCTTGGTTCAAGATAAAAATGAAGTACTCATAGAACCAAATTTACTGTAGCAGTTCATTACAGCCCACTTGACTCTTTAGTGTCGACTTAAAAAGCCAGAGAAAACTTTGTCAAGGGAATACACACTAGGAAATAAATGCAGGTTGTGTATTTATTGAGAAGTATTTTGCAGAACCTGACTTTTAAAATCTAGATATAATGCTAGAAGTGACAGAGGGTGACAATTTAATTAGAGAGTGCTGTTTTTATCATGTTAAGATTTTTACATTCACTTTACTTTTTACATTGGAATCTTAACAGTCTTAAACATGTACCTAACACACAGTAATATATATCCTCATTTCTTTTGCTCTTATTGAAACTTACTGCTTTATCATCTAATGAGTCTGATGTTTTTTTGTGAGGTTGCCCTGCTAAGAGCGCATGCTGGGGAGCACCTGTTGCTTGGAGCAGCAAAACGGTCCATGGCATATAAGGACATTTTGCTTTTAGGTAAATATTGGCTTTGTTTTACTTAGTGATGATGATGTTATAGTACATTAGCAATGATGTAATCAAGTGGGACAACTGTTCTGGCACAATCAAAGCAATGCATTCTGTGAATGCTAAATAGCTATTAATGACATAATGTCACATGCCTGTTCTAGCAAAAGCAGGTGGACGGTTTCATGTGAGTTAATATAGCTAAAGGTCTACTGGATACCAGAAACCACAATTTAAGGGAGTTCCTGGCAATTGCCTCCTTACATTAGGAGCTTTTTCAGGAGTCTTTCTGACTCTACTGGCTAAAATATTAGATAGTCTGTTCCCTGCAACTCACTTTCCCAAGAGTCCTCTCACAGCTGCCTCAACAGTTGCCACAGGGCACCACGTAAACATTATTCCTGCTGTCTCTGCCATGTGACAGATGGGTACATCCACCACACAGTGCCGAGGCACGCCTGCAGTAGCATATTCTTGGTCAGCTGAAATGGCTCCTGCCCTGGGTTATACAAAGGGAACATGGCTGTCAGGGAAGAGGATGTTGTCACATGATGGAAGCATGTCTTGTAGTTCATGCAACGGAGAGGCCCAGTTGCGAGATGAGATGTGTGCCTGTGTACAGAGTGATGTGATGAGGCATTTGTTAGCCTTATTTGACACAGCACTCTGCCACTTTGAGGTATACTCTGCCGAAAAGAGCCACATTAGCCATGGTCAGCATTGGGGCTGCTTCGCGAGGAAGTCTGTAGGTCCTCTTGGACAGGATTTTTGATGCGAGGCAAGACTATATGGAATGTGGACTCAGACTTGTCTCTTCACTGGTGGTGTGGTACAAGGACATTTTCTACTACTTATTCTCCTTCCTCTTTGGGCCTGCCTTTTCATAGCTCTAAATCAGCTTGAATTTATTTTTACACATACTAATACATTAAAAAGACAAGAAGGGCTTGGTCTGAAGGTATTTCTCTCACCAGCAATCCTTTCAAGATAAAAGCTATACAAATGGCTTTCTTAAGGTAGTTATTTCCCTAGATAAAGTTTCACTAACAAAATTAACAGAAATAAAACAAAAAAAATTTGCAGTTTTATTGTGATTAGTAATAAGATAATAAGAAAAATAATGATAAAATAATAGTAAGAAAATTATATTTAGTATTACCAGCATCAGCTTATATACCAGAAGAAGAAAAAATTTGAGGCTTCAAGGCTTGTTTTTGATACTTGAAGGCAGGTATCTGTAAAGTTTTTGAGTCATTTTGACATGGATCTCTTGTGATATAATTATCAGTTTTTCTTTCAAAAACTGCATGGTGGCTTCTGAAAGCTACATGATATTCCTATTGTTCTCCAGAAGGAGAATTAAGATGCCTTAGTGGAGACATCCAAAATGGATATTTAAAAAAAAACCCCAAGAAACAAAAAAAAAAAAAAACAGGTAAAATTAATTCTTGACTGAAAATTTTTTGATGCTAATTTTAATAAGAACAACAGAAAATCCATTAGAAAAAGAAGCATTTCTAGTGTCTCCTCTTGTCTACTGACAAATCCTTGTCATTCAGTGTGGGATATATTATTTTAATCAGGGAAGAAGACATTTTAAGATCAAGTCATTAGTATATTTATCTGTTATTTAAACATAAAAATCTGCTTCCTTCATACTGGTACATTCAAATACAAACTTTGGTACTGTGGACTAATCAGTAACTGTACATGTTGGCTATTTACAGGGTGACAGCTATAATTTACACATATACTCTGTTTGCAAAGAAAAGTTGTATGTAATGCAAGGGAGAGTTATTACTTAAAAAAAATATTAACTTGATTAAGCAATATGAAATTTACTTATGAAAATTGGCTTCAACTAATATATTACATCAAAATGTTTCTATCAATTCACATGTTGGTATTATTTCTCTCTAAGGCAACAATTACATAATTCATCGCAACAGCACTGAAGTAGAGATCTGCCGAGTGGCAAATCGGATTCTGGATGAATTAGTTCGTCCCTTCCAGGAAATTCAAATAGATGACAATGAATATGCTTGCTTGAAAGCAATTGTGTTTTTTGATCCAGGTATTTTTACAAAAATGTATCTTGATTATTTTATATGTGATTGTATTGAAAGTAATTTTTGTTAATTTAGCATCTGTTCATGTTATCTAGCTAAATGGAAAAGAATAAAATGAAAAACAGTAAGATGCTCCTCCCAATCATGATATGCCTTGACTTTCAGTTTTTGCCATTTTTTAAGATGCAAAAGGCTTGAGTAATCCATTGAAGATTAAGAATATGCGATTCCAAGTCCAAATCAGTTTAGAGGATTATATTAATGACCGTCAGTATGACTCCAGAGGAAGATTTGGAGAACTTCTTCTTCTACTGCCTACACTCCAAAGTATCACTTGGCAAATGATTGAGCAGATACAATTGGTTAAACTATTTGGAATTGTTAAAATTGACAGTTTGCTTCAGGAAATGTTACTGGGAGGTAAGCTAACAATTTGTTTCATTTATCCTCTTGTATTATGTTGAATTTAGCAAGTTTGAGATGTTGAGGGAATCCTGATCTAAGCTACCACTGACTCACTGAGCTTTGGGTTGTGTAATTGTTAGCTAAAGTCTTCTTGTCTTGGCAGTTCATCTTGTTAACTTAGTCCTATAACGACAGGTTGTGCTATGTATTTCTCAGTAACTGCTGGGTTGTCTCACAATTCCCTAGGCAGATGAAAGAATCCTCACAAATATTTCATGAAACGCACTGTTATTGCAGTCAAAACAGCGAAAATAAACACAGTGCTTAATATGCTTGAAGTCTGGTTAAATTGTTTAATGAATACCCAGAGGCAATTATTCAAATTGCCAATCAAAATATTTACTCTGTGGAAATGTAATTACTGAAGTATAAGTCACTGGCAATAACATGCTCTTTTGAATTGATATATGCTCATGTTATTTTTACAGGTACCTCTAATGATGCCAGTCATCTGCATCATCCAGTGCATCCTCACTTAGCCCAAGATCCATTAACTGGCCAAACTGTCCTCATAAGTTCAATGTCTGCTCCTGTACATACAGAACAGATACGTAAGTAATTGCAAGTTAGCCTTCTGTCATAACATTTCATTATAAAATATTAATTAGAATGGTGGCCTGTCAGTATTCATAGAGCTATTTCATCATCATTCTTAAATTAAAATAATTGTGCATTAAAAATGTATGTATATAAATGGTGTTAAGTAAGAGACTTTGACTTGAATTTATTTTAATTTTAAAAATTCAGCACCATTCTGATGTATTATTGGTTTTACATGCACAATCTTTAATAAAGTAAAAATTCTGATAATTAAAATATCCTTTTTCCCTGGCATGTCAAATGCACCAGGACTCCCTTTCAGTGCAGTAGTATGTATATGCAGAGTAGACCAGTCTATAAAAAATATGTAATTCTTTCTATGTTCTTTTTCAGCAACTCCAGAAACTCCATTACCTTCCCCTCCACAAGGCTCTGGACAAGAATACAAAATGTCTGCAAATCAGGCTTCAGTCATTGCACAGCAATCTATTTTGAAGCAAAAACCATTGTGATAGTATTTCTGTCTCTATTATCCTTCCTTCCTTCCTTCCCTCCTTTCTTCCTTCCTTCCTTCCTACCCTTCCTTTTCATGCACTAGATAGATTGGTAGAACACTTGCACATTTAAATCTCAGGTTGATAAAGGAAATTATTTCCTCAGCAGCCACTACTGTGGGTGTTCCTTAAAACACCTCATGATTTGGAAAGTAATGCTGTTCCGACTGCTGCATACAACTGTAACTATGGATGCTGCAGTCTGACAAATATGTACAGAGGTTGATATGATTTTTAGATCTTATAACTGCACAGATTCATGTTTTTATTTCTTCTTTTAGTTGTTGTCTTAATATTATTGGTTTAGATGTGTATATAATTTTCATCATAATGGAACTGGTTAGTGCTTGTTTACCTGTGAACTGTAGACATGAAAAAGTGGGTTAATCAGGCAAAAGCCAAGATTCCACTAATAGTAGAACAGTAGGCTACCAAAAAAGCACATGAATTTTAAAAAAAAGGAAAACATACTTAATGGAAAGAAAAACCCAACTATTTAAAAAAATCCTGATTTGAAAGGACCATCTCTTTCAAGTAAAATTTCAACAAAAGCGTTGAATCCTCCCTGCTTAACTGTTTGTGTGAAGCAGAAGGCCTATCTGGGTGAATATGCTTGATGACTTCTTAAGATCTATATATACAATAAGGTCTATATAGAGTCAATTGGCAAGTTCTGAAGCATTTATATTGATAAATAGTTAGAACAAGGACTGGTAGGCTTTTTGGTTAGAATTAACTAGTACTTTACGAAAAAATTTCTGCGCACACTTTGGGAATTAGGCCAGTCCACGGAAACTTTTCACCAGATTCTTTGGATATAGCCACTCTCTTTAGGGATACAGAGAGTATCACAGAACCATAGGATATACTATGAGTTGGAAGGGGCCCACAAGGGTCATCAAGTCCAGCTCCTGGCCTTGCACAGCACCATCCCCAAGAGTCACACCATGTGCCTGATAGGGTTTTCCAAATGCTTCTTGAACTCTGCCAGGCTTTTCTGTGACCACTTCCCTGGAGAGCCTGTTCCAGTGCCCAACCACCCTCCGGGTGGAGAACCTTTTCCTAATATCCAGCCTAAACCTTCCCTGACACAACTTCAGGCCATGCCCTTGGTTCCTGTCACTGGTCACCACAGAGAAGAGATTGGTGCCTGCCCCTCCTCTTGCCCTCACAAGGAAGTTGTAGACTGCAATGAGGTCTAACTAGGACCATGCCATTTGACCTCAGGGCTGGAGTATACTTTGTGAGGTTTGGTTTACTAGTGTAAGAGTGGCCATTGTGTTTATTTGTCTAACTGGCTGGTAAATGCATATTTTAGCTATTACTAATATTCACCTACAGAGAAGTTGTATTTAATACAGTAGCTCTGTGTTTGGAGAGATATGACTTACTAATTGCAGTGGCAAATGTGCCTGAGTTCAGCTCCAGGTGTTCCTGGTTTGAGCCATGGTACTTCAAGCCAGAAGACAGCACACCAAATACTCATCCTCTCAATTTTTAAGAATTTTCAGAAGTGTGGGATGACTTGGTTTTCTGTGATGAACCTTTCTCCACCTCCTCCTCCCCTCCCAGTCTCGGGGGATCCCACACTAACTAAGTTTTGTGTCTGGAGTCCATAACAACCCATCTGGATTTGGACCCTCTGTGAATTTGCACAAAGTGGACCTTGTGACACATGCTCACTTGGGGCATTTATACTACTCAGTTACAATTTGTGAAAGTAATCTTTTATGATATATGAAGTGATATGTTGTTCATACAATACTAACATCATAAGAAAATCACCACTTTGCACATGTTATTTATTCCAGACAGCAATGATTTTTCTTTAGTACTTTAAAGTAAACTTTCTTCTCAGAAGATACATAAGAAAGAAACAGACAGAAAAGAGATAATAAAGTATTTAAGTTTGCTGAACTATTGCAAAGAGAAAACAGTGGAGTCAGAAATTCTTCAAGGTGAGATGTTGATCATCCTGAACCACACACCTTCATTAATCACAGCATCCAGAGACGGTGCAGTTATTCCTCTGGCTTGTAAAAGTTGCTCAAACAATCTGGAATGATTCTTCAAATACATTTTTGTAGGCAGGAAATGCAACACAGTAAGTGCTGAGCTGACCTGAACATTCAAAAGGCTTTAATGAGAATGCACCTATGACCAGGTAGACACTGTGTTTCTTTGTTATTTTAAAGTAGTTGCTTTTGTAAAGTCTATGTACAGTTGCTATTAATGTTTGCCTTTTGCTTTTTAGATTATTTTTCTTTTTGCTGTTTACTGTTTGTTTTTTATTAATGCATTTCTCTTTTTACAAGTTCCTTTTAGTATGAGTTTTTATGACAGAATAAGGTACTGAAGTTCTGCCATTAACTTTAAGGGTATCCGGACTGTGCTATTTTTACAAGTTGGCCACCAATGCTTTACAGTGATACACAAAGGTAAAACAAGTGTGAGAGATACTGAGCAGCCCAAAAGTTTACTGATTAGGCTCACTTTTGTGTACTTGTCATAGAAGAGTGTTGGACTCAAAGTGAATCTGCATGAATTTACTGGGTCAGATAAATGAAGCCAATTGCATAAACATAAACCTGTCAGTATTGGTCTGACTAAAAACATATAACCAGAAATAAAGACTAGTCCCCAGGTTGGCCACCCTTGCCTTATATAAGGGATGTGCATAATAGCTTAGTTTATTTTTCACAGTGAACTTTAGATATCAAGTGTACAATAAAATGTCTTCACACACTGCCAAAATGTACTGGAGGAAAAATATACTTTAGTATTTTATCTGACAAAAAGCTGTTGTCTATTTTGTATGATATATTACATTTTTGAATAAGAACACCACTGTAATTTATTGGGAAAAGCTGATTTATTTTATAAATGTAACATTATTTTTGTAAACTTAATTATGAAAAATCAGAAATGATTAGTGCTGTTAAATATTAAATTATAATGAGATGTAACTTTATATGTTTGAACTCTGATACCAAGTTTTTGTATTGAGCATTTGGAATTGAAATGGTTGCTGAAAATATTTCAAATGGACTGTTTTTCATCAAAGCTCAATAAAGAAAAATGAGTGATCCAAATGACACATTTGCCTTATAGTATTTTTTTTTAATATTTACATAAACAATGAGAACGGTTTATATTGCTTACATTATGGATAAGTATATAACTAACATACTTTCATCTCTACTGTGTTCACAGCAGCACAGAATGGCTGAGGTTGGAAGGGACCTCTGGAGGTCATCTAATCCAACCCCCTCTGCTCAAGCAGGATATTGAAATCATATGAAAGAATATGATAGCAACATTTTAGTTGATTCTACTGTAGCATGGCAAAGTATTACATATTTATGGTCTTCAATTTTTACTTCTGACTCAGAAAAGAACTGAAGCACATGCTTAATTCCATCTGTGTTTAAAATGAACCATCCGTTCAACAGCCTGTTTTTTTCTGGTCAGGGATAATTTAAGAAATCACTGCCTTTGCTCCAGTGCATTGTTATTTAGACAAATTTAGGTGCAATTTGTTCATAAAGACGTTGAAAACCTTGATTTTTTTTTTTGGTAACCAGTATCTCCTCAGCCTTGGATATTTTGTTCACTTGTATGTCTCTTTGACTAGATCTTGATCAGGGATAGGGTTAGGGATTTTATTTTTTTTATTTTTATTTTTTTTTAAGGGTAGTAATAATACAGTGATTTGGATTTGGGCTTCTTACTTTCGCTCAAATGGGCTCTACTCTGGAGTGCAGAACTACAGGGAAGAGATGCCATGGGAGGAAGAGGAGACTATCTTGAATGCTGGAGATCATCTGCTCCCTCTGAGGAACTTGAGTCAATGGCTGATGATTCTACATGCAGGAAACCTCTACTTGGGTATGCTGACAGGGGTGTAGGAGGTTCATGATTTTAGAGGACTGAAGAGATTTTTTTTCAGCCTACAGGGAAGAAAATATGGAAACCCCCTTACAACTTCAATGCTGTGAAGTGCTGACAGACTCTTCTTCAAGGATTTCCATAAATCAGCTTTACAAGTGGCTTCAGTAGGTGAATCAGGACTGTGTGTTTTACAGAGAGATGGATGAACTAGCTTTTAGTTCTAATCGTTATCCAGAATTTCTCCCAACTAAAAAATTCTGAAAGTAAGCAAAGCTATTTACTGAGCTCCAGGAATCTTCTGTGACAGAAAATTTAACATTCACAGAATGTAAGAAAATTTGCTATAATTCTTTGTTGTATTCATATACTTGGAAGTTCTGGTTTTACCTCAAGGATGTCTGTCAGTCTGTGATGGACTGGTGATATTCTCGTCCGTCACTTTCACATCAGCCTCCCAATATGCAGAGTACTTGTCTCACCTATTAGAACGGCCCCTACTTCTTGTCTTGTTCAAATAAAGCAAGTAAATACGTTGAGTTACAACTGCGCTCTAGCTAAAAGTAGGACGAATTCATAGAACATAGTTTTGAGATCATATTGAACTGTCTTTTTTTAGTCTATGCACTTGGCTGCTTAAATGAAATGGTGGGGCTTATGTTACATTTTGATCAGCAAGCAAATTTTTTTCTCCCATTTTTTTGACCTCCTCACAATTGAATGAATTTTCATGAATATGACTGCCCAACAAAGCATCCCATTTTTCAGATGCCTGCCTTTTGTAATTTAAATAATGTAAGCATATGAACATAGATTTTGAATTAAGAGGCAAAGGCAATCTCACCAAAAGAGTTTATTCAATATATTTCCAACATCATCTGTTTCAAGATATAATTAAGATTACTGTGGCCCAAGTCTAATTTACTGTGGTTTCCAAAAAGTGGAGCAGATAGCAATTGTAATAGAGGACAAGAATTTTCATATAAAATTTTTCATTGTCATATTGGATTTTTAATGAGCATTAGTCTTGATCAGAAATGTAATAAAACGGAACAATACTCTAAAATATGCAGACGTACTATAAAAAAAAGAAACTTTGTATATTTAATTTATGTACTATGAAATATACTTTCCTTTTGCAACATGAACATTAATATCCATTTTTTTATCTCAGCACCAAAATCACAATTTTACTGTAGCATGATCTGTCCTTTAGCTTAATGTGGGCTTTTTTGCAGATTGATTAAAATTGCATTGTGTGATTAAATACACAGAGGCAGATATTCCATCCCTGTGACACTGTGCCTCTTCAGAGACTGACAGCCTGAGGTGCTGCTCATTAACCAACAAATAATTTGAAAATGAAAAGAGGGATGGAGTCCATCTGGAGGGCAGGAGAGGAATCCCCATTCCCCTGTTCATGAGGAAGGCAGTGTTGGAGCTTTCGGCTTTTGACTTATAGATGGAGACACCTGCTTAAGGAGAAACTTGCACTTTGAAGATAGGGGTAATAGTGGGAAAAAAAATATAGTGCTGTAAGTCTCAAGGGTACCCAGTTAGAGACGATAGATTCAAGAAGGCTTGAAGAGCACAGAAGGGCAGTTAGTCAAGGAACTAGCACAGTGCTTTTGCCTTTTGCAATGCCTCAGCTTTTGGAGGTAGATCAATATGTGAAAGTGAATCTTTCTTTTGTCATGGTCAGAGGAAGCTGGAAGGCACCATGGTTAACAGAGAGCCTCCTCAAACAATGAAACTTACATGCAGAAAAATAAGGTGCAATATTATTTTGATTTGGAAATAATTCAGCTTATTGATCTTTTATACAAGTCAATCTTTCTGGTATTTTGAGTGCTCTTTTCAGATTTTAAATTCTTGGAATTGACTGTGATACGTCAGATGTCATCTTTGTGTTCTGCTTGCTAAGGGTGGCATGGGGGCAGTGAATGAAGACATAAAAAGGTCAATAAAAAGACAAAGCTGTGAAAACTCTCCAGGCCAAAGAACATACCTTCTCCAGCACAATAAATAGACTCATGGAACCTACTTCAACTAAAGCATATGAATAGAACCATTTCCTCAAATTACTGTCTTCAACCCTAATAATATTGTTTGCTGGTGATAAAGGTTCTTTAGTGTAATAACTATTAATTGCATTGCCCTGTCCTCTCTCTCACCTGAATCTTATCTTTCCCGGAGTAAGAGTCCTTATTTATTTACAGCTTAATTTATATTGAATCCTGTGCCTGAGAATCCTTGAACCCATCAAGCTTACAGCACTTGTGTTGTCACACTGCCAGGCCCATTTCTTGTGAACTCAGGCTGAGTTTCCTGGAGCGACCTCCCATGCCTACTACAATATCTAGAAAAGGCAAGAGAAAACATCAGCAGATTTAGAAGGATGCAGAGCATCCTGTCATTTCTGTTACTCACTGCTGCTGAATTCACTACCTACCCTGTATGACCTCTGAACATGTTAGTGACTGCATGGTAGTTCCTCATATCACAGGGAGACACATGGTGACACAAAGGTCTATGTGCTGCCACTCATTTTCTCTGTGAAAGCCACCTCTGGATTGTTATGGGGAGTGTTCAGAAGGATGCAAACAGCACAGTTATTTCATCCCATTCTTTTGTTTAAAAAGCACAAATGTATGAGTCATCCTTTGGCTCTTTGCACTTAATTTCATTCATAAATACTGATGTTGACATATTAGTAAAAATGTAACACTTAAACCTCAGCTGATGCATCTCACTTTCTCTATCACACACCTTATTAAAATTGGTTTTCAGCTGTGTTTATCTTCTAAAACCACTGGATTTTTTTGCAAAGTGGTTTAAGATTTTAGTCTAAGTTTATGATGTGACTGTGGGAGAATAATGAGGTATACCAGTATCTCTGTAAATGAGGCATCATTGCAGTCACAGTGTGTGCTACAATGCTTTAAAGTGGCTCATCTCTGAAGTTCTGTAATTTGGGTGCACTGTGTATTACAGGTTAATCCCCAGTACACACAAACCAATTCACCAATTTAAACCTCATTATTTCCTGTCACTTTGTTTTAAACTACAACCACTGCAGGGCCAAAGCTGTGCCCGTTGTCTACTGTCATTTGCTTTATATATGGAGACACTGAGAGTTATTTGTTGACCTTTGAAGTAAAATGTCGAGCTCCTTTAATATTCTTTCATTTCAGATGATGAGGAATACTACTGAGAGTGCTCGGTCGGTCCCACGTGACTCATGTCCTCCCTGGTAATGAGGCTAAGTGGCACAGGTGACCCCTAATGCTAGGGAGCAGCAGAGTGCATGCTCCAGCGTGTCTGTAGGGCTACATCACCCTGTGACTGAAAGGCAGTTACTTTCTGCTTCTCTTTCTGTGGAATAAAGGTAGCTCAGCCTCCACTAAAGCTGCTGCTACATTGGAATGATTATTATCCATGCATTGGGCATTTTGTTTCTTTATATGAAAAATATTACAGTGCAATTTTATGACACAATACAAAGCATTATAGTATTATTGAAAGGAAAATTTTACTAAAGGCCACAGCAATCCTGTCTTACAGTTTGGTCACACTTTATTGAATGAGTAAGCCAACTTGAGGAAAGATAATAGGGGTCCTAGAAATTAAGAGTATTTGGGTATCATTTACTATTATAACCTAGTGTATAAAAGTACCTGCCTTCAGAACATAAGGTAGAGCTCTTCAGGCTAAGACGTTTGAGACAGAATCTTAGCACTCTGACCTGATCCAACTGAGCACTTGAGCAATGCATAACTTCAGAGTCATGGCTGACTTCACTGGAGCTGCTGATAGGCTTAAAGGCAAGCACACTGTGACATACTGTACCACTGCGTGCCTTGGAACAGAAAACACTGCAGTGCTGCAGCCCATCATACAAATTACTGCTGTTTCAGCCACAGCTGTGAGAAGACGCGATCTACTTTCAGCAGAATGGATGTTTTCTCCCATCCACAGGAAATAATGTAAGAAGACAAGTTAAGTCTGAGATAAGTGTCCTCTATGAATAACAAAGGCTCCCTCAAATTCTCATAATTTTGAATATAAAATTAATCACAGATGGAAGGCTGTGATTTTAATCCTTGGATATTGGTTTTGAAGAAAGCATGTAGCTCTTTCCATCAACAACTAGGGGTGCTGGTCAACAGCTGGATGAACATGAGCCAGCAGTGTGCCCAGGCGGCCAAGATGGCCAATGGCATCCTGGCCTGGATCAGAAATAGTGTGACCAGCAGGACCAAGGCAATGATCATCCCCATGCACTTAGCACTGAAGAGGCCACACCTCAAGTCCTGTGTTTCGTTTTGGGCCTGTCACTACAAGAAAGACATTGAGGTGCTGGACGGTGTCCAGAGAAGGGCAATGGAGCTGGGGAAGGGTCTGGAACATAACTCTTATGAGGAGTGGCTGAAGGAGCTGGGATTGTTAAACCTGGACAAGAGAAGGAAGTTGTGGTGAGGTAGGGGTTGGCCTCTTCACCAGGCAACTAGCAATAGGACAAGAGGAATGGCCTCAAGGTGCTCAAGGTGAGGTTCAGGTTGGACATTAGGAAAAATTTCTTCCCTGAAAGAGTGGTTAAGTACTGGAACAGGCTCCCCAGGGAAGTGGTAGAGTCAAGATTCCTGAAAGTGTTCAAAATATGAGTATACATGGCACTTTGCTGTATGATTTAGTGGGCATGGTGGTGTTTGGTCAAAGGCTGGACTTAATGATCTTGGGGATCTTGTCCTACCATAATGAGTCTATGTTTCTGTAGTGGCTCTGACTGAGGTGAAGCTCACAGCCCTCACAGTGCTGTGCTTTGCATTGGTAGCTGGACGGGGGTTGATAACAGATCAGAGTTTTGCTACTGCTGAGCGGTGCTGTCCCTCTGACATTCCTGCCCCCACCAAAGGGAATGGGAGTGGGTGAGATCCTGGGAGGGGACACAAGCAGGCCAGCTGACCCAAATTAGCTAAAGGGATATTCCATGCTATATGACATCAGCTCAGATGTATAATCTAAGGAAGAGAGGAGGAACTGTTACACTTACTGAAGCCCTGCTTCCCAAGAAGTGTCCGAACATCACCGCTGATGGAAAGTAGAGACTTTAAGGTTTTTATTCCTCTTTAGCTCTTGCACGTGCAGATCTCCGCTTGTTTCTTTCTTTTTTTTTTTTCCGTACTAAACCTGCCTTATCTCATCCTGCTGGTTTTTCCTCCATCTTATTCTCTCCCCTGTACCAGTGGGAAAGGGAGTGATAGAGCGATTGAGTGGGCACCTGGCACCCAGCCAGGGTCAGCCCACAACAGATTCGATTTCAGAAGTACTGTTGGAACTGAATGTTCGGCCACCACCTGGGTAGAAACTTTTGTCCAATCACAAAGCTGTGCCTGCAAATAGTTGCACTCACATTTTTGCAGCAAGTTTGGAGACTGAATGGACTATGAGAGCCTGTGCTATGTTCTAACAACTTTTGACACAGCTCTCCTCAAAATGGATCTAGCGATGGGAACTTTGGGCTATAACTAACACATGAATCTAACTCCTACAGAAATCAATGGAGGCTGGTTACCTAAATAGTAATTAAGTGTGCATATATTTTTGAGGATCTGTGCCTTTGATCTCAAAATCTGTCAGTCCAGCTCATTACCAGCTGTACATTTCCTTTAAAAAAAATATGAGTTATGAATTAAGGACAAGATTAATTAAATGTGGCATTAACTATAGCAAAGCAAAGAGACTGATTGCCCTGACAGAGAAACTAGAAAGGATAATGGATTTAATGGCATGTGTTCTAATGGAAAAAAATAACCTATTACACGAGTCTGTCATATCTGAAAAAAATGTGGCTACCATTTACAGTTCATATAGGGACAAAAAGGTTTATATACTAGCAGTATATAAATCACTGAAAAGAGTAAGTTGAGATCTTTATAGTAGCAGTGATATATTTTCCCTTGTGGAAGCCTTAGCCCAAATTTGTATCTACAGAATCTCACTCTAAGACAAGGGACTGACATATCTCAAATACCCAGTGCTGGGGAAGGACACATCCTTAATGGAGACAGCCTCTTTGAGCAAACCCCTATTGACGAACAAGTGTTAAACCTTCCTTTACTACTGGGTAACTCAGGGATCTCATAATTTAGCTTACTAGACTGCCATGGTATCATTAAAAGTATGTCTCCAATATGGTAAGGACAGAGAACTTAAATCAAGAGTGAGAATTTGACATGTGGCCAGTGAGCTAGGAAATTAAACGTTCCTAGTGCAGATATCTCTCATGTGGGAATTCACATGTGTGCTAACCACTGAGCTGGCTACTAAAATGCAGAACAGGTGGTTTCCTCCTTCTTCATCCCTTTTACCTTTTTGGCATCTCCTTGAGGAAATTTGTTCAAGTTCAGAGCCACTGAGGCTAAAATACTTCTGGCTGTGTATACAAGTAAAAATTTAGGAGCTTTTTTGTAGGACCATGACGTTAGACAGAGAAGAATTTTGAGGATGGCAGTTAGCACCTCAGCTCCTCTTTAGTCATAGAATCATATAATAGTTTGGGTTGGAAGGGGTCTTTGAAGGTCATCTGGTCCAGTAATGAGCAGAGACAACTTCCACTAGATCAGCTTGCCCAGAGCCCCATCCAACATGACCTTGATTATTTCCTGGTATAAGTCATCTACAGCCTCTCTGGGCAACCTGTTCCAGTGTGTCATCATCCTCACTGTAAGAATTCTTTTCCTTGTATCTAGTCTGATGTCAGAGAACAGACGAAAAACAGCCTACAGAAATCCCGCTCCAAAACTTGATGCTGCTGAACAATCACTGCTCAGCAATTTCTACATGCTGCAGGATGATACTGTGGCCTTGAACCACTTCTGGGCTCTCAGTGGCATGCCAGCTGTCATACTGCAGGCATGATTCCTGTGTCAGGACAACATAATCTCAAAGATGTAATGCACTGATATGGCTAAACTAATTTTAGAACCACATTTGCATTTTCAGGTATGTCTGTGCTAACTTGGCATTCTTCACCTATGCTGCACTGTGCAGCACAGGCACATACTTGAGTTGGATTCCTTTGTAGACCTTGTTTTCAGTGCTATCTTAGGAGGATTCTTTGCTACTTCCCTAAGTCCGATTTCTTAATTACCCTATGCATGCAGAAATGGTGGAGGAAGTAAGTAAATTCTAAAAATAAATATAATTAAATATTATATAACTGCTACATGAATCTAGAGTCAAGCTGATAGAGAATGAAACGTGATGACAGCAATAATTTTACCTGGAAACAGTGTGGTGAAATTTGTGAGACTTAAGGATGTATGGGGTTTCATCATGCTTAGAAGCAGGAAGTACCTGCCTAAGTCTGCTGGCTGTGAATGTTCTCAGCTTGCTGTTAGTGTCACAATTGCACTTATTCTGCAAGTTCAGAAGTTGCAATAAAAATAGTAAAATAATAGAAAAGAAAAGTAACGATTCACAATTATAGTGAAATGAACGATCTTGGTTTCACGTTCCCATGGCTTTTGATTCAAGGTGTTGGATAGTGAAGAAGTGGCTAAGGAGCAAAGTGCTGATGGTGCCAGGTGATGATTAAGTGCATGGTTCAGTTTGGGGATGGAGGGTGGGAATGCACAACAAGAGCAGCTACCTAAGCCCTCCCTCTGTTCTGGGCTGCTGAGTGGGGACCAGCCCTCAGGCAAAGGTTAGAGCAGCCCTCAGGCTGCTCTGCTAAGCAGACAGATCCCTCAGCAAGTGCAAGATTACTCCCAAAAGAATGTTATTGACTGTTCTGTTCAATTTGGTTTTAAATGATTCATGTACTAATTGAGCTTCTACTACTTACCAGCTGAAATATCATTTGGCCTGCCTGTGAGGGAACCCAGTCTTGTTCCAGTGTCCTGACCATTGTCACTGTGTAATTGACCACCACCACCAAAAAACAAGTGCCTGCAGAGCAAATTGATCTGAATTTGCTAGGTGAGTGTGATTGGAGAAATATAGCGCTGCAGCTTATTTTTTCAAGAAATAAAACCAGGAAATACTTCAGGGCACTGAAGCAAATGGGAAGAAACCAGAACCTAGCACAAACTGGTAACAATATTCTCTAGTCATTTGCTTGTTCAAATGCCCTGGTTCACGCTTGTAATAGAAAAAAATATCAGACAACTGTATATGATCTTCTTCATAACCATCTTCTAAACACCAGAATACTTGAAAGATGAGGTAACAAAGGAACAGGAAGGTGATTTAAAGGATCCCTGCCATAATCACTCCAGCAAATATTCAGTTGACTGGTGGGGCTGTATTTCCAGTAAGCATATACTGACTGAAAGAAGAACAGTTTTTTCCCTCCAAACGAGATGTTTGGCACAGATCCTTTTCTTCCCAGTACTTATTTATCATTTCCCAGAGTGTAGGTTTGTGCTGGTGTCCCAAATGGTAATAAAGTGTAGTATAACTAAACTAGCCTTTAAAACCTCAGAGTGCAGGGAGATGGCAGATGTCATCTAGTGATTGTCCAGAAGTACTAAAGGGACATTTGTTGAAATATCTAGACAGAAGTGACTAACTGAAAAAGCATTTTCATGATGTCCTGACGTCTTTTGCTATTCTTTCTTCAGAAAGGAAGGTCAATTTTTGCCTTGAGAGGAAAGACTTATTGGATATATGAAACTTTATTAAAAGTCTAGCTTGATGTTTCATAAGCACCGAGAAATTTTGGATTTAGCTTTGAATAAGATGAGGCTTTCTCTGGGGGTTTTTTGGTTGTTTGGGGTTTTTTTTTTACATGTTTCATTATTTGTGTAATTCCTCTATTTAGTGTATAAAGAGGAGTCAGGGCACTGATATGATGTATGTGAGGCTAAATTGTCCATGAAAAAACTGAAGGAGCAAGTGCTCAGTGGAAGCAGAGCTCTGTTGTGATTCTGTCACTTGTTGCAATAACAAATGCCTCAGGAGAGGATATTGTCTGGAACCAGTTTGTCTCCATGTCTGATACACTGGCAAACCAAGACCACCTCAGTACCAATAACTTAATGTGATCCACTAAGCCTTACGGGCTTGTACATATTCTCTATGAGTGGGAAACACTTTTATATCAGGCCAGACCTTCAAAGTACCATGTAAAAGAGCTAGATGTATGCAATACTGTATTTGGCCTCATGAATTCTGCCAACTTCAGTGTGAACTTCAGTGTGAGCCTATGGGTTTCAGTATGAGACTGAGCTCCAGAGGAGGTTCATCTGACCCTCCAGAGGTTTATAGGAGCTGGATATGCCTTGGGAAACAGCAAAGACCAGATTGTTTGTTCCTCCTCTAGAGGACAGAGGTCAGGAAATCATCTGGCGACACATGCTAAGTGACTGCATAACCCTAGTTTGCATGTGCTGCTCAGAGAGGTGATCAAGCAAAATAAAGATTACACTAACTGCAAGGTAGAGACATTGAGGTCAGTTAGCTTACC
The DNA here is from genome assembly GCA_013397175.1 of Platysteira castanea. Lineage (NCBI taxonomy): Eukaryota > Metazoa > Chordata > Aves > Passeriformes > Platysteira > Platysteira castanea. Next base: position 468,581 of record VYXC01010327.1, on the reverse strand, counting down.
ACACCGACAGTAGGATACTTGACCTATACCACGAGAATCTGTTTTCTTTGTATTAGATCTTACACAACTGACAAAGAGACAATATATGTTTTTCTTCTGAATAAACTGTATAAAATTATATTGAGACTTACTGGTACATTAATGTTACCAGGAACAGTAAAGGAAAAATTTGCTGCTTTTGATCTTTGACTTATTCATGTTAAGATGTCAGATGGATAATTTATTTTTTTTCTGTTGCAACCCAAAAGTTTCATAAGAACTCCACTTGCCAGAGCTTTGTAGAGGAGATGAATAAGAAATTGAGATGCCATATTTCTAACACATAACCCTTATACACACCAGCACACAAAATAACCCACAGCTCCAATTCACTTCAGTGTGACAAAAGCAAAAGAGAAGTTAACATTTAATATTGCTAGAAAAAATTAGGCTGTGATGTATATTGGTACTCAGATCCTTCAGAATTAAATTTTTTGACAGGATAGGTTCTGTAGCAAAATTTTTAGACATTTATTTATTTTAAATGTGTCTATTTTAAAGCTTATTTAAATAAAGCATGAGATTACAGTACATACATGTATCAGCTATATATGTATATATTTTTTATTTTTCATTGATCTGCTGTATGCACATAAAGACTGGCACAATGTTTTAAGAATTCTTAGGAGTTTAAATTTCTTGGTTCTCTGTCAATTATGTAATAAACATTGAATTAGTTCAGCTGTTTCATCAGTTTTAGGAAGAAACTGCCTCTTGCAATATCATTTTACATCTTACATGTACACTAACTTAGATATCCAAAGTAAGATAAATGCATCTTCCTTCTTCCACAGAAACTCCATCTTAATATACCACCTGAAGACACTATTTTTTCCCCCCTCAAAATCATAAAAGTTTAGCACACTGTAGACTATCACCTTAATTTACACGCTGAACTAAACTCAGATTTGTGAGGATCATCTAGAAGGAACTCAGGAGGTAATACAAAGAAACCTCCTTCTGGCCTAGTCATTTTGCAGTATGAGATCTTTCATTCTTATAATACCATTCTTTGCAGACAAAGATATAAAACAATACTCTTGGTATTCAGGAGGGTATATTGAAATGCAAAAAATCCTCTCTTGGTTATTAGATCTTGCACACTACAAATACAGGAGTCACAGTATCTGTGAAGATCTAAGTGACCACATTGCACTTAACTTGTACAGCTGAATAAAAAATAGATATAAAAAGTTTTAAAAATTAAAGTCACAAAGTTCAGCAAGGATTGCTTTATGGTATCATTGAACTTCCTGGCCAGTTTCCACAACTTAGACTTTGGGGTCAAATCTGAGCATTTAAAGCACAAAGAGAAAGGGGCAGACTTGACACCTCACAGAAGAAAAAGCTGATACAGCAATAGAGTACAAATATAGCAAGATTCAAAAATGACCTTCAGAGAAAGTGTCACAAAATAAACGTATAGATTATGAAATTGTGAAATCCTAGACAAAACACCGGTTCCTTTAAATTTCTCTCAGAACTGAATTCCCATAGATATTCTTGGGGTTTTTTTTTATTTGTTTGTTTCCTTGTTTTTTTCCTTAATTTCTGTGGTACTGAGGAAATGGTACTTTCATTTCTGCCCATCCCAGCAAGCAGCAGGTGGTCAGAAGGTCTGAAAAACAAAAGCCACCTGATCTCAAGAGGGAAATATACATATTGAAGCAAGCAGAATATGCCATGCCAGGAAACTGCTGATTTATAAAAAAATAGTAATATAATTTTATAACGTCCCACTAAAACATTGAAGTGTTTTTTCTTTTCATGTCTTTTAATTGAAATGCTTTAACAGTGACTCTATAAAAATTTATACTTTAAGAAATCATTCTCAATTCTATGATAAACCACTATTTATTATAGTAGACATGGCACAGGTTTATATAGTCAGACAATTACTCCTGATATAAAACCAATCCAACAGGCTTTACAGAATGTTCATTGTCCTTGCAGATATTGTAAACTACATGATTCCCAGAATCTTTGATCTGCGTTCAGTACCATTACATGAACCAAGTATTATCCTCTTAAACTACCAGAATCCAATCTAAATTAAGAAGGTTTTAACACAGTGTTTTCTCTTCTTGTGTTGTAAATTAGTCCATGAACTGTCTTCAACTCATTCTGTTGTATAAATGACTAGAAAAATGATAATTTTTTTCTGTGAAAGCAGGGCATGTGCACAAGATCACAATTTCCTCTATATAAGCTACAAGGGATCTCTTTAATCCTTTACTTCTCAAAACAAGCAGGTAACACTGCAAGAAGAGTATGTGAAGTAGCCTTGCAGCTCACCAGTGCTACTTCTGGACTAATAGTAGGTGATGAGTTTCTATGTCAGTGATGCTCCAAGGACTGGTGAGACAACAACCAAGGAACCTCATGTCTATGCAGAGAATAGTTTTTGCACTGAGCCAATCTGTCAAGAAACATTTTCCCTGTTGTTCTCTGCCCATTTTATATTCTGTTACTTTCCCCAATCTCAACAATATGAGGGAAAAAATCTGTTTACGAATGGGCAAGAAATTGTTGAACTATGAACTCCATTTTTTGTTGTTGAATGTTATTACATCAGGTTTCTTCTTTTAGTTCATAAATATGTTCATATCTCTGTGCAGTTCTTTTTCCAAAAGTAGTATTCCTAGCCCCTAAAATAATCCATTCAGCTCTTAAAACTCATGACCTGCTTTTGGTAATCACATTGGAAAACTGCTGATAGACAACCAGCCTTAATTAGAATGCTTTGGGACAGGCTCAGTAAAAAAGAAAAACTAGAAGTTTGTGTTAACCTTACTTGGTAAAACAGTCAGAATCACAAGGCTAGGGCCAGTGTGTTGTCAAACTTTTGTGCTCTACTTCAGTACATTAAAAATACTTCTTGAAGATCTTTGGTACTTTGTGTGAAGATTGCTGGCTTTATTATATTTATTTATGTGTGTATGTATTTCTTTATTTATTATTTAAATAAAAGCAGCAGAAGCCATTTTTCCTTCTGTCCTAGTTCTGGACAACTTTTCTTGCAGTTTGTGTAAATATATTCACATTCTAATGTGGTTAGTACTATTCTACGAATTAAGTCTTTTACTTGTGGTCTTTTTTCTGTAAAATGTGATTAATTTTAAATTAAAGCATGACCCAAACAACACTTGAAACTAAACTGAAATACGTTATAAAATATGTATATTGATTTTAGCCAAATGCAATCTTTTTTGATAAAAATACCCTTTGATCCATAGTCAGTGCATCAAAAACTAGCTTTCCTGACTTTGATCATACAAAGACGTAGTGAAGATGTCAGACGTGAAATAAATAAGTGAGAAGTGTGGAAAAATGAATGAAGTGACATAGCACTGGTTGAGCTTTGTTGTCCCTGCTGTACACTACTAGAACAAGCACTTCTTGCTAATACGATAGAACAGCTCAACAATTTTCTGGCACAAAGACTACTTGAGGGAAAATTCAATAAGTAAGTTAAGAATACCAAACTGTAATCAGACCTTGGGGAAGAAGCAGTATTGAAACACAACTTTTTTTGACAGTTTTGAGTGTAGCTCTGGTGGTCTGTTTCAAAGACTGTCAAAATGATGATAAGTGGTCTTGGGAGTCTAGTTTTGATTCTTTCACCAAATAATCTGGCTGCCTTCTTAGTATTAGTGCCATTAGCAATTTAGGAAGTCTGATTTTTGAAGAAGAAAAGATGCTAACATAGGAAAATGACTATGCTGAATGTAGAGTAATTACTTTTCATGACATCCTCATCGAAATCAATAGGATTGACTAATTAAGACATCTAAGCTGAAATCAATAGGATCTGACAGCTAACACATGCCTGTAGCAATAAGCCAGCATCAACAATTTTGCATCTAAACGGATGTTAAAATTAGCCAATCCTGTTTCCTTTGCTATTCAGTACTTCAAGTTTTCCTGAAGAGCAAAGCCGTTCCGTACCTAATATACTCCCCAGATTCCAAAATAAAAGCTGATGTTACTGATACACCTATATACCTTCTGCCATGTGGTGCACATTTGCAGCATGTTACAAAAGAGATTGACCTGATGTTTGGGTTCTCAATCCTAAAATGTCAGTGGGTTATAACAAGGCAATCAAAATGCATGTCATGGCCAGGAGCATCAAATACAAAGCCAGTAATCCAGAACAGGACAAAAACTCTACAACCAACACTGGCTTTTTTTTTTTTTTTTATTCTTTCACTATTGAGTCTTTAATGGGAAGGTCTTTGAGTGGATAGTTTCCAGTTCTTCCTCTGAGGGTTTACCCTGCCTTCCCTCAAGTTTTCCATTTTCCCTCAGTAGATTTCTGATGATCTACGCAAAGTCTGTGCTATATTACCCTTGAACCTATCCTCAGTGCACAGTAGAACAGGTTCACAGAAATCATGGCACCTTGAGGCTTTCTGGAGTTGGACAGGAGAGAGGGATGATGAATGAATCAAAACACACTGTGTGCCATCCAGTAGACTTGCAGCTGGAGGTTTGTTTTTTCTGCTGGTTGGATTTTGAGTCTTGCTGAAATTTCTGTTCCTTTTGAATTTCTAGGCAGACATGATGGTCAACAGCGTTTTCCTTCTTTAGTCTGCAGTTTGATGTTGTGACTGTCCCTCAAATCATGCTGATGAGCATGATAGCCTTCATTAAAGCAAGTACAATACATTGACATTATGCACAAATGACGTTGAAGACAGATCAGGGAATTCAAGTAGAGAAGAGCACATCAGAAATGTCTTCTGAATTATCCTACTGTCTCTAGAATTCACTTCCATTAATTTCCTGATATTTTCTCTTCCAGTCATTGCGGGGTTTTTGTACACTTTGTTTTCCTATTTAATTCAGGGCCAAATTAATATTATTGGTTTTAATATATATATAGTTGTGCACAGTAGAGTAGAACCATGTCTTCCAACCACTAATGGTCACAGTAAACAGCTGTTTGAAGATATATTAGAAGCTTGCTATGGACCATATGTATGTTTTCTCTTTCTCTCAACTACAGGCACATTTTTTTGGAGGTGGAGTACAAATTTAAGAATGCCTTCATTTGGCCTATGTACTTCAATTCATAAATTTTAAAGCTAAATTTCAGGTATTTTTAAGAACCTGAAGTAACAGTATATCTTATTTTGCAGTCACAACTGCAAAATAAAAAACAATCCAAAATCTATTGTAAGTTGCAATCTTTCATATCAAATTCTCTCTTCATAATTTCTGAGCCAAAGTACTTCCATAATTTCTTGTCCTTCGAAGGATTTTGCAGATGCCTGGATATCAACAAAAAAAGAGGTTATATATTCATGTTGGAAAAGAACTGAAGTCCCTAAGCAAGCAGTAAATCTTGATACTGGACATATTAAAAATTTACTTAAGGCACCATTTGCCTTCCAAGAAATTTCTTACTATCTGCATGTAGTATTTGATTTGAGAAGAATTAAGCGGTTTAAATTTGAGATGTGCTGAATACTTTATCTTGAACTGGGCTGGCAAGAACATCCTTGACACAGTGGCTGTTTATCCTATTTATGTAATGTCTGCCATAGCTTTGTTCGAGTCACTAGAGTTTCTCTATTGGATCAGGGCCCAGGGAATTTAATCACCTCTGCTGATCTTACTTTAAGCAACATGGCTTAGAAGTAGAAGATGGCATTTAGGCTGAAAGTTCCAGCCCTCTTGGGAAACCACACTCAACCTGATTCAATGTCCTCTGAAATGTTATTCTCTGCAAATGTTACTTCTCTGCAAGTGCCACCATGAAACCAAAAAGCTTTATTATGTTCTTCAGCAAATTTCGGGTTTTTTTTTTTTTTTGAAACAGCTGTTCAAAAGAGACAAAATTACCTAACAAATGTGACAAGATGGTAAGATACCAAAACTTTGATGTGGCAGGAGCCAAATTGCATTGTGGTTAATGACAAGAAGCACCATAGCATGCTCTCTGTGTTAGCAAAAGAATGTTTTATGTACAGACTATGAATTTAGGAGCAATGGATTTACGTTCTCCATTTTTTCACCATTTATCTGTTGGTAAATGCTTTGCCCCCAATGGATCTTGTGCTCCTCAAAACAGGCTTTAGATGGTTTTTAGGTACTATCCTCTATATCACAGTCCACAGCCCTACAGGAGGAAATGGACAGAGACACTCGCCCCGAAGAGACACATTGCTTAGAATTGGGGTTAATGAAGCACATATCTGAAACACAGATCTCTCTTTTTTTGACTTGTGTCAACACAAGACTGAGTATATATAACATACTCAGTTAATATAACTTTCCTTGGGGTGGGAAAAACTGGATTCAGAGCCCTGTTCTGCCTTTGTCATGGCAGTGATCTAACACAAGTACATCCGTGTGACAGATGAACAGAAGAAGGAGACAATCCCTTTTTACTTACTAAATAATTTAAAAGCACAGAGTAACACCAATAAGATAAATTTACACTTCAAGTGTTTTGCAGTTAAGGTATACAAATGAAAAATGGCAGAGTTGTGAGGAAAATTCTTGGTCTAGTTCCATCAGCAGCAGAACTTGAATGCAGGCCTACCTCTGTGTGAATGCTTTAGACTTCAATTTACTTTATACTCTTTCCGTCATTTTCTTTGCAAAAGGACAAACTGAGTTTAGGTTCATGAGACTCATGGAGGGTTAATATCTGTTGTGTTTTGATTATTATCATTAAACATAACGATTTGATTATGTGATGTCTTAAATTTTGCAATACCTTATGTTGTTACTTTTAAGGGGCCAAATGTTTAAGTTTCTCTCTGTCTCTTTTTACTTGTCCCTAAAGAAAGGTATATTGGTACTTCTCACATTCTACGAGTGTAATCATAAAATTGCAGGTGATGGGACCATGTAAAATCTGTGCATGGATATCTAATAATACAATAGCTCATGAAGGTAGTGAGCCAATGATTTACAACAGCTGAAAAGAGAAACTAATTAAAAAGAAATAACTCTGAGTTACAGACTCCGCTAGGTGCTTCTTTTTTGAGGTTCCGGGTGTTCAGTGTAAGAAGAGCCATAGCAGAGGTACTAGAGAAAAATAATTTCCACGTGATAAGTGGGAAAGGATTTCTCTAACAGTTAAGCATGTGGGCTTTTTAATGAAAAGCTATTGCTAATCTCTTCTTCCATCTCTGTGATATCAAGGAAGAAGCTTCATACTTTGAATGTAGTATAAATACTACAAATAGGGTAAAAAAAATTATGTCTGCATCCCATAAAGTATTTTCATCAATTCAGTCAAACAAGAGTCTATAAGCAAAGCATTATATAGATTAAATAACAAGGTTCAGATACCCTAGTTTAAGCCTGCTGAGCTCTGTGATGCTTCTCAGGAGAATACCTTCCATTTTAAATGTATTATATTCATTATTCCTTTCCTCCCCCTCCTTTCTTCTTACATTTTAATTCATTTTGCAGATTTCTCTTCATCACATGGGCTTTTATTTTCAAAATAAGCCATTTGTGCAGTATCTTTTCCAATGCCTTTGGAAAATTTAAATATATAATGCAGCTACATTCCCTTTATCTGTCATGCTAGCAATATCTTCAAAAAGTCTTGTGTATTTGTAAAGCAAGTGCAGCTCTCCTAGCATTCTTACTGCATCTTGTTAACTAATCCCCTTGTCACCACCTTACTTTCACTTTCTTCTGTCACAAATTAATCCATCAGCAATCATGTAATTCGAATGATCTGGTTTCCTTCCTTTTCCGTGAAGTGACATTAACTCGCATTTGAGTTGTAAGAAGGGTGCATAGTTTTCATTGAACAAAATATAATCAAATCTTACTACTTTTAAATGCTACTTGAGGGCTTTGCTTGCTACCATGCAATGCTGTCGAGGATATTTAAGAACCTAGACAGAGGGAAAATGCAGATGGGCTAAAATGTGGGATCCAGACCTCGATGGAGCCAGTGTGACATTTCCCACTGACTTTGCTGCCAAGGCAGTGACACATCCTCCTTTGCTGGGTGCAAGAGACTTCCTTATTCTGGGGAGGTGAAGGTAGAGCTCCCTGACTGTCGTGTTAAACTGAGGAGGGAGAAACAAGACTGGTATTATCCCATAAATAAACAAACAAAAAACCAACAAACCAAACAAACACAGAACATCAGAAATGAAGCCTCCCCAGCACAACAGAACTGAGCATGTATTGCTGATGAAAATAATACATGAAGGACTGGGGAGTCACGAATAGTTAGACTTCTAAGTTTTTTGGACTGCTAGAAACTGTAATATGCTACTAACAGGCAGAAACAATAGAAGTAGAAACTAAAGCCATGAGCAGCTGCTGCCACGTTGTTTCAAATAGGAAACAAAGGACTGGGAAAACAATAACCAAAAAAAGTATAGTTTTAACAGGTAGTCCCATTTTCCGTCTGGCTAGAACCACTTGACTTTTGTCCTTGCTTTTTACAGCGTGTCCCAAATAAACAAAAGTCTCATGCAACACACACCTTGCTAAGGGCTCTTGCAGATAGAGATTTGTTCCCAGTTGTATTGAACTTCCTTTAGCTGGATACTCCAGTGCAAAATAATCGTAAATATTTTCGAACTCAACTTGATGGCACTTACATGCCTCTTGCTTTTTATCATGAAGCATGTGTGACAATATGATGTGAGAGACAACTGAGAATTAGCCCAAAATAGCAGTTTAATAACTTTTTCCCAACTGACCTACCCACAACCTCCAAACAACCTTTAAAACCTTTAATTTCTTTAATGTCTTTCATCTCTTCAAGACCTTTGAAATTAGGAACTTCAAATAGTTTCACATAAAAATTACATCTTAGGACTCTGTGGAGGACTTAACTACACCATTTGGAAAGGAGGAGATTTATAGTAAGGAAGAAATTACTGTCATGATCTCACATGAGACTGGTGAACCTCACTGAATATGGAATACTGTATCATCTTTTACAAAGTAATATGGAAGGCTTGTTAGTGTGAAAATTTTATACATTATAGCTGGTTTTTAGATGCGTGCACTCCCCTCCCCCACAGATATGACCAATTTAAAAGTTTAAAAAGTTAACAAATATTTTTACTTTTATTCTTTTAATCTGCAGTAAGGAGACTAATTTATGAACAGTTCCTCACTTAGACCAAAATTTTGCTATTATCGGGATCTGTTTGTTTCTCAATCTCTTCAAAATTAAAATTTATGGAGCCTTTTTCTTTTTATGTGTCTTTCAACTAATTCCTGGAAATATCTGGAAAAAATTATTTCATAACCTAAATAATTTTATTTTAGGAAGAATCAACACTCAGGTAAATTCAGACAGCGAAATAGATACATCAGGAAGTTATAAAGGTCTGAATTTGATATGATGAACATAAAAAGGGTTGCTATTGATGCTGTATTGTAATGGAGTCTGTACCAACAGCCTCCCATGCTGAGAAGGAAGACTCATGTTTTATACATCTGATTCATACGATGGCAAGAAAGACACACTCTTGAAGACAGAGATGTTTTACGGTTGTGCAGTTGAGCAAGGGAGATGGAAAGCAATTTCTCTGAGAAAAAAGAGCAGTGTCTGGAGTGAGGAGTTAAAAGATGTAGAGGAAGTGATTTTTCTAGCTAGGACTCTCAGGTAGAGACCGTGTGGTGTGAGGGATTTCACCAAAGGTCACAGCTAACGGTGGGCTTCAGTGGAGAAGTCAAACAGTGGGGTCACCCAGGGAAGGGTGGGGACACCCAGCCGTGGACAAACATTATGCAAAACCTCACAGCTCGTAGAGGCAGCCCTCCAGCCCCAGAAACAAGAGGCATTGTGCCTCCTTGCCTGGCAAGAACTGTTTTGAACTATTTTGTGGTTTATGGCAGAAAACCCTCCTATAATCCTCCCATGTGGGGATAGGGACTGGGCTTTTCTCGAGAGACAGGGCTTGAATATCACCCACTCTTGAGGAAGCTCACACAGTGGCCTTTCCTCCCTGCCCCTGAGTCCCCACGGGATCATACGCAAATTACACTCTCTGTAGGTCTCAGTTTTCCTATCTGCAGACAGAGAACATGTAGTCCTTGCGATATCCACGGCCCTTGAAAATAACAGAAAATCAGCAATAGTTGAGTGCAGATGTTTACTAAATACTAGTGCTATTAGAAGCAGCTTATACAAGCTGTGTGGACCAGCTCCAGAAATGAGTTTGGGCACAGACAGGAATTTGCAGATGCAAAATGGGCACACAGAGCAGTTGCACACTGTGGGACCCAACTGTTCATTACTACTTTTCATGTTGTTTTTCTGGTTTACAGCTTTGTTTCTTATTTCAAGCACTAGCCATTGGATGTAAAGGCTAATATTGCCTGTGCAGAAAAGTTATGTTTTTTCATTTACATCTCTTTTATTATGGCAATTGAATTCTCATCACTGACCCATATTTATCCTTATCCCTATAGGATATAGACTTTTTCAGTTCTTCTCTCCATTGCTGTGCTGTGTTGATCAAGCAATTTGCAACCTGTCCTTCCTTTAACGCCATTTCCAAATATCCATCTGTCCAGCCCCCTATGTCTCCCAGGTAAATATTTGGTGGATGCAATCTTCTCCAGTATAGCATGGCATTATTTCTTTATTTAAATGCCACATTATACACATAAATGGATGCCTGGTGTGTTGAAATTCATGAAGAATCTCCCTGCAGGTGTCAAGCAAATCCGATTGGTAAAGGCAAGTGAGATAGAAGGGTGGCCTAAAAATAGACAGATTTAAAAAAAAATATTTAAAAAATAAAAATGATAAACAGAAATTTATAGTGGAAAGTCCTAATAATTGCCTTCTTTAGCTGTCAGAATAATGACAAAAAAGCCCAAGGAAAGAGAATAATCTGCCCCTTTGTAGGATAACACACATTTGTTCATTTTCTCCTGAAAAAGCTTGAATGGTCAAATTTGGATCACTTTTGTACTGGTGTAACACAAGCACTTTCAGAAAAAATATTTTCAGCTTGTGGTAGTGATATAAAACCAGATCTGTAAAGCAGTGGAATTGCTTTCACTTTTATTTTATCACTGCTGTTCTCTCTAGAAATTTACTCCGTCATATACAAGCTGGATCCAAAGACCAAAATCTTCTGAAAAGGCTCTGCTGTTATGAAGGAAGAATTTTTACGTCACAGGAAGACAGTTTTACAATTTTTGTGCAAAGTGAAGAGTTTAGTTTGCAGTGTAGAGTGTACCAGCCTCACCAAGAAAAAATGGCTCCTTAGTCCTTTAAAAAGGATATAGAATTTTGTGAAAACTTTTATAAAGAAAGGAAAAATATCAAGGCTTGTAAGAGCTTTTCCAATTTTCAGTTTGCTAATATATATATATTTGTAAGTACTTACATATATAATGATATAATTATATAAATATTTTATATTTTGTTATTCTTATTTTTTACAGATCTCCCGCTTTAGCTGCCAAATCCGTTTCTGAAGTCTTCTTGTTATGCTTTTCAGCTTCCCATAGGTCTCTGTGTTCCTAAAGTTGGGATGGACTGCAAAGGGCTCCTCACAGAGGCTTAACTGAAGGAATGGGACCCTGATGTATAGTAAATGTGAGCCTGCAAAACTCTAGCGTGTTTCCTAGCACTGAATTTGAAGATTCTGCATGAAACATTAAAATAATTTTTTCCCATCCTTTTCACACAAANGGTGTAACACAAGCACTTTCAGAAAAAATATTTTCAGCTTGTGGTAGTGATATAAAACCAGATCTGTAAAGCAGTGGAATTGCTTTCACTTTTATTTTATCACTGCTGTTCTCTCAAGAAATTTACTCCATCATTTACAAGCTGGATCCAAAGACCAGAATCTTCTGAAAAGGCTCTGCTGTTATGAAGGAAGAATTTTTACGTCACAGGAAGACAGTTTTACAATTTTTGTGCAAAGTGAAGAGTTTAGTTTGCAGTGTAGAGTGTACCAGCCTCACCAAGAAAAAATAGCTCCTTAGTCCTTTAAAAAGGATATAGAATTTTGTGAAAACTTTTATAAAGAAAGGAAAAATATCAAGGCTTGTAAGAGCTTTTCCAATTTTCAGTTTGCTAATATATATATATTTGTAAGTACTTACATATATAATGATATAATTATATAAATATTTTATATTTTGTTATTCTTATTTTTTACAGATCTCCCGCTTTAGCTGCCAAATCCGTTTCTGAAGTCTTCTTGTTATGCTTTTCAGCTTCCCATAGGTCTCTGTGTTCCTAAAGTTGGGATGGACTGCAAAGGGCTCTTCACAGAGGCTTAACTGCAGGAATGGGACCTTGATGTATAGTAAATGTGAGCCTGCAAAACTCTAGCGTGTTTCCTAGCACTGAATTTGAAGATTCTGCATGAAACATTAAAATAATTTTTTTCCCATCCTTTTCACACAAATTTGTACCTAGTACCTCTCTGAGTTTGCACAGGAGCCAGAGTGCTGAAAACAGATGAGGAGTAGCTATGTGCTCCCACCTGAAGTTGGTTCAGATCACTGGAAGGATGTTCGTATAAACAAAGAGCTGCAGGCCATGTCAGAGCCCCTTTCCTCTGCTTAATCCACAGCTCAGTTAAGAAATAACACATTTTTCTTCATCCAGGACACCTTTTATCTTTTTCCGTCTCATGTGTCTGTGGGGTGTTTTTTTTATCCTTTTTCCTATTGAACTGCTGCTGAATGTTGATGAGAGAGTACTTAAGGCCAATCCTAGAGTGATTTTGTGTTATTGTGGTTAGGTTTTTTTCCCTTCAGGTCTGGCAATACCCGATTCCTGCATTTAAGAACACCATGTGGCTTATATTGTCTTAATATTGGATGTTGTCCTGTGATGACACCTTTCCTCACTTCTCCCGAGCAAAGGAGATACTTTAGAAGACAAGGCAGAAATGTTTGTCAGTGAATGTTTGCAAAAGAACAAAGCTACTCTGTCTTCTCTGCCTTGTGAGCAAAAATCACAGGATGGAGTCGGAGAGGAGAGAAAACAAAAGTTCAGTGCTGGTGTTCTGGGTCAGTAGGTTCCAAATGTACACTTTTACATCTGTTGCTCTGATTTATAGACAAGGTGGAGGTTAACTGTTTTCTGTTTTCCTTTTGCTACAACTTCCTCTGACCTCAGAGCATATGTTTTCTTGATAGTATTTAAAAAGAACCCTTGGGTTAGTTTTTTTGGGGTCAGAGATATTTGCCTAAACCTGGGGAAAAGCCCCATTTTAAAATTGTATCTTCTATGCTTGTTAAAAATCCCAGCAACCATTTCTGTTCAGTTCTGTTTACTAGCTGTATCTTTAGCAGCAATGGGTTAAAAAAAATATACCTGCTCCAAACTCTTGTTCCCACTGTAGCTGTGCCTGCTTGAGAGTTGGTGCTTTTCTGTGCTGGTTTGTGCTAGAGAGGTGAAAATATTAAAGCCAGCTCTGCAGAATGGGAGCAGACGAGGTATAGCTTGATAGAAAAATGCCAAGAGAAAATTTGCCAAGACCAAGGGAACTCCAGGGAGTCTTGTGCCAGGTGGGGTGAGGTTTAGCTAACACAGGGGCAGGTACAAGCCCCTGCTTCTGTCTTGCATTGATGCACTTCTGCCACAGGTAGGGATGGCATAGGAGAAATAGTTGCCTTTCTCTGTATCATCTGAACAGTCCTGACAAGCTTACACCAAAGAGAAACCTTTTCATAAAGCTGTCGAAAAAAGTGGTATATAGGAGCGAGACTTTCCCAAAGCTGCGAGGAAATGTGCTGGTACCAGTCAGCAGGGGAAAATATTTGCCCAAGGGTTTTGTTGTAGGGCAGATTCCCTGATGTAGCTTAATCGGTAGAACAAAAAATCTATTGTGGACTACTTATGTGCACCCTTAATAGGATGTATGCAAATCCATTGGGCTTAATGGCACTATTCATGTATGCAAAGGTGGACACAGTGCTTTAGGCCTCCCAGCCAAGCCATTTTGTTGTTAGTTCAACAAAAAAACAAAGCATTTCCTCCAGCTCTTACCTCGGCTACAGTTGCAAAAGTAGTGGCAGGAGAAATCTGAAATGGAAAAATAATATTGAATATTTATAATGAAAAAGATTCAGGTTTTGTTGCTAAACATATTCATAGAAAACAATAATTTCCATGGAATTTTATTTTGATGGCTTTTTAAGAAGCTCAAACCTTAAAAAACCCTGCAGTAACTGTGAACAGCAAAAGCTTGCTGCAATTTGAGATTTGCATGGCCTTTGAAAAACAAGCCATGTTCAAAATCGGGAGACCACTTATAGGCTGCAGACTTTCAGTGGAGTTCAGTCCTTTGAGGTATTGCATTTCAAAAATCATGCCTTGTTTGAGCAATGGTGGCTTGAAGAATACAGTTCACACAGTAAAATATCAGAATCTTCTGTATTGCAAAGTAGGCAGCAACAAAGATTTCTCAGTAGAAGTGTGCAAAACTGCAGTGATCTGTCTTGCAATGGATATCTGCCTATGAGGTAATTCTACCATCTTGCAATTACATGCCTGAAGACATTAATAGCATAAAGCATATTTTAAAAGTAATTGGTAAACCTATTAATTTCCACATCTCCATGTTTTTGTCATTTACCATGAAATACTTAACTGTCTTTTGCATTGTTTCAAAAGACATGTCCATAGTTAAATAGAAACCTCCTTTCATTGCCCATGCTGCATGCTTCATTTTATCTGTATGAGAAATGTGAAACTAGGGAATTAATAATTATTTCACTTGGAAAGGTATGAAGCAAATTCCATTGCCTTTGTCTGATTAGAATCTTCCCTGCTGGTTTAATTAAAAATGGCCATGTGACAAGCAAAGAAAGCATCTCTCCTTTGGGCTGGAGGGGGGAGGAGGGAATAGTATTGTATTTTCCCGTAAACAGTGAATCCTGAAGCTTCAGAGTTGTAAAATTTAAATGCTTAATGCAAATGAAAAATGCAGACTCAGGTCAGCTATAGACAAATGTCACTAGACTGGATGGAAAATGCACTGCAGGCAGAAAAGATGACATTTATCAGTCATCCATACATCAGTAACTAAAACAATTTTAGGGTTGTCTAGACAGGCATCTATTATTCCTTAAATTTAAAAGCTTTAGTAGAAAGACAACAGCAAATTCTCTATTTGTATTTAAGTGGTATTTTGTTGGGGTTTTTTGTTGTTTTTTTTTCTAGAAAAAAAACAAGATAGGAAAAGGAAAAATAATAATTTTCAAAATGAAAATTACAAATTCACTTTTCTTTCTCTTTGCCTTTTTTTAAAAATTTTTTTTGCTCTCTGGGAAAAGGAGATTTTCTTGGCATGTTCTGAGGGCAATTTAAGTGAATTATCAGAGTGTGCATGCAATGCTGGCTGTAATTATTACAGTACAGCCCTGTAATATTGAGCTTAATTACTGTGTACAGAGTTTGGCCTTTATGTTTTCTGCTTAATTTACCCTGTATAGTTAACGCGAATTTAGTGAAATCATTACGCACCTTTTGGGTTTCTTCTTCAGAAAAAAATATTTATATTTTCAGGAGAAACAAACTAGAATAGATACAAATATTGAAGTAAATCATTCTGGTAGAGGAATCCCTTCCCTCAGTTGCTTACGTAGAGCCACAGTTCTGCAAATATATATTGATATGCCGAATTAGGATCTGCGAACTGTCCCATTAGCTGCCACAGGAAAACTCGCAAGCTTCAATTTCAACTACATATTTTCACTACTGTTTTTTTCTTTTCATTTTTGCTCCGTATGGCAACAAGCATTTTTTGTAAGAATGTGCACAAAATTTCAATTATTCTCTCTACCATGCAGAGAGCATACTGCAGTTTTTGGAATGAATTAAATTATTTGTGGGGTGAAATTTTTTATACTGCTGCTTTAAGGTTAATCTTTGGATATGCTACAATTAAGAAGTAACAGTATAGCCCAGCCCATCTGCAGACTGTTCTCCACTAATACCTCTTCTGTTTTCAGATCTTGCTTTTCTTTCACCTCCTCTAGTAGGAGGAAACAGTGCCAGGCTGCCTCTCCGGCAGCAGGGCTGGAGTCCTCGCCAGTCAAACCCTGGACCTTAGTGCCAGTGGTTTAGAGCCCTTCAAATGTAAGGTGAGTTCTGGCTGTCCCATGCAGAGCAGGGAAACTGAGTAGTGGAAAAGCTTGGTAAAAATACAGAAGCAAATGATGCTGCTTGCACAGTGGGCCGCAGAAAGTGCTGACTTTTGGAAAAGGTTGATGCTTTTAATGGGCCACAATGAGACAGACTGCTTGTAAATAAGCTGCAAGAAAATGCTTAAAAAGTGGATAAAATAAAATAAAAATCAAGGGGTTCAGCTGTGAATATGACGTCACACTCACTACCTTTCAGGAAAGGTGTGACACCTACACACACTGAAAGGGGTGGGGGCTTGGTTTGGTTTTGTTTTTTCCTGCCTACAGCTCTTCCAAAGTGCTTACCTTCTGTGTCTGCTGGGAAGAAGTGAAGCATTTGTATGACACCATGATTCTCATGTTTTGTCACCTTGGGAATGTCAGACAAAGGTAAAGAAACTGAGGCACAGAGGGATTTTGATAACCATCCCCTGGAATCACTCATGTCTAGCTGCATGAATAATACCATTATGTGGCTATCTGGAAAGAATTTTGAAGCAATTAAATGTATTAGTGAAGCACAAATGAATACTGAAATAAAGTGTGGACACAATAAGTTCCCATACCTTTAAACAGGAAGAGGTTGTAGGACCTCATCACTTCATCAGTGTGCCTGAGTATCTAAAGGATGGATGTAAAAAGGCTGGAGCCAGGCTCTGCTCAGTGGTGCTGAGCAATAGGACAAGAGGCGGCGGGCAGAAACTGATGCACAGCAAGTTCCACCTGAATATGAGAAAGAACTTCTTTACTGTGCAGGTGACCAAGCATTGGAACAGGCTGCCCAGAGAGGCTGTGGAGTGTCTCTCACTGGAGATACTCAAGAATCACCTGGATACCAATCCCGTGCCGTATGCTCTAGGATGACCTCGCTTCAAGCAGGGAGTTTGGACCAGATGAACAGCTGTGGTNTTCTGGTTGAAAAGGGCCGCTCCACGGCTCGTTCCCGCTGGGAGCAGCGGGAGGCTGCGGCGGGGTCGCCGCTGCCGCGGCCGGGCCGCCCCCGCTGCCCCCGGGCCGCGCTCCCCGGGGCAGCCGCGCTTCCCGCCGCTCCCCACTAGGTGGAGCTGCAGCAATAGGATTCCCGTCCCTGCGCTGAGGAGGCGTCAGCTCCGAGCCGCGCTGAAAGGCGATGCTCGGCTTAACAATTCAAATGTATTCCTGCTAATTTGTGTTTGATAAAGGTTCAGGAGTCTTTTGTTGTGTGTCTAGTTAGCCCGCGTGTTACACTGAAAGCGTTCGCAAATCTTCTGTTTGATTGTGAGCCTTACTGTGAATTTTTATGTGGCTGTGTACCTGCGCATATTTGTTTATACATGTGCGGTCATTCCGTGAAAATTCTGAATGTATATGAAAATTCAGACTGCTTTTGATTATAAACACATATAATTTTGGCAGCTTTATCTCTTGTTTAGATGGATGACCCTGCCAGTATTAGAGGGTGCTGTTCTCTGAGAGAGCTGCCTCACCTGAGGAACAAACAGAAAAAACCAAGATCTCAGCTTTGATCCCGAGAACAGAGCATGTGTTCTGGTTGAAAAGGGCCGCTCCACGGCTCGTTCCCGCTGGGAGCAGCGGGAGGCTGNTGTGCGTGTGCGTGTGTGTCTGCATTTGCAGGGTGGGTATAAAAAAGGCAGAAAGAAAAATCTGTGTCTTCACCGTTGCTATTCTCATGAATGAAGTGGCAAAGCACAGAGCGATGCCTAGTCTGTACACAATGCAAATACATTATTCAGAGCCAGGTGGGGATTAAGGATTTGACTGTGTTCTATGTACAGATCAGTGGGTCTAGTGCTCAGTACCCAAAATTGAGACAGGACAGTGCTTAGCGTTCAGAAACCCTGTTTTTTCTCTGTGTGTTTCTCTTGGACAGTTTATTAAAGTGGGAGCTCAACACCCCATGCCAGTCTTTAGCATCTAGTAATCATATTCTCTTTTTAAAGGGTCCAGATCCCCTATGGTGGATATCTCTAAACACTGAAAGGCTGAAAAAAATAAGAAAAATTCAGGTGTGGTAGATGTACAAGTGTGCTTGTGCTTAGGGTTGACAGCAGATCCAGGGCTACTGTTACTTGAATGGAACTGCCTGTAATGTGTTACTCAGGTTCATGACTGTACATCTCCTTTCAGATCTTGGCCATTTGTGGAGGGCAGGATACTTGAACTGGTCAAGCATGCTCTTTCCCTTCCCTCTTAGGCAAAGGGTTTGCAAAATTTTTATTCAGATGCAAGACCTGCTGGTACTATCGAAACATTTGGTACCTCTGGCTTGCTTGGCTGCAGTGAGCACCTGTAGGTATCTCAGGGTTCAGCAAACAGTATTCATGAATCACAGAATCACAGAATGGGTTTAACATTGGAAGGGACAACAGTGGGTTATCTGGTCCAATCTCCCTGCTCAAGCAGGGTCATCCTACCGCACACTGCATAGGCTTGTGTCCAGACAGTTCTTGAATAACTCCAGTGAGGAAGGCTCCACAACCTCTGTGGGCAACCTCTGTTCCATTGTACAGTCACCCACACAATAAAGAAGTTCTGCATCACATTCATGTGAAACTTCCTTTGTATCAGTTTCTGCCCATTGCCTCTCGTTCTCCATGCTCGACACCCTCCCCTCAGATAATTATATACATTGATGAGGTCCCCTCTCAGTTGTTTATTCTCAAGGCTGAACAATTCTCATCTTTGTAACCCTCTGCTGGACTCACTCAGGAAGCTCCATGTCTCCCTTGTACTGAGGACCCCAAAACAGGGCACAGCACTCCAGACGTGGCCTCACCAGGTCTCAGTAAAAGGGCAGGATTACTTCACTGGACCTGCTGACAATGCTGTTCCTTATGCACCTGAGGTTATCCCTGGCCCCCTTTGCCACAAGAGCATATGGATGGCTCATGGACAACTTTGTTGAAGTTTGGAATATGCATGAGCAGTAGAAGCAGTGTTGATAGTTATTCTTCAGAATTTGTACTGCCTTCCTTTTTGTTGTGAGACATACTTCTGACTAATGAAGTCCTCTCTAGTTTAGATCCTGTGCAAATTTGTTTATTCCTCTTTTGATGCTGGATTTATCATGAGACTATTATCTGACATTCCCAAAATGAGTCTGGGTGATTTTTGAGATGTCACTGGAGAAAATATTTAAATCTTGTGACCTGTTTTAAGAATCCTGGTCAGGTATCAGAGGTTCTTCTATTTAGATTGTCTCTTCTTTACAGTGTAACATAAGGACCAAGGGGTGATAAGCCAGCAGCACCTTTTATGTGATAGCAATGACAGTGTGCATGCATGGTGAGGGGTTATGGGTGGGTGTCCCCAAACTGCAGTGCAGCATGGTCTCAGTCTAAGGTAGTTAGTCTGATTTCCATTGCTAAGTTGTTTTGATTACTTTAGACTTTGCTATGTCTTACAAATGCAGAGGAAGAGAGGGACACTGGGAAAAAATTATGGTTGGCTGATGAAGTGTTGTCACCTCTTCAGGCAGGTGGATATTATGAGGAAATTAATGCACTTCTTAATCAAATGTCTTCCTGCCTACATGTGATTGGTAAAACTTATGAGATTATTTAGAAATACCTGTCTAAAGTATGTCCGTCTGAGGGATGTGCCATCCCTCCTGCATTGCTCAGCATTGCTCGAGCATGCAAGGAATTCTTTGTATATTCTCTGAGTGGCAAACCTTGAACAGTGACTTCTTAATTCGTAGGTCAACATATAAACATACCTGAGCACCTTTAGCCTAGAAACACAGGGTTGTGTTTCTGCTTGGGTGTTTCTCTTTTGAATTTTTATTGTGACTGCATGTCTCCTTGTATGACAAAACAAGAGCTGGAGTTTAACACCAATTTTTGTGCTCAAAGAACACAGAGTGATCATTTCCAACCTCCATGTTTCTTTCTAGAATTTTTTTTTAAACTTCAGGCAAAGTTGCTGAAGTGCTGTAGTCAGACTAAAGTAGGAAGCACAGAAGGACTTCTGAAATGACATTCTATCAACAGAAGAGTGCCTGTCTCTCTTCTTTTCTTCTTTTACTTTAAAGTATCCTGTAAGGTTAAGAAAAGGTAAGAGGGTTTTAGAGGCTTTTGCCTGGAGTGTAATGGGTGAAAGAATTGTAGAAAATGGAAGAAAAATTTTGGGAAATTTTTCTGAGCCCCAATAAAAATGACCAGTCATGAAGAAACCTGTGCAACTGAGACTCTCATGGTGTGACTAAGTAAACTACTAACAAGACTAAGGTAGGCTATGTGAGCAGTTCAGATGTGACTGTCCCTGGTATTGTGCACTTATTCACAATCCATGTTGATTTTGAATATTAATTTTACGTAAAGAAGTAGGTATGTTTCTTTATGCAAACATAATAAAGGATGGAAATTTGTGCATTAGGTGTACCTCATGGTGAGGCAATGAAGTAAGAACCACAGGATGTTCCTACTGTGTGCAGTGGTGATGAGCACAGTGGAAGAGATTAGCTGTAACACAACTAACTTTCTCTCTCTTTCTTTCTTTCTTTCTTTCTTTCTTTCTCTCTTTCTTTCTTTCTTTCTTTCTTTCTTTCTTTCTTTCTCTTTCTCTTTCTCTTTCTCTTTCTTTCTCTCTTTCTCTTTCTTTCCTTCTTTCCTTCTTTCCTTCTTTCCTTCTTTCTTTCCTTCTTTTTCTTGTTTTCAGGCTGCTGTTTGAGCTACAAAGCCATAGGAATGGCATCTGTCCAAATAATGGTTGTTACAAGGTTTGTATTACATAATGCAATTAAAATGGAAGAATCTTTTAGACTACCCTTCTTAAGACATAAGCCAAAGCAGTAATCCCTTGTGATGGTGGGAAGATGCCATTCCACCAGGAACACGTGCTGCTCAGCAGCAGGAGGCTCCACACAGCAGTCGACCATCATTATAGCTGTGCATTATAGCTGTGCTTCTGGAAAGGATCGGGGAAATCTCCTGCCAGGAAAAAGGTGCGTCTGGGAAAGAGTAAGCTACATATTATTTCACTTTAGGTCCTGTAAAAGCTAACCCGCTACTCTTTGAAGACCAGTACTTGTATTTATGTAAGTGGTATTAATCTGGGAGACCTGTAGGCAATTAGCCTACATTTGTTGCATAATCAAAGCTGTTGAAGGCTTACAAACTAGTAAAACATTTGTGAGGAAAGCAAGTATCTAAACATTTTAGAGCTATTTAATATAATTGTGACTGGATCTGGTAACCTAACTCAACAACTGGACACTGCTACTGCAGCAGTTATGATTATAAAGGCCAAAAAACAGAGAGGTCCTCTCTTTCATGCTGATGATCCAAGTTAAGTAATCAAACCAGAAGTTGTAATTGGCATATCAACTGGGAAAGTCATTGCAAGTCACTTCTGACATTTCAGGTCACAAGCACCCATAGGAACATCTTTCATATGTTAGGTCTCTCAGAGAATTCTCAACAAGTATCATCCGGGGTGGGTGGAATAGAGCAGAAGATAATGAATTCTGGTATCATGAGGCCATCACAATCCACATTAGCTGAGACGTGGAGCTCTTCCATAATTATCTATACTTACAGAAGGGTGTTTTGATGAAAAAAATACATTTTCAGCCAAATTTACAGGATGAGGTGAAGTTGAAACAGTGGTATTTTCACACATTGCTTTCCCAGCAACCCTCTTGGTGCAAGATGTTATTTTGCCTAGTGTGATTACTCACTGCATCCATATGGTGAGTAAACATACACCCTTTATTTTTGGTAACAGAAGAAACAGTAAGCTTAGTAATGCATGTGAATGTATGCAGCCATATTGTCTATTGAAAAATAGCAAAAAGATTATCTAGAAGGGAAATACATGTGTATTTAATTTCTCTTCCACTTGAAAGAGTGTGAGACTATTGGGGTAAATTAAGTTCCACCCATAGTGTAAAACTGGGGCAGGCAAGGAGAGGTTCAAGCCAAATATGCTGGCATAGTTTAACATAGTGTCAGTCTAGAAGAGAGGCTGTTGATCCTCTGATCATTGCTAGAATATAGTGTAATGGTTCCTTTGACACCTTTGTCTTTTATTTCATCAGTATGTAGTACATGACATTTTGTACTCGTGAAAGGTGCTGAACTGACAGGCCTTGAGACTGAAGTCTTCTCTTTGTACACATATCAGACGATGCGTAGACAAACACAGCATCCCCTCTCTGCCTCTTTCTCTGTCTTTCCTACACTTCAACCGCTTTCTCGCTGCAGCTTTCTCATATGACCACCATTTGAAGTGAAAACATCGTCCAATCTCTGCAGCTGCTGTTTGCTGCTGATATTACCAGGAAGGCTGCTTGCCCTGAGTGAGTTTTGTGGGGGTTTTTGTGATACAGAAATGTATGTCCATGAATTTAAGTAATTCCAGCTCATTTCATGTGGGTCACAAACTGTCCATTAGGCTGTAATATCTTTGGGTTACCAGTGACCCGAAATAGACTTGATCTGGTAACCTACAGCACAGGTGAAATGCTCCATATCCGATTTCCACTCCTGCTCGTATATGAATTGTTCAGTATAAGGTTAATCATGCATATGAGAGAATTTTCTTTTCTCTGAAATGCACAGTAGATCTGTGATTTTGTCCTTTCAATCCATTTGGAGCAGACAAAGGGGATTAAGAACGGTCAAAGTAAAAATTACAGTTAAGAAATTTGTGTTTTTATTCACACAGCACAGAATTCCCACTGGGAATACTGGATCCACCCTGCAGATCAGAGAGAACAATTTTGCCTGCAGTATGGACGTCCAATGGTTTTACCATTCTTGCACTCAGGAGAAGAAGAATGTAGGGGGAAGGAGCTAATGTCTCCTCTCAGTTTTTTAAAAATATGACCTTATAGTGAAACACAAAATATGAAACAATCCACATTCAGGACCAACAACTAACAAAACTTAACTTCAAAATGTATAGTTAGTTTCTGAACTTGGAATTTTCCCAGTGTATTTTCCAAAGAGATATTTTATGTTTGTCTATCATCTACTTAAAAAAAAAAACAGTGCAAGTTCAGAAAAAAAAAAAAAAAGTTGCAGTCCTCAGATAATACCCCACACATAATAAATCTATAACTTTCATTCAATTTGCATTGAGCAGCAGAACAACTCAGGGTGGGATGGTGGTGGTGCAGGCACAAAGTTCAAAATTTCTGGAAAGCAGCTTTCCGAACAAAATTTTGGGCAAGATTTCTTTTCTTTTCTTTCCATTTTTTTTTTTTTTTTTAACATCACTTTAAATCTTTTTGCTCTCTCAAATTTTTTCTTGGTATGCAGAAATGTATTCCCCTCTTTTCAAAATGTTTGCTATGTAATCAAGGCTTTGGTTACTTTTCACCAGATGTTGCAAATTATTTAATTTTTTTCAAAGAATATGTCAAGGCAATACACCTTATACAACTTGTTAATAGTCTTGTAAATTATTGAACAAAACCAGCATTATAAAAGAAAAAGGTACACGTTTGTTTGAAAGATTGAAAAAGAACAGGTTTTCTTTAATTATCTTTACCTCTACAATGACATAGGATGAGTTTAATATTTTTAGTAGTAGCATCATATTCCTATCCCACTTACTCATACAAGGAATCGTACAAACATAGACTTAAATTATTTTTGTCAGGACTACCTTTGCATTAAGGATATGTTTAGTGATTAAGGGTAAAAAACTGCTCCCTATCATTTTTCACACTTGCATTTACTCATACTTTCAGACTTGTCTCAGCTAGATCAACTAAATTTTCCCTGAAAGATTGAGAACATATACAGCCTCACTCAGTCACAGTCCAGAAGGAATTCAGTTATTTCAAGAAGTCTCATTACACCAGATCCTTCTATTGCCTCTTGTTATTTATCTTTCAGTACTATCACCTTTTACTACCCTTTCTTCTTCCTTAATTCAAATTAATAAAGTCCTGCAGTGAATGATTCTTCAGTTCCTTTGAAATTTCTTTTGAAAGAGTGAGAAGTCCTCAAAAATCACAATACTCATAAAATGGTTGAGGGAGAAAAAATCCTTTATTCTTTCCTCTAGACTTCAGTGACACTGTGAAGTTTCACATAATTTGCAGACTGCATCTCATAAAATACTGGCAAAATTTATTCAATTCAAATTAAATAGATGTAGCACAGAGTAATCTTTCTCTATTAAATATGTCACTTTTTGCAATTGTTTCTTAATATCCCGCACAGCTTCCATCTAAGATTAGCACTTTCTTTGCTGCCACAGTTTCACTAACCTACTGAATTATTCACTGAAGCATAACCTTCAGATATCAGGTTAGAAAGACCTTGATTATGGCAGGAAGTGAACTGTATAAACCATTTTTCTTTAAAAGAAAATTTCTCAGTATAGAAAAGTCTGAAATGAGATAAGTATTAAATGTGTGTAAAAATTAAGTTCATAATTGATAGGAATTTAGTCAGCTGTGACATTCCTGTATTTTGTTTATAATAATGTACAATAACATTCTAGGTACCACTTAATAGTGTAAAGCCACGTGCATTTTTATGGTGCTTATTTAAAGTACAAACCAGGGTATCCATGTTGTTCTCAGCTGTAAAATAGAGCTGTGGAACCTCCCACGCAGATTTAACATACTGGACAAAGAATATTTACATCCAATTCCTGGTTTTGTCCCATTTCCTGGAAGTTACTTTTAAGGGTCTCTCAGCTCCAGAAACCATGGCGACAGAGTGGAAGGCTTCCCTACAGCAAACCTCTGGTTTTGACCATTACTTTGTGCCAGTCCACTGCTGAAAGGTCATTTGAACACCTACCAAGGAGACAACAGCTTCAGGAACGCTTCCTTTGCGAGGGTTGAAATACAGACTCACCACTCACTTGTCTGCTTCTCATGACCTGTCCAGTGGCACCCAGGAGCTGAAACATAATTGTGAAGTTTAACAGGCTTTTAAAGGTACTGTGATAGCAAAATGTCAGGGCAAACAACAATCTACAAATTATTCTGCTAGTCAAGCGTACAAATTTTCATAATGACTTGACCTAGAATAGGAACAAAATGTGTTTTCCTAACATGGGTGATAACTGCATAATTATGCAACTGATTCTGCTAATATTATTAGCCTTATGTTGCTTTCCCAGATGTCAGAAAAATGGCACAGAAGGAGAAAACAGGTGGTAAGATTCTTGGATGTTGCATATTAGTGCAGTCCGTAACAGAATTTTCTATGTAGATTTGTTGACCGCAGTTTGAAGGACTAAAACACAATCATGCTCCACAAGGATTTAATGTTTTGGGTGTAGCAGGGGCTTCAGCAAATTTTGTGCTGTGTCGTGAAATGTTCAGTTCCTGAGATGTGTTTAAATCTCGTTTCCTGATTTTTGTCTCTTTTTCTCCTAGTGATATTTGTGGTTTGTAGGGCAAGGGTGTTACTTTTGGGTAGCTAAATTTGTATTGAATGATTATGTGAGTTCATAAGTCAGGTATCATTTTAAAAGAAATACAAATACTGTAAAGGATACTATTGGTTTAAAAAACTTCTAAAAAATACATATATGTCTATTGCTTTTCAAGAGCCCTTACACAAAAAGAAGCATTTAAAAGCAGTGGGGGAAGTAGCAAAATTGGGTTGATACTGTAGGTATAGAGATAATTTTTTTCTTTCTGTTTTAATATATATTATGCATACATACATCTTAAGAACACATACAGTCATGCATCCTTGTAAACATTTATTTAATAATTCAAAATTTTTCTTATTCTTTGTTATTAAATAATTACTCCTCTGACAAAAAGATCTGCAGCTGTGACATTTGAATTGCAGACCAAACAACCATGTGAAAGAATTAAGCTTCCTATATGGGAAAGAGGCTAAAATGTGTATTTAGGGAAATTGATCATTTTGGACTTAGAAATATGTGTTGGAAGTCACTGTGGGCATGACTTAGTGTGTACTGTTTGTTTCAGTTTAACTGCATCCACTGAAACTGCCTGAGAATTGCATTGAGAGGGCTTGCAATTCTTTAGTTCCTCCATTTTTGCCTTTTAGTAAGATTTACTAGAAATCTTGTCAGACTTAAAATAATTGGAAGCAAAGTACAAAATCAGCACTGAAAATGGAAGTTGTAAAAGACAGAAAAGATTGTGGTAGTGTTTCCTCCAACAAAATAGACAAAATGAACATTTCATTATGTCCCTGGACACTGCATGATAATCCGAAACCCTGATTGAAAGGAATGCTATTTAATTGATTTTTTACTTTCTTATTTTTTTTCCCCTGATTAATTGATCTGCCATCAAGCCAGCAGAAAGGTTGTGTAATCTGAGGCAAGCTACCTTTGTTTGATTTTTAACTTCACTCTTTCCTGGGAATGTTCTGAAGAAGCAGCTGGCCATTAAAATGTAGAAAATTTGCCTTTAGTGGAGTGATAGGGCAACCCAAAAGATGGCAAAAAACTGTTGTCTCTGAAATGGCTTTACTAATTTCTGATACTCATATGCACTTTTGCAGAATCCTTTAGAGTGGGAAACAATAGAAATAAAATCTCTGGTGAAAACTGGAAAAGTATTGCATCAAAACTTGCTTTTCATGTTAGAGATTTGTGTAATTGATGGTCAAGCATGGACTTAGAAGTGTACACTTTCTTCAGATTTGTAGGCATTTGGAAGGTTAATAGCAGACATATGTTGCATTGGTTGCCAATGGCAACCCCTGTGATTTGGGTTGGGTTCAAACAGCCATTCAACCCCACTTGTCCCCACTCGTTAATTCCCAAAGCTAGCCATGCAGATTGTTTTGGGGATGACATTTTACATGTGTGTCTAGTTGTGTCTTCTGTATGTATTTATCTAAACATTTATATTTATTCCATCACCACATTACGCAAGTGTGAATGAATCTTGGCTGACAACTTAGCTGTAAGGAATGGAGAGGGGTATTATCTTTCCCATTTAACAAAGAGTGAACTAAGACTTTAAGACTTACAGAAAGTTTCAAAGAAAACAGATATCATAGCTGGATATTGCTGCTGAAGCGTCTGAGGCT
Organism: Platysteira castanea; assembly: GCA_013397175.1. Lineage (NCBI taxonomy): Eukaryota > Metazoa > Chordata > Aves > Passeriformes > Platysteira > Platysteira castanea. Next base: position 441,432 of record VYXC01010327.1, on the reverse strand, counting down.
TTATCTGCTTTTCCTTTTTTTTTTTGTTGTCTGTGTGGAAACATGCTTGAGTCTTCTGTGCCAGTGGCTCCTTTGGATTGCTACCAGGGGTGATATGCTGGTTCTTGGAAACAGCTTGTGGATTCCTAGCTCTTATTATAACAGGTTTTTTGTATGATGGCATTCAAATTTTTAAGCATATGTGTGTCTGTGTGTGCATATTTGTTATTCTTGGAATCGTTAAATATTCACCATCAGCACGTATTCATATACAGACATTTTTTGTGATAAATTGCATGTACTATTTCGTGATAGCTGAACTTCTTCAGGACCTAGTTGTAGTTACACTGTGGAAGTGGAAAGAAAAATCTGAGGCTTTTCCCTCCTTAAACAGCTTATAGGTACATCCTCCAGTCACAATGGGATTGGAAAAGGACTAGTGAAGCCATGCCTCAAAGCAGGCAAACTGCACCTAGGGAGATCTAAAATATTATCCTGATAACATGAAATGGAAATACTTACCAGACATTGCTAAGCAGCTTGGATAAAATAAAAAGAAACCTCTGAACCATACTTTGTGTCCACACTTAGTCCAGTCTTGGACTTAATGTCTATAGTGTCCCCTTTCCCTCCTGCCTACACTGCTTCTCCAAAGCTTGACTCTGTTGCTAGATTGTGCAATAGAAGGGAAGAAACAAATGTGAGGCTGTGTACAAATTTGTTGATGATAGTTTTCAAATCTTCGATCATGGTCTGCAGGAGAAAACGCACAGTCACTGCTAGACTATTTGAAATGGGTGCTGTTCTGATTGAGGTATTTATCCAGCATAACTTCAAACATTTCCTTTTGATGGCTCATGCTTTCTGAGGCACATTCCTGAAAGTGCGTGGTTTAGCCTATTGGACAATCACATGCAAGCGTGATTTTTAGAAGTAATGAGGAATATAAGAAAATAGTTATACATACAATTTGCCGTTATATGTCAAGACTTCCTCAGTCCCCAGAGATCTGTTCGGTATAAGAATGATTAAATAGCTGCACAGAGGTAGAGTCTAGCCACCCTCTTCAGAGTCCTGCATGTACCTGTTCTGGCTAAGGGGTTTCTGGTAGGCATCTCGGAAGTTGTGAAATTGCTCAGGACCAGTTAGAGGTAGATTACATGTATAGTGAGGGATTTGCACAAACAGATGCTAATGTTTCTAGTGTAAAGTGATGTATTATTTCTCTGAATGTAGCTTAAGGGGCTCAGTAAGGACCACAATAGGTTTCAGAGCCCTGTGTACATCCAAATAGCACCCTTTAAGAAAGGTAATCTCTCCCTTCTCCTAAACAGGGGAAGATGTGAAGTGAACCCTCTGCTCTCTGGCATGAGCTGTTGCTGGCATCCATCTCCTGCTTCCTCCCACCCTCTCGTGTCAAATATTTGTACTATCGTGTCAAATATACCTGCACTACAGTGAAGTTCTCCTGTTAACAAGCCAAGAAGACTCAGCTTCAGATCAGGAAGCCACTGTAAATATATTTTATTGAGTTGTGCTGAGAAGCAACAAAAACTGGAAAAACTGTTTCCCAGACACACAAAATGGGGATGATCATGAGACAATGGTGAAAGAAAAAGGTCACAAAGAACACTGTGAAGAGCTTAAAAAAAAAAAAATTGGAATAATAAAGGTGGGAATATATATTTAATATTTTAAAGATTTCAAGGAAAGATAACTGATGGAGGTAGATTCAATATTTACAAATGTGAGTGAAAAATTAATTCGGATGGAAAATACACCAAAGGAGCTATGGAAAGGAAACTAGTAGGAAAGGAGGAAGGAGGGGGTGAGCAGGAGAAAGGACTGAGGGAAGAACAAAAGAAAGAACAAAGAACAAAACCTGTCTTACTCTGCAGTTATTGTATTTTGGTGATAAATATTTGCAGGTGGTTACAGTAGTTATTTCCCCACTTCTCCTCCCCTTTTTCCTTTCAGAACCAGCTCACAGATAAGTAAAATCTCCAAAATAGATGAAACTCTGAAAAAAGAAGTGAGTTCTGTGTCTAAAAGCAGAGCAGTCACTCCCCAACATCCCCATCACTGTAATGATGTTTTCCTCTTTCTCAGTGCTGGGAGGCACATGGAACTGACCCGTCCTCATATCACACTTAACTTGAAGCAGCCTCTCTCTGTTACAAACAAACAATGAACACAAGTTTTTCTCTGAGCTTATTCACAGACCCTGGGCTTGTTGCTCCTTGCGTGTTAATGTTTTCAGTTGCACTTGGCATTTTTCAGCGTGTTTGTGCAGTTACAATTTCTGTGCATACTAATAGTAATGCACAAATGTGAAATGTTTCTGGGAACTTGCCCCATTCCAGTCACTGGCACAACTCTGTGCTCGCAGGGTGGCCCAGCCTTCTTCCTTCTCTGTGTGCTGGCGGCCTTGGGGCTCTGAATACCTTTCTTTTTTTGCTGTGCAGATTCCAAAGGAAATCAGAAAACATTTGCAAGTGCATCTCTCGCATATTTCTATCATTTCTCCGATAATCTTTGCTTGTGGTTGTGCTGCATTTAGTGGTGGCAGTTTCACCTGCCCACTTTTATGTGTCGTTAGTTGTCACCATGCTACCGTGTCTGTGTAGACAAGTCTTCACCGAGAGCAGCTTCGGCGTCATGTCTGGGCCTTGTAAATCTTGGCAACAGAGCTACGCACGCTGCAAGGGCTTTGTGACAAAATAGAAAAATGACAATTAATGACGGCTGAATTCGGGAGAGGGAGGAGGAACACGCGTTGGTCGTGTAGAAGGATGCATTTATAGGCTTTCAAGCACGAGACAACACTTTATGTTTCAGGCTACAGTTTTAAAGCCTGATAGAGAAACCCCTTCGTCCAGCAGAGCTCAAAGCCTGCATTAGTATCTACCATTTGCAGAGCCTCCCTACTTTGTTGGGGGCTAATTTTCTACTGGTGGTAACATCACTGAATGATTGAGGCATTATCACTTTGAAAAGAACCTTAATCGTGTGATCAGTCTATAAACTAGATTTTGCTCAGTTCAGGCTGGGGTGGTGGGCCTGGCCCCCTTGGCTTCAGGGAAACCACTCACTTCTGTAAGGCTTTACATGGTCTGGACTTTGGATTTAAGAATAAATGCTTTCTTTTCTGCCAAATATACAATAAGAGTTAATCTCAGTAAATTATTCTGAGCTTTGCAAATGCTAAAAATATATGTTCATTTAATGTGCAGGAGTTTTGTTTACAATGGGCATTAAACAGAGGGAATGTCAGTGTAAGAAGAGGTGGACTTAATGGGTTAAAAACTGTGTAAATGTTACTCTAGTTAAATTACAGCTTGTTGTTCAGATGAATACTCTCCACTTCTCATATAGCTTTAAATTATGGACAAATGCTTGCAATTGTGAACTACCTACATTGTGGCTGCCTGTTCCCAGGCTTCATCAACCCTAGCTGTCCAATGGGATTACTGTAAGCTTTCACGGCAGTCTGCCAGCCACTGATCAGAAATTCATATCCCTGGATGTTAGATTGCTCTCTTTATTCCATCCTTGTGATGGCTGTGATTGCTGTCATGGTGTTAGGTTAGAAATTAGCATTTTGTGGCCCAAATTTTGCCATCCAGAACATAATCAGAAAAAAGAGGTGGGGGGTGGGGGGGTGGAATCAAAGAATAGTAATTTCATCTGTCAAAGAAGGGAAATGCAGTGTTACCATGATACAGATGTCTACGAAACTTAGGTCAGGAAATGTTGTGGTATTTATGGTCCTATTTGGTGAATGCTCAGGCAGGTGGTGTTTTTCTGTTCCTGCAGACCTCTTTTCATAGATTAGTGCTTTACCTCTGATAAAACAAAAAAAACACCCCAAACCAAAAAAAAAAGTAAATAAATAAAAATCCATCAGTTAAACTATAGGTGGGCTTCAGAAACTCTTAAATTAAAAAACCAAGAATCTCTAGCAGATACTTTCAAGGACATGCTGAATTAATCACAAGAGGCTGGTTAGCAGGAGGTCAGAGAAAGACTTCTTAGCATCATTTTGGGTCATATGTCTAGAGGCAATGGCAGTATGTATGTGCTGTATTATAATATCCCTTTTCTGGTTTTCTTGTTTCAGTCAGAAAGGGCTGAACACATATTGTACAGTGCTCTTGAAAGGAAAGAGATACTGGCAAAAATCAGGAGTTAGGAGTTTTTTCCTGTGCTTTAAAACTGAGTCGTGTCTGACTGGCTAATTAAAATGTGTCATTGTTTTTTATCAGATTTATACTCTATTCAGCATACTGTATCCCTTGCATTTTATTTTCTAAATGTGTTATATCTGGTAATACAAAGGTGGTGATTAAACAGCCCAGCAGTAGTCATTGATAGATTTAATGAACATTTATTATTGCTCTAAATAAAGATTTCTCTATTAATCTGTTTCAAAACAATTCATCAGGATTTATTACAGAAAATTATGGAAAACAACAATTTAAAATTTAGTGTAGAGATATGGTTAGGTCCTTAAAGGTAGCTTGTTATCCTTTTTAGGCAACTCACAGACATGCTAATTTTTTCTGTCATTAGCACTGAACAAGCTGGAAGGATTCTGACATGCGAGGTGCATAGATTCTGTTAGGAGCCTTGATTTTTATCCACCCAAGCTTATCCGTCATCTTTAATCATGCAAAAAGCAGGATTACTTAATCATTTCATTTTATTGAAAAGAAAAAGAAAGATTTACATTAAATGATGACATGCAAGAAAAATATAAATTGGAAATGATTATGAAGAAAATATAACATAGAGACTAAAGCTCCATTGGTTCTGTGACGCTCATTTGAAGCAATGATCTAGTAAAGCCAAAGTATAAAAGTAATGATAATATTAGCTGAGGAAGTATAAGCATCTCTGCATTGCATTCTGACATGAGGTGTGTAGTTGATTAGAGCAGATAGCTAAGGAAGATACTTTTTTTCACCTAACTTCTATTTATTCCTTGCATTAAGCTGCATCTTTGTCTGAACTGAGTATATTTTAGCACACAAATGTTAAGAGGCAAAGCATGCTGGCATTTTCACAAGCACTTCAGTATGCATGTGCCTGCCTGTTAATCTTCCTATATAGAATTGACAAAAATTATACTGATTTTTAGACTATCTATGAAAATAATTGATTTAATGCAAGTGTGAATTTTGTTTTGGAGATAAAATTAACAAATTATTCATGCCTTCTGTAGCTTTTGGATTTTAGACATGGCATTTTATTCCGTACCTGTTCTAGGTTTCATACACTTAATTTAATGTATTCCTTTTTTCCTTTGTTCTCTATACATGTTTTGAATATTCTTTTAATTAATTTTTTTTTCTGATGCAAATTTATGTGTAATCATATCAGAATTTAGGTAGCAAAAGAGTTAGAGAAAAATATACCTGCAAAATTTTGATGCCACAAAACATTTGTTTAGGAAACATATTACAATCTCCAGAAGAAAGTTTGTTAAAAGAATAAACAAGGACACATTTTTGTATGTGAATATGCACAAGTAGTATCAAAGAAAATTTATTAAAAGCACCACACTTTTAGGTTTTGGTCTGATATTTACATAAAATCATGCATTAAACAAAAAATTACATTACAAATCAATGTTTAGCAATTAGGTCATTAATAATTCATTCTATTGTACTAAGTTGAGTGAATTTAAGGTTGAATACTCTGGTATCAAATTGTTTTAGGTACATAAACATTGAATGAAATCTGAAAAGTATCCAACTTTTTCCTTTAATACATTACATTTCTAGGTCTTGAATATTCATTTTATTTAAAGAAGTAAAAAAGAGAAAACAAAGGTCAGGGTTTTTTCACTGGTGTGAGAATCATGCCTTGTTATTAGAGTTGAAAGTGTAGAAATAAGAAATAAACCAGGAAAGATAAAAAAAGGTGTGTAGATATCTATTTGTATTCAGTCATTCCCTTTCTGACATTAGCTCTGGACACTGCTTGGCTTTGATAGCTGACTGTTCTGAGAGCCAGCATTCTAGCAGGAGGGAAGTGGTTAAAAATGTCATGGGGTAAAACCATAAGAGTGAGGAAAACATCAGGAGTCCCTAACTGCTAGAACAAGTCTTGTTTTATGTTGTTTCTGAGTTCTGAAAGGATGCAGTTATGATTACAGGAAAAAAAATATTGTCTATAAGGAATTTAACCTTCATATAGACTCCTTCTGTTTGTCTAAATACTCTCTCTGCTACCATGGATATTTAAAATATTTGAGATTTTAAATATCGCATATAGGTAAAAAAAAACAACCAGCCAAACCAGAAAAACAACAAGCAGAACACCCCTGCCTCAAAATAAACAAACAAACAATTAAACAAACAACAACAAAGCAAAACAAAAACAAAACCACTTTTATTTTAAAGAAATACATTTTATTTTTGATCTTCCTGGGTGCATCCATCTGTGTTAAAATTTCACAAATCTTAGAAATTGAACTGGACTCTTAGTGAGATATTTTAACGTAGGACAAATGTCAGCATTCTGCATAGTAACTCTGAACATTTTTCGGCACAAGAACAATGGATTTGTACTTTTTCTTCTAATAATGGAAGAGAATGTAAGGGATTTTATGCAATATACAGCTACTTCCCTGTAGTGAAGAAGTAAAGTCAACTTATTTTATACTTGCAGACTGACTAATACACTGAGGATAAAAAAGAGCCTTTCAATAATAAATTTTCTTCAAAACTAAGTAATCTTTCTATATTGTTGTAAATTAACCTAGACAGTACTTATATAGTTTATACAACTGGTGTTGTCTTCCTGATTGATTCATGATTTTCCTTAGTATGATCAAAAATATTTTTCTCACTTTTTCTTTTAAAGAAGTGGAAATAATTGTCTTTCTGTCTCTTTTTTTTTTATTTTTTTTTCAAACTGACAAATGTTATTCTTATGGCATGATTCTGGTTCAGACGTGGAATTAATGATCTTTTGATTGTTGTCCTGAAAACAGAATTATTTACTGAAAAGAATTAGAGCTGATCATATAGTAACTTACTTTCATGCTTCCAAAGCTGTGTCCTTAAAAGACCTGCAGATGTATGTTTACAATTTATTTGTGTATCCACTTGCAAAATGTTAACAAGAATTATGCTACTTTGGATTCCATCAGATAACTTATATTTAACAAATAAATTGGATTTTGCAATATTTGCCATGCTATAACCTGAAGAATCTTTTTTTTTTGTTCCTTTTGTAGATGGATTTTGTATTTGAAATTCTTTTTTTTAGTATTTTTTTGAAAATTAATTTTATCGATACTGAAAGTCTCTTAAGTTTTCATTGATTCCGGATAAATTATAGTCATAGTACTGAAGGCAGATGTTTATTATTTGTTATATGAAAGAACATGGAAGTCTCATTCAGTTGTTAGAAATAATGAAAGCATAGTAGTCAAAACGAGCAATGAGTGATAAAAAACTGGACCAGATTTCAGTCACTATGACCTTTAAGCAATAGGTGGCAGTGTTACCTAAATACTCTTTGCTTTGTATTGCAAAAGAATGGGAGTACTTAAGAAGGAACAGGACATTTGTTTTACTTGTACATAATTGCAGATTTGTACAAACAAATTTCACATCATTAAGGATGTTTTCGAAAAGTTCTCCTAAAAAATTTCAAATTCGGCATGCACTATCACCTGAATGACCCACATTTTTGTGTTTTCTGATTTATTAGTTATAACATGATATTGGAATCTAAAATATTCAACTTGTGCCTGAAAAACAAGAACATTTTCCTACGACATGCTATATTTGAAAATGTGATCCATCTTAACTTCATTACATATTTATAGTAATAAACACCAAGCACACTTTTAGAAAATATATTACAGACTATACTTTTCAGGTTTATTACAAATTTATAAATTTAGGACCTAGTTAATAAAGCTTATAACACATAGGGCTTCTGTAGAGATTACAGGATAAACTTTATGAATTCTTTTAGTATGTACAGCACAGCATCACAGAATAGATCTGCACCTATCTACAAATACTGTTTCCCTATTTATGTACAAGTAGGCACTCCTTCCCCCACCTTCTAAAAAGCATGCAATAGCAAAAAGAAAAAAAAAAAGAAAAAAGGCATTGTTTATCAAAATTGATGCCTTAATATAAATTTCTGAACTGAGTATGCCAATATACATAAATTCACTTAAATATAAAATGCTTCACAAAATGCAACGTTGTACAATACAATCAAAAACAGTTAGTTTAAGCCATTTTGGTCTTCTGAGTGTTACTTATGTATATCTCATCATATAATAATTAAAATACATACTGACCAATGCAGCAGCCATATTCCATACCATGTGCTCTACGTCTAGGACACAGCTTTCATACAGTAGCAGTTCCCAGGGATGTGTTCATCAGTGTGTGATAGAAACACTATGCAGTACTTTTGTGCAGTTTGAAGTGGGGAGAGGGGGAGAGGACTTGTACAGTATGTAGTCTTAGTTTGATAATTACACCTTATCTATTTACTATGTTATGTCTATCAGTTTTTAGTCTGAAAGTAGGATGTTGCTTGTAAGAAGGAGAAAGGTAAATGATAATCATGCTAGCGAAAGAAGATAGTGATGGATAGAAGCAATGATGAAATGTGTCTGATAGGGTGGTTTTCTTCTGTACCACCATTTCGTTGCTGCTCTGGGATTACAGCAAAATGGTGGCTACTTATATTTTATGGAAAATGTAAATTTTATGGTAACCTTCCTATAGACTCCAAATTGCTTCTCCCCTCCATCCCTATTATGCTGCTTTGTTAGATCGAGTGTGTGGTTTGCCTTCTGAATCTTACAGTACTACAAAAATGGAAAAACTCACTTGCAAAATTCTGCATCAGGAATAAAGATTTTAGTTACATGTGATTGAACCAAAATGTAATCAAATAGGAAGATCAGGTTTTCTTAAAACAGATAAGATACTAAATGGACATAAGTAAATAAGATTTGGAGCGTGTTCTTGTTTTGCACAGCACAGGGCTACTGTAGCTAAGGCAAACATTTGTGACTCCTTTTTGGTTTTTTGGAGTAAAACTTAGTCTGTACTATCAAAAAATGCTAATAAGTAGCAGATCTTAAGAAGAAGAAAAGAGATAAAGTCCTAAGGCTTTGCTTTCTAGCCTGTTTCTCTGTCCCCAGTAGTTGACATGGCAAGGAGTGACTAAACTGTCTTGTAAAAGATTCCCTTATCTACCTTCTTGGGCAGGGGTAAGGTGCTGAAACAGTACCTTACTGAAGGGGCTTTTTGGTTTTGTCACTTTCCAGAAGGATCTTACTTGTGATAATATGATTTTTCCCAAGTATTTAATTTCTAGAAATGAAAAAAATTAGAAAATATAGCTCTAAATATGATTTTCTTGTTATCTACATGTGTTAAAATAGAGAAAATGCAGGAAAACAAGAAGCAAAGGGAAGTGAGCAGAACCAAACTAAGAAAACAAAGTGAAAGGGAGAGATATGCAGAAGTATTACAATACTGGCCTTCCCTTAAATTCTGAAGGGAAGATAACTTATAGAACACTTTTTCTGCAATTACTCTGTTATAGTTAAAATGTTTTGTTAAAACATGGGACATTTTTAACATACAATTTTCTCTCTCTCCCAATAGATATTTAAAATTAAATGTGTATAATATTATCTAAAATTTTCTTGCCTGATTTTATGTTCTTGTTGTAAGCTAACTCAGTTCTGAAGTTGTGAGATTTTAAATACTAGAAAAACAATCAAATATTTTAAAAAATCCGCTTCCAGAGTCTTGTTGCACTGTTTACCAGGTGGATATAAGTGAAGTGATAAAGTAGTGAATTTAAAGCACGTGTTAAGAGAGTGCATACACTGATACTACTTATTTTTAAGGAAGCAAGTTGTTAAAGGAATAAATGCTTCCCTTGAATGTTTGTCCACCTTACTGCATTTGGCATTGTGATGTCTGGGTATATGAGTATCCATACGAAAATATACCCTATCTCCAGATGTACTGGGTGCCCATAAGCAGAAGGGGTGGATGGTTACTGAGGTTTATTTGGATGTGCACGGACACACTGCCCCTGTTAGGACATCATGGCAGCTGGAGACAGAAGAGGAGCTCTGTTCCCAGTGCGCCTCCAACTTCCACCTCGCCCTCCACACGTTTTACACACGTGAATTGCTCAGAGTAAATGGTGAATCACAGCATGATGCCAACACAACATTGCTCTGAATCATTTCTGAGGAGTGCTTACATTTAAACCTCAATATTTATGGGGTTTTTAAAATTATTTTGCCCTGAAATGCTCAAATGTATTTGAATTGAGATTTTAAATGTAAAAATGGCAGCAATTTAAATATTTTTACAATACCCTCACAAGCTTTTAGTTGCAACACGACTATTTTTTATTCCAGTTTCTCATTTATAACTTGAAAACTGGCAACATTGCTAGGAAGGATCAGGTTAGGAAATCATTCTATTTTATGCCTAACAAAAAAACCACTGGTCTCAAACTACATGACCTTACTTAAAGCTGGATTGATTTTTTTTCCTTTGTAATTTTTTTATTTTAACTGTGTATTTACATGCTAAGCTTCAAGTATTTTGAAGTTCTATACTAAATGAAATAACACCCAGAAAGACCTAAAAATCCATTTCTTTATTTTACATGTTTAAATAGAACTGATGTGCACCATACTTTGATTTTAATCTAAAAAAAATCATAAACCTAACCCCGTCTATATCAATATCCTAATCTTTTAGCATTATTAATCACAATCTAAAACATAATTTTACATGCCGAAGTATTCTATTTAAAACTGCTAAATAATAACATCAATATTTGTGTAATGTACTATAAATATTTCTGGTTTATAGAAGAGTTCTGTAGACATTTGTTTTTAAAGTTCTCTGCCTTATATAGAAATACATTTTTTGGTTCTTAAAAAATAAAGGACAAATATATGATGAGCACAAATTTTAGTACAAGCACTTAAACTTACAATATAAGAATAAGAAAAAATATATTCCGATCCCACCAAATTCATAATGTGCTCATGGTAAGTCAAAAAAACCAGCAAAAGTTAACTGAAACGTGTAATCCTACAAAATCACAGCTGTGCAGATTAAAGTTGGTTTGGTCCAAGTCTGTCAGAGTTTCTGCTGTAATTTCTGTTCTCACTGTAGATCTAACTGAAATCATCTGTGTCAGAAGATGTGATCAAAAAATAATTAGATGCAAGGGTTTATGGCATGTTGCTGTAAATTTGTGAGTAAAGGTAGGACTTTTTATTTAAACAAAAAAAAATTAATCTGAATGAAGTATAAACTGTTCATACATTATAACAAAATGAAAAAAAAATTGTTCTAATGTTTTCACATATAATGATGCAAAAACCAAATCTGTTGATTACTTTATTTCTTTGTGTCAAAACATGTGATAGTCATGAATATACAGAAACTATTCAGAAGATTTACTTTTTCTAATTTCAATCACACATTCAATTAACACATTTTCAAAATTTTACTGCAGACATTGAATAACTCAAAAGTTTTATCCTATCCAAAAAAAGCCCAGCACCAAGGGAACAGTCTAATCCTTTTTATTGAACAGGTATTACTGTCTAGTCGGTGTGGGATAGCTCATTTCATGCCTGCAAACTTGATATCAGTCTTCACTGTTTACTTTTCAGCAGATTTAAAAAAATTGTAAAAAATATTAAACACCACAAACACATTTCTGTTGCTTCAATGATCTTTAATAAACACAATATTTTTTAAAATGTCTTGCAAAACGAGGAGTTCAGAAGAATTTTAATTTTGATTCCAAATTTTCAGAAATTATCATATTTTGATATAATTTTGAGGTATCTATATAAGAGCATTTTGGCTTTTCTGCTTTGTTTTACTGTTACAAATTTTTGATTTAAAAAATTATAATTTAAGTTCTTGTTATGAAGATTTTTTTAGTACAATTTTTGTTGCCTTAGCCAAGGAGCAAATTTTTACTAGATAAATAACTCAGACTAACAAAAGGAATGTCAATTAAAAGAAAAAAAAACAAACCACAAAACACAAACCAAACACTTCTCCTTTCTTTTTTTTTCTTTCCTTGACTTCTGATGCTGGCAACAATAAAAGCTGTGCAATTACATCTCAGCAGCCAGAATGCTGAATTTCACTAGATTTGTCAATCAGAAAGCTCAATTTACTTGCTCACTTTTGTAAAATTTAGAAGTGGGGGACAGAATGGTAGCTAGTCTTCTGTCTGTATGGTTGCAAAATTATTTCCAGCCTGTTTATTTATTTGGTAGTGTTTTGGCCAGTTATTTTAAAATTTGCTAGCAGTGGGCTACTCTTTGCTCTCTGGGGAGATTTTTCTATTGGTTAACTCACTGTCAGGTCTTTCTTTTTCCCCTACTGATACATTCCCTTTATTAATTTCCTCCCATTACTCCTAGTTATACCTCCTTTTACTATGCTAAATAATTCCTTTTATGCTAAATAATTCCTTTTTTCCATTTTTGAGTTATCACTCTGTAACATTGCTGTTCTCCTTTTTATGGAAACTGTCTCAAATTGGCAAGGTCTAAAATATGCTGAGTTAAATCTGCTATAAAAGACTTTATTGACAATTACTATAACTTAAACACAGTCCTGCTTTAATAAGCTCAGCTAAAACTGAAGTTTGAATAATTTTTGTTAACTGAAGCAAGAAATCTATTAAAAGGAGCCCTCTATTTTGAACTGTTTTGTAGTGATGTAATGGGGCCAAATGATTAAACATAGCTTAGATAGCCAAAATCCTCTGGGTCAAATTACCCTGTCTGCTGAGAAGCACAACAGGATTGAAAGAAACACAGATGCCGGACAAATGTTTCTGGTAAGAGGAAGAAAACTGTTACAAGCCTGTCTCCTTTTTCCAAGGTTGAAGCTAATTTCGGTCTACTCTCCTTCCCTCTCTGTGTTTTCCTGAAGGCTGGAGACTGCATAGTGCTGAAACTTCTGGATACCCTCTCCCAAATCACTGCCTTCTCCTCCTGTGTGAGAGAACTGGGGCTTGGTGCTGCAAATTTGGCCTCACTCTGATCCTAGCTGGAGAAGAGCTGGACGGGCTCATTAACTGCATGTGCCCATGAAAGAGCATGTCCTCATGCCCAGGGTCCTGCACATGACTGAGCCTTTGAGGAGGAAACATGCTTCACAGTGAGCAGCATCTGCAGACAACAGTTCTGACAGGCTTTGATCAAACTTCATACCTGGAACGGCCCAGCTAGGGACAGGGGCAGCAGTTCTAGACTGGCAGCCACTGCAAAAGGAGGTGATGAGGCAGGGTGAATGCACAAAAGCTCCTAGATTTTCAAACAAGGTAACAGGTTCCCCAGTAAACCTCATGGCATGCTGGAAAAATTTGGATAGTAAACATAGATAAACCACGTCTAGTTTTCTAAATTCTCTTCTATCTCTGCTTCCTTTCCCTGGAGAGACCCCTAAATTTAGTTAGAGACTTTTACACCAGCAGCCTGACAAGGATTGAAAACCACTGCAGTAAGCTGCGCTGATGCATGCTACCACCATGGTTACAGCCAGAAGGTTTGCTGCTCTTTGACACCGTGCATACAACATCAGTAACTCTCTATTTGCATCAGGGCTGGTTTTGCAAAACAGCAAGTGGATTCTACCCTGGCTGTTGTTAATAGAAACTGAGGGCTCATTCTCTTAGACAAGCCAGACATCTCTTAAGACTACCTGTGTATGCTTAAATGGGGACTCGTTTTTTTTCTCTCCAGCTAGTTATCTTTGTAAAACTTTGGTTTCTGCATCTGAAAGGACTGGGCCTTCAAATATATGTTGATTATTTATTTTATTCTATTTAAATCTCTAAACTGCAGTGAATTTTTACAAAGTTTTCAGTGTCATAGCAATGGCTGTCTTTATTACATTATGTTTTCTGATCATCATATTCTGATAAAAATTAAGTTTTCTAAGATTCATTGCATTTTGTAGTTTAAATCTGTTTTTGGAATATTTTATCTTTTCTTGCAATATGATCTCTTGCTAAGAACACCTGCTAATTGACAGAATTTAATGTAGACAAAAATCCTACAAGTACTGGAAAATATCCTGTTTCACAAAAAAGTCTTCATTTCCTTTATATCTTGATATAATTTGTTTAAAACTATTCTGCAATCCCTTGGAGCATGAAAAAGTGCTCCATGTAAACAAGTCTCTCTGCCCTTGTTCTTTAGACTGTAGTGAGGCTGCTGAAAGATTTGAGTGATGGTGCAATGCTTTAAATTAAATATAGATTTGGGGTTCTGAGCCTGCTGTGTTGAGTGCTGTAAACACTGGAGGACCAATCAAAACAAACATAAGTGACACAAGTGATCTTCATTGAATCATTTGGCATTTCTCTTGACTTGTTTAGAGACAAATGCTTTTGTTTTCTTTGGTGCAATATTGTTTCTAGATCTACTCTGAATTTTCATTTACAGAGTGTACATCACAAGATAAATAGCATGCTTTTACCTTGAGCAGCTAGTTAAAAATGTAGAGCATGAAGCAAAGGAGCTGTGGCATTTGGAGTCTCTGTTTTCCTCTTGTGATGAGCTGTATTCCATCTGTGATCAACTGTGCTTTCTGTTTTACAGTATCCTTACTCCATCATGTGCTGTTTATGGGTAAAATTTCCAACTTGAAATTGCTGTGGCTGAGAAGAAAGAAGCATAATGTGCACGTGTGTAGGGGGGTGCATGTGTGTGTGTATTCATTAACATTTGGGGTAGCAGGTGTTGAGAGCTCTTTTTCCTTGGTGTGAATACATTTTGCGTCTGTGGAAAGCACTGAGACATCTTATGCTGCAATCTTTTGTGAGCAGAAGCTTAACATTCTTTTTATTGCTTCGCTAGAAGAGGACCAAGCCAAGGCCCTTCTCCAGTGCTAATAGCTCCAGACTATTGCTCAGCTAAGTGATGAACAGAGCTTGCATGCTGAAAGTATTTCAGGAAGAGAGTTATCACAGAAAAACAGAAACAAAAAAATTCTGAATTTAAAAACATTTTAATTGCTTGTGAGACAGGGATAAGTGGGTCAAAACTTCATCTTACAACTTTAATTTTTGAGTGCAGAATACTCGTTGGACAGTTTGGACTTGAGTCGGAAGACTAAATGATTGTGTAAAGATATGTTTTTTCACTTCTATCATGGAAGAGCTGGGAGGTATAGCAGAGCAGTCCATGGAAAGGTATTTTTTTGGTTTTTCCTTCTTGCTCTGTACTGGAGCTTGACCTTTTCAGTGATGCTGATCTGGCTGTCCTCATTTTGGTTCTTTCAGAGGCCTTTTGCATGTGCAATCATCATGTTCACTATTAAAAATGTGACTAACTATGGAGAATTTCCTTTTTTAATTGCAGCAGAAAAATATCTTCCTTTGTTATAAAGGGAGGCTATGGATTAAAGCAAAGATTAGGCCATTTCAACACCAACCACTTATTTATATACTATAGAATATCAAGACAGAGAAACAGAGAAATAATGAACAACCTGTGCGCAGAGGTGACTTCAGGAGAGAGTAGACTGAGATGTTAAAAATAAACAAACCAAGTCACTGATGAAAGCTATGCTTAATACAAAATGCATCTTTCCCCTTTGAAGGGCAACATCACACACCTAGAATGTCTCATACTGGCTGAGAAAAGAAAGACTAGTTAGTGGCCAAGAACACCCTGATGTTCTGCGCTACAAATTGAAAGTGAAGGTTACTTTATTGTAGACTTTATCTTAAAGCAGTAAAACGGGTAGCTGCAGCTACAACTGAAAGTATTGATTTTGTAATTTCAGCAAATTAAGAACAAGACAGGAAACCTATTAAACCTTTCCACTGATTGCCAGGGCACTTTTTGGTGATGCTGGTGCTGACATTAAAATTACATGCGCCTGTCTCTTTAAAGCCAAACATATACATTTTACAGAAGATAGTGCCAGCTAACATGCTGAAAAGGGATCTTTATACATCTATGTAATTTCACATTTCAGATGTGAAACTTTTGAAGTCTGATGACATGAATGTCAAGCAGCACATCTAAAATTTTCATAAATTATGGTTCATGTTAGATGTGCTTTCATTACATTTTAATAAATTAAAATTTTTACAAAGCCAGAAGATTTTTTATAATAA
The DNA here is from genome assembly GCA_013397175.1 of Platysteira castanea. NCBI lineage: Eukaryota > Metazoa > Chordata > Aves > Passeriformes > Platysteira > Platysteira castanea. Next base: position 425,259 of record VYXC01010327.1, on the reverse strand, counting down.
TAGCAAAGATTGTAACGCTAGTAATAGCATTATCTGTCAGAACATTATGAGTAATGATTATGTAAAAATCCATGTAACAAAGGCTAACAGAAGAAATGATCAAATTATATTCTTCTGTATCTTGTATAAAACAAGTTATTTTATTATGGTAGCAAAAAACCAACTTCTCTTAAAGCAATATTTAAATTACTTTTTAAAATTGGTGTAATTAAATTCATGTGAATTACAATAGTTAAGATCACTTGTTTCATAAAGGATTGTTTTAAAGTTTTGCTTTAATACTACTAAGTATAAATTAAAAAGCTGTGTCTTTTAAAAATGAAGTATTTCTAATAGTCCTTAGGAAGAATGGGACAGAGCAAGGGAAATTATACCTGAAACCACTCTGAACACCTTATAAAGATGTAAGTTTCCAGTTTATCCAATTCATAAATATTTTGTTTCATCTGAGCTGGTATTTGGCATCATTCCAGTGTGTAAACAAGCATCGGTTTTACACACACAAATCCAATTTACAGGCAAGCCATTATCTGCATTTACTGTAGTAGCCAGCAGTTTGTGATGTGCCTGTAACAGAAATGCACAGTGGTAGAGGAGGCGGTGGCAATGCAAACTTAAAAAGAGATTGGATTTGTAACAACAAAGCCGCTCTTAAAAAGTGTGGGAGAACACTGCTGAGACACTGTGAGCCAAAACTCTCCATCAGAATGGGCTTCAGGAACTTGTAGCAGGTGTTTACGCCTCAACATGTGAATGAGAATTCAGCAGCTTATGTTACCAGGGAAGCCAGAAAACAGTGTATGAAAATGAGTATCAGGTGTGAAATTATGTATCTAAAGACAAAGGTGAAAATAGGGAAAGTAGATTTAGTAGTCAGAGAGATCTGAAATAAGTAGGAGGGAAAACGTAAGAGCAGTGAAGAGCTTCAAACAAATGAACAAAATCTTCTTTTCTCTGCTGAAGGAGAAATGCACATGGGGAATGCTGGAGTGCTCTAACCACCCCTCCAAGCCCAGTAGAAGCGGGGGTAGTAATAATGGTGACTCTTTCCTGCATGTCTCTTTAGTTTCCCAGGAATGCACACACATGCCTGATTGTACAGACCAATATATTTTCCCTCTGTTTTCACAGCAGATATGCCGAGGTATTGATGCCTGCCAAATTGGATACTGCACATTGCATATTACAAGTATATTCAAATAACACCTATAACTCCACAAAAGCATTGGTGCTTTATTCTACAGCCGAGGCAGAAAATTACAGAGGCATCCACCTCCCACACACTTCATAATCTGGGACTTCTCTGAACCTGGAGCAAAGACTGTGAAGAGGAGAAAGATGCAATAACAGTAACTACGGATGCACACTTAGGTTATTCACTGTGGCCTATATATTTACAGATGGCCACCAGAATAACCACTCCCAGAGGGTGGTGATTTGTAGGGATGGAGGAAAAAGGTAGGTTTCTAAGGGGGGATCTAAAGGGATAAAAATCAGTAACTGCTTGAGCGATGGTATTTTATTTGGTACAGGATGGCTTCAATAACCCAAGAAGAAGCTTTAACTTACCTTGCTGGAGTTCCTTCTGGCCATTTGACAAAGCTGAGATTTTATTAAACCTACTGTGAGTTTGACCCTTCTGATTTTTTTCTTTGAACAACCTTTCTTCCTACTAAAAGTTGTTTTTCCAGTTGTCCATAGCAGGTACTCACTACCTGTCACTATCCTGTAGAGCTATAATTTTGCCAAAGTTGTGATTAGTGGTGTTTCCACTTAAATTTTTTGCAGAGTTTTCAGGTTTTTTTGGATTAGTCAGAACTCTTAACTGCATTTAGTATTTAATGGAATGTTCCAATTTTGAAGTGGAATATATGCCTGTGTATGTTTTTCTTATTCATATGTGTACTTATGTATATAGACACAAACATGAACCACAGTCTCCCACATATTGGTTTCAGGAATGTGAAAGAACAAAGAATAACTGTGTGGCAGAAGGTGCAACCTAAAGTGTTCAGGTCCCTCCTTTACTTGATTTAAAGTGAAGATTAGAACATCAGTCTTCAACATCCAGGGAGAAGACCTAAAATTTAGACTGAAATAATGCCTAAAAATTTTTTTCTACAGTACAAGACATGGATGGAGACATAAACAAGAAGAACTAGCAGCCAAGGTATGTGGAACAGTTGCTGGAATATTGCACAAAAAACATAATGTAGAGTTGTGTGTAGGTCTTCCACAGTCCTGGGAAGTGGCCTCACTAAAAGCTCTTTTATGTTATGCTGCAGAACTTGCTTTTCATATGAAACACTTAGACAATCTGGCTTATGACCCAAGACAAAATGAGTAAAAAATATTAAATATCCCAAAATGTTGCAGTGTAGGATAATCAGGTCCTGCACACTTTTACACTGGGAGTAATTGAAGGATTTTTGACACATGTAAACCTGTGCTCAAAAATGCACATGACCACACTGGAAAACACAGATCTTTTTTTAAATTTTGATTTTTGCCTTGAAGCCTGTGCAGAAGCACAGAAAAGGAACAGAAGGTCCAAAGGCCACTTGAAATTGTATCAACAAACAATGAAGTCTTTGGCAGAAAAATGTTGATTACGTGGAAGGTAATTGTGGACACCAGTGTCTCCATTTCTTAGTGTGTTGTACATGAAAAGAGCTAAATTCATTTGCATGGTCAAGATAAGGTTATGTACCACTGCTGGAAATGTGAATTTGTTGGAAAAGATATCTACTGATGTTGAGATATTAACATGAAGCTTTCAAGGGCTGATTTTCAGTAGACATACAGTGAAAATAAATTTGTATTTGAGGGTTAAGGAAGTCAATAAAGTTTGAGTTAACAAGACTTGCTGATAACAGGATAAAGCTAAGTGAAATTGTAGGAAACATTTGATATGCTTTTAATAAATTGCATCATTTTAGACTTAAACCTCAATGAAATATCTCTGAATTTCACAGAAATAGTGTAAAAATAGCAGAAGCAAGAAAGAAATAAAGAATTTAAGCCATCTGAAACAAATTGATGAACTGGTTAAAACAGCATTCTTGGATGATGTTACCAAAGTAGATGAACACAGACCTATGATAAACTTAATATCAGTAATAGATTTTGCACTAGAAATAGTGATATTTTTATAGAAATTGAAACAGAATGTAATTACAAATTGTGATGAGGAAAATAGGAAAAGAGAACAAACATTTTCTCACAATTTATTTTCTTCTGAATACATAGTACGCTATACACATATAATAAATACAGAAGGTGCATGCCTGTTGGAGTCTGCACAGAGGTTTTATTGTATAAGTTCTGACTTTTCTTGGTTTATTCTTTCACCCAGGTAAGCAAACTGATAGGAAACAAGTGTTCCTTTACGAAGAATCGACTTTTTCATTGAGAAATCATTGAGTGCTAAATACTCCTTGATGACCTGAAAAGTGTTTCTAAGGATAACAGAAAGGAGAAATCTTTTGAAGTTTAAAGAAAATACCTTTTTTTCTTTCACTGCTTTCAAACAAGGAGGCGGGAGAGAGATGAGTGAGAAGAGAGAAAATATGTTTCCAGTTTATGGAATTCAGTGGTGTGTGAAATTCATAGAAGAATTTTTTTTTGTTTTCTTTGTTCCCTCCAAGTTTTCCTTATTGTTTAATCAGTGTTTCTACTGGGACAAATACATGAAAGGAATGATTTTGTCTCATGCTTGTGACTCATAAAGACATGGTTAAAGACAAAAATGGTAAATTATTTTCTTGAATAAAACTTAGGAACAGTCAAGAAAATACGAAATATTTTCTAGAAATAATAAAGTGAAACTCAAGACCTCTATTTCTCAGTTCCTTACTACTGTTTAATCTATATATATTCTCTAAGAAGAAGGGAATAGGGATTCAATTTTGGTTTTGGTTAAATCTCAGATATTTTTCTGAACTTACTGAAATTATTCCCTTTATAGCTTCTTAGACATTTACCATTGTTGCTTGTTCATCCTTGAAATGCTTTATGTTTTTGTTCTTCTGTTTTCTTTTCTTTTTTTTCCTTTCTTTTTTTTTTTAGATTGGGATAAGGTACTTTCTTAATCTACTTTTCGTAGTTATTAATACAGACCAATTAACAGTTATGCAGGAAAAATTGCAGGAGTGGTGTTTTTCAATACTGTTGCCTGTTGTTCTTCTATACAAAACCATTTGAATCTCTTTTCTTCCCAACTACACTTTCATATGCCATAAGCAGGGTTATGTTCACTGTTCTTGGGACTCTTTTTCTGTCCACGCCCCTCTTTTCTGCCTCTCTTCTTGCCTCTCTTTCTTCCCAGATTGGGAATATTGATTCTATTGATCACAAGGCAGCTGAGTGTGCATGCTCAGCAGGCATAAACAGTTTTCCATCTTCTCTTAATTAAGAGGATTTCTCTTGTAAGCTTCCACTTGGCCAATCTGAGTGCCTGCTAGCGTCACTTTTGGATCCTCCACTGATCCTCCACTCCAGTTCTGTTTTTCCAGTAAGTGCATCTCAAAAGAGGAGGATTGTCTTTCCCCAGAGCCCCTACTTTTGCCATACTGAGTGTGAAGGCTGAATGTGGCTTCACCTGTGTCTACTACATTCTCATGTTTCCCACTGAACTGAGAATCATCATATAATTCCCATAAACTGGAAGAAAAGGTATTAGAACATTCTGTGTGCTGGATCTGACACTCCCCTCACCTTTCAAGTGTCAGTTTTTGCCGTGGTGAACACCTAAATGTGGAGCTGTGGGGTAAACTGTATAAATGGAAATGTTATATTGTGATAAGGGGAATGGAATTAGTTTTGGAATTCCTGCCTAGTTTGAGATGGGTTTTTTTTCAAAAAGCTCAAAACTTAAAATGTGCTATGTGGAAAAAAATTGTTTGGTAAAATTCTCGTGGAATGTGATGGAGAAGTGATACTCCTGCTGTCTCTTCAGAGAATTTGCAGCTATAATACATGTTTACAATTTTCCTCCCTGTTTTGTTTGATTCAATAAGGTTTTCTTGGCTGCCTTGTTTTAGGAGTCACCTAAATGTGTTAGATAATTCAGTGGAAAAGTGTGTCTTAAGCATATTATTTTTAAAGCTCAACACCACACAAGGAAGAGATTAAGGCATTTTTGTATTGTGCTTCCTTTGATTTCCTTGACAGGATGACCAGAAACTGGTTCAGAGTTGCAGCCTCAGCATGTCTGGAGAACAGCTTGTCCTTACATCTATGAATATGAGGTATGATACCTTAACTGCTTTTTCACATGCTAAATGGATGATGATGAAACTAAGACAAGGCAATACTTTAAGAACATGAAAGCAATCTCTTATAGCAAAGAATAGTTTCTAAAGGGAAAAATTAGAAGCCTGTTGCCTAGGACATCGAAAACTGGTATGTTCAAAGTCCAAAAGAGCTTATTCTTGCTATCTACTCTGTACAGCGTAACTCTAGACTAGGTGGTAGGTCTTGTATGCTTCCTTGAAACATCATCGATTTTTTTCCAAAATCAGGAAGAAAATCTTGCCTATCTACTAAGGAAGATTGCAGAATGAGAGAAGGTGACCAGTAGGTAGCCAGGTTAACCGGGGAGAGGTCCCAGGCTGCCTGTTGAGGTGTGTTGCTTTGGAGGAGTCTCTCTGCAGTTGGGAAGACTTACTTGTTATTGGAAGTAGGGATGCAATGGCCTTCATCACTTAGCCAGACAAACTTCAGCTCAAACATGAACAACAAAGTCAAATATCTATAGATCCTAAGGTAGTCTGTTAAATTTTGTGACAAGAAAAATAAGCTTTGAAGAGATATTTTTTTCATTTTCAGCCTTAAAGCAAATGAGTATTCACCTGTACGCACAGACACAAGAAAGTCAAGGGATGGTTTTAAATACTGTATTTTAAAAATTATAGGTTGCAAGTTCTCATTATGTGTCTTACCTTTCACACCACTAAAATATGAGGATTTTTAATTTGGAAACATGACTACAAATGTAACAGCAAGAAAACTACTATTTAATTATGAAAGCAGAGTTTCATGTTTCCAGAAAGAAGGAAATGTAGGTTAGAGACATATTTTCAACTGTGAATCCAACTCTCTCTTCATGAAATTATTTGGGCAGACTGAGAAGATTTGAGGGATCTGCCAGTGAAGGGGGCAATATCTAAACAACAAGGGTGTTTTTCTAAAAAGAAGAGGCAATTTAACAGCTTTTCTAATGAACGTTATAACTAAATGTTTTTGAGTAGACTGGTGAGGAAGATTTCAGCATTTCCATCGTTGTTACTAAAGAAAGGAATGTTAGAAAAATATCCATCAGGAATGTTTCAGATGAGGCCTTGATGTACAGGGTAGGATTAATGATTTATGAGGTTTTTTTCAGGCTCAATTTCACTTCTGAAAGAGCAGATAGCTTTTTTAAGGGGTGGTTCTGAAAGAATGACAAACCTCCATGGTCTCTTCAGTAAGCACTCCCAAGAACACAAGAAAGCGAATGTTGTCAGACATCTAAAACAATAAAGGAGACTGAAACTGGGGACTGTGGGTTACAACTCCAACAGCATTGTGTTGAGCTGAAGATGGGCATGATCTGACTGTGAGACTGGAGAAAGATAAGCCTCAGACAGGATTTTCTAGGAGAGGGACTTCTTATGAGGGCATCTTGTAAAATAGGACAAGGGGCAATGGCTTTAAGCTGAAAGTGGGAATGTTAAGGTTAGATTTGAGGAAGAGATTATTTACTGAGAGGGTGGTGAGGCACTGGAACAGGTTTCCCAGAGAAGCTGTGGATGCCTCATCTCTGGCAGTGTTCAAGGCTGAGCTGGATGGGGCTTGGAGCAATCTGATCTAGCACAAGATGTCCCTGCCCATGTCAGGGGGATTGGAACAAGATAATCTTTAAGGTCCATTCCGACCCAAACCATTCTATGATTCTTGCAGAGATGTCTGCAAACCCCTCATTTTCCTGCAGAGTAGCAGGCAGAGCAGGGAATGGAGCTGCAGCCTTGCCCAGGGTATGTGCCCACTGACTTCCAGCTGCCACTGTGCTGCTACTGCCTGGCCTCCATGCACACACTCTGACCCAGCTCCTCTCCACAGATCTCTTGAGCCCAGTCCAGGGCTTAGGCCAAACAATTTCACACAATGCCAGAGGACAAGAGCAATCATGTCATCCTGATGGTGCCCAGTAGTGAGTCTCTCCCTCACAAACAGGGAGCAAGATGAAATGGAGATGAAATTTTTCCCTAGCCTGGCTCTTCACCGCAAACATGAAAGGTGCCTCCCCTTCCTCAGTGAAAATGGTTCCCACAGTCTCTGACAGACAGGGGTGAAAACTGTGAGTGGGTCTACTTACAAAGGCTTTTGACAGGTATCCTCAATTTTCATTTCAGTGTCTTTGAATTTAGAGGAATGTTACTTTCAACCAAACTTTAATTTGAGTGAACCTGCTGACCAGACTTAGCAGGAGGAGGGCCTCCCTCACCCCCTTGGGAACAGCTTAACAAAGGTGGTGTCTAGGAAAAATAAGGAAAGCGAAAGCAGCTGAAGAACCATCAGACTGTCAGCATGGAACACAGAGCTGCTCATCACATGCATCTCCACTGACTTGAAGGTGTCTCATACTGCATCTACCAAAAAGGTGATAATCCAAAAATGACTATCCACAACCCAAAATATGCCTGCTGGGATGGAAACGGTTATCTACCCATTTCATATTCGTTATAGATCAGATGTTGAGTTTCTACTGGTTCAGAACTGCAACCCTTTAATGAACCACTTAAGGAGCATGAGGATGAGTGGTTTCCCTTTGGCTTAGCAAACCACCTTCTCCGGAAGGGCTGTGAGAGGCAAGATAATTGGGAGAGAAAATAGGGTAGTACTTTGTACCTGAGCACATTGTCTCCTGTGGAATATAGGTCACATTTGCAATATCTTTCCTGAAACCAAAGATGCAAATTTAGCGCACTGGATTGGCATTTTTGTTCTCTGCACAAACAAAAGTGATAGTACTGGAATTCTGATTAAGTCTAATGAGAGAAAGTGTAATGTATTCATTCCTTCCAATTTGTCTTCTTGAACAGATTAGCTATAAAATTTGCCCTTCTTCATGCTAACAAAACATAAACATAGTTAAAAGGAGATCATAATACTACTTGATGGAAATCCAGTGCTTAATATTTTAAACTTTTAAGAATAGAAGTTAATGCATCAATAGCAAATTAAGAAGATGACATCTTGGTCTGTTTATAGATAATCAGCAGATTAACACTGATGCATACCAAGAGCAGGTTTATGCATGGACAGTAGGAGGTGATAACATCCTATTTAACCAAGATGGCTTTGCATCTACCACAGGATTATGTCACCAAACCAAAGGAGTGTTAAAGGAATGAGCAGACAGAAACCCTAGTTTAGATAAAATTTTGTGCAGAAATGTAATAAAAAATTAGAGTAAAAGAATCATGGGAACATTTTAAGACACTATTTTCATTTGTAATTATTTTTGTGGGTATACATGGTGTATTTTTCAAAGTTCATGAATACGTACACACCTTGCTTATACTACACCTATAGTTGCATAAACATTCAGATAGGTTAGAGATAGCCATTATCACTTGTTAGGATAACTTAATTAAACTTGCTTATTAAAACCCTTTAATTCGTTAGTGATAAAATCTTGATTAGTACATTTTCCTGCTAGGTGACCTTCTAATTTAATAGAAAACGAATTTTTAAATGGAGAAAAATGCCTGTGGCAGAGATTTTGTGCAAGTGAATAGAGTTTGTAATACACATAGGGATATAATCGAGCCTAATTAGTGAGGGTGCAAATGAATTTTTATTTCATACACCAGAAGTGTCATTGATGAACCATGGTTCAGAGTTTGAAATGCATTCAGGCTGGCAGTATGGGACTGAAGTCTGTGGGAAAATCACAAGCTAATTCATTGATTGCCCCTTGGAAATTACTGCTGTTAATTGTTAGGTAATTAACATGGAGCTACAATTATACTGGCCTTAGGGGGTGATTAATGTTTCAACATGTCACATTAGCAGCGGCTGGATTTTAAAAGCTTTTCTTTTCACATGGTTTAGAGACAGATGGTATATTGTCTATGGAAAATTGTTTTCTTTTACTAAAGTTTATACCAAGACTAAGTGAATGTTCTTCTTGTGCTGCAGTCTATTTTTATGTAGTTGAATTGTAGCATCTTGCTTGATGCATCTTAAGAAATAATATTTGTTTAAAAAAAATTCCCATTATACCTGTTATGAATGCATAAAATACGCATATTGAAAGGAAATTATGTCTGCTCTTATTTTTTAGGTAGAAAATAAAAAATAGATAATGTAGGATTAAACTATTTCATGGCAGCTCTTACATTATTTAGTGCTGATACAGGGCAAAGAATTGCACAATATGATACTTATTATAATCAATATAATTTAAGCAGAAACCAAATGAAACATGTTGAACAAATACATTTAGTAACAGTTATAAACAGTGTATTAATATCTCCACACTTCAGTATTGTGCTTTGTTCTATGTTAAGATTTTTTTCTCTTTGTACAGTTCCAGTAGTCAGAATAAGACTGGCATGGACTTTTTAGAATCCTACTGTGTTCTGCTTCATCTGTTACTAAGCAGAATTAAATCCTTAAAATCTTCCATCAAATACATTAGTGCCTGCATTAGGAAGACTGTTTATGTATCCTGGAATTACTACTTATATTTTCTCTCTTTTTTTTTCTTCTATATTCTGTTACACTAGATAGACATACTGCAAAGTGGTGTGTTATTGGTATTCACTGTGTAAATATTTTGTTGATAATATTCCTAAAACATGGCAAATGTATGTTCCTGTTTGCAGTAGTTTTGAAAGCACTTCAATTTCTTCTCGTAATTGATAATGGCACTAAGCCTTGTGAAGGGATATGTTTAAATGTCACACTTGGATTAGTTTCTATAAATTCTTTAGGTTTGTAAGATTACTTCTTTGTCTTCTATAGACAATGAAGCCACATAGTCCAAAAGATGTAATGGACTTGTGGTAGGTGAAAGGATCGGTTTCTATGACAGCATATATCTTTCTCTTTTTCTTGTTTCATTTTTTGTCTTCCTCTGATATTTCAAGTTGCAGTCTTTCTTAGTAGTCTTATACAGTGGTCTTTCTTATGACTCCAGTCACTCACATTTGTATTGATTGGTCCACTGCAACATATGACAAATCTTTATTTTTTTCAGCCATGTCGGCTAAAAATTTTTAATTTCTGCTAAAGCATCTAAATCTGGAGGACAAGTTTCTACTTTAGAAACAGCCTTTTTGCAATAATAAAAAAACCCCAAAGAAATATAGCAGAAGAGATGCACAAATTTTGTAAATATCTTTTTCTCTTTATGATTTTAATTTCTATAGAGTAGTACAAACTATGAATTAGTATCCACTTAGGTTTAATTCAGCTGAGTTTCCTTGCCTTCTCAGAGGACCCCAGGTGTTACCTACACATGCAAAGTGTCAGTGACTGAACTGGAAGAAGTGGGTTTTATGAAGAATTTAATGGAATGGAATGATTAATATGATTATACGGCAGGAGATCACCTGCATTCGGTTAGGCATACATGCTTTCCTGTGCTTTTGTTTGAGTGATCAGGAGCCAGAAAATCTCAGTACAGGGCTAAGTTTAACCAGAGATTCTGACCACTGCTTTTAAAGAGTAATAGCAGTAAGCTGATACAATGCTTGGTCAGCAGAACCCTTAAGCATATGGTTAACTTTAAGCATGTGAGTAGCTCTGTTGACATTACAATTAAGTCTCTACTAACATGTTTTGTTATATTAGGGTCATTGCTCTGGGAGGACTCCATAGGGGAAGAACACTTCTGGCAGCCTTACGAAGATACTCCTGGCCCTGTGTCTACAGAATAGTAGATTCATTTATCCAAAACCCCCAAATACAAGTATCTGTGCTCATATATCCTAGAACAGATCCTAATTTACCCTAGGACCAGTTTTGGACTTCCTTAGTATGGAAGAGTTGTGCAACTATTATTTATTCTTGCTTTAAGAACTGTCTGCATGGTCAGTGCATTAATAAGGGTGACCACCAGATTCTACATGATTATTTGATCACCAGTAAAAGTTTGGGGCCATAGCATTCTTCGAACGTATGTTATACATATTTATGTTACCTCATTGGATTCTTTTTTTCTGAATTTCCATTTGCTTTCTGTTTATGGGGTTATTTTGTTTTGTTTTTGGGTTTGGGTAGGAGGGTGTTGTATTAGTTTCTATATTTTATGAGAGCGGTGTCTGTGCTACTAGTTTATTTTAAATTTAGGCTTTTATTCTAGTTGGCTATAATGCAAGTGCTTAGAGTGTGGTGAAAAAGAAATAGCACGAAACTGCATAGATTTATTTATTTTCTTCCTTTTCTAAAGTGACTGTAACTGCCCTACTAATAATATTTATTGGGAGATTATCCCAAGTCTCAGGATTTCCAGGTTTGACTCATAAATTTCAAAGGCTTTCTAGACTGGTACATTCAGAGGACATAATACAGAAGTTGTCGGTCACTTGCTAAAGAAAGATCTTTGAAACAGTCATTGTTCTGCCATGGTTTGCAGAAGGAATTGGCTGAAAATCTTGGATGCTATATGGAAGCATGTGTCATGGTTTGGGAATGGTATTCCCCAATTTAGTACTCCCACTGAAACACTCCAAATCACTTTCTTCTCCTTCTTCAACCCCTCTCCCTCACCCCTTCTGCCTGTGGAGGGATGCAAAGGGGAATTGGAAACACAAAAGGTAAAGTTCACAGGTTGAGATAAGAGCAATTTACTGGAAAGAGCACTTAGATAAGAAAAATAGCAGTAACAGCAACAATACTAACGACAGAGGGTGCATTAAGTGAACAATTTGTGCAGGAGTGCTCACCCCTGACACTCCCTGACCGCACCCTCCACCACTCTGCCCAAGGGATCCTTTCACCCTCTTGCCCTCCTGGCAGTGACATGAGGTGTTATAGAATAGCCTCCAGGTCCTAGCCATGCCCCTCCTGGCCACTGCAAAAATTAACCCAGTCCTCCTGGCCAGAACCAGGACAGGGTGCTTGAGGAGAAGGCCACCAGAAAAATGACTAAGGAATGAACTAGTTTGAAGGACGAGTGAGGAGGTGAAACAGAGGAGTTTCCCCTTTCTCTGTTAAAATTTAAGGCATGTTATATGCTTTTTAGCAAGTTGCTTCTTTCCTCCCCTGTGTTTTTTGTTCTAGCAGTTTTCTTACACTGAATTGGAAGACAGAATTGAAGGTGGATTTGTATGGGTAAAAAGATGCCATGAAAACCATCGTACCCCTTGTTACATATATGTAAATATGCATCTGGCACAGGATGTAGTGTTCCAGAAGAACAGAGCTACTGACAGGAGCCTTCTGCAAAATCTCTGCCCCTTTGAGTAACACATCTGAGGATGTTTTTTGGCTCTTCTGCCACTGACTCTGCCAAGGTCGCTTCCTCATACAGACCACTGTTCATTCATTCCCTTCCTCCTCCTCACCATATCACTCTGTGAGTTTGGTTGTGTACCAGCTACAAGGGCATATTCACCTCTCTCCCGGGGACATCAAAGGCAATTGGTGAATAATATGTCTGCATTTATATTTAAAATATTAATAATGACTGGAAAATTGCTCTAAATTTCTAATAATAAAAAAAAGGAACAAAACTCCCCATTATACTTTTTCTCAAGATTCTTCATTTGTGTAGGAGACACCTGTCTTAAAGAAAGCTATACCCGATAGTTTTGACTAGAAGATACAGTCCTGAACACACATTAAAAATGTGTTATTTATTTAAAGAAGAACAAAAAGTTGAGGAAATACAGAAAAAGTATATTTATGGAAAGTTAAAGACATGAAAGCTGTTCTCCTTTTGTCATTTCACACCAATCAACTGTTTATTTTGTAGAGAAAATATGGGAATATATGTTTATTTTAAACTCATATGAGACACAGTCCACTAGTAGAGCCACTACCAAGGACTTCCGTATCTGTATGTGCCTGTGCTTGTATGCATAAGAAGCAAATTTCAATCCGATTACTTCTGTGGGGAAAAATGTGAAGGATTATAAGACTAAAGAAGACTTGAAAATGAAAGTACCGTCAAGGTTGGTCAATTTTTAGGAAAAAGAAACTTTTAAGAAGGTCGTTTAAAATCCTTTACTTGACCTTTTTGCATGTTTTCCCACTGATTTCCTTGCAGTCTTATTTCCTAAATAAGCTTCTGCTTTTCTGGCAAGCCATTCAGAAATTAAATACTCCTTCTTCCTTTCACTTTTTAACTATTGCTTCTGATCCTTCATTTCCTGGTCATTCAGTTGGCAATATATCTATGCTTCTTACTTTTGTGTTTTGTTTTCTATTCTGGAACCCTTGTTTTTGAAATAAATCGTCTGACCTTCTCTTTCTAATGTCTAATGGCCACAGTGGTCTCCTCACCACCTTTGCTCGTAATCTTATCTTTTCTGTCATTGACTGTTTAAATCTGTTTCTGTCACAGATGAACTCACTTCAGTCCTGCTCTTTGAACGCACATTTAAAGCTTGCTGGCCCTGCATCATCCTGTGGAGTTCCAGTGTAAAATTGCTCACTTTCCCCATTCTTTTGCCCACAGTTCAAGCTCCATCTTATCTTGGTCTTATGAGAAAGCAAAATAATTTTTCTCTCTGCTTTGCAACTATACCAATTTTGGACTAATTTGGTTTTTGGTTAGTTTGCTGGTTTTTTTGTCTTTTGCTGATGATTGCTAATATTACTTCTTGGAGGTGGCTATGTATATATCCGGACCAGGTTATTTGAAAGCTTAGAGATGAGCTGACCTGCTGATTCCTGGCTGAATCCAGATTCCAAAGAGGATAATTTTCTAGAGGGCTACTGCTGAACTGTGGGTAATGCATTTACTCTTGCCATGTACCTCTGCTTTCTGCATACGCATCTGTCCTCCTGCTCACCCTTTAAATTCTCTTAAATATTATCATTATTACTGTAACTTGAAGGTACTGAGTGTAACTTAAGTGTTTAAAGCTATTTTTAAAGATAGAAGGCCCCGAAAGAAATCCATAGAGAGACTGAGTGCCTCAGGTCAGCTGGTCTATAGCGTTCTGACTAGTCAGAGTATTTCTTCTTATGATTCATATGATAACTGTTTTGGCAAAATTGTGCTAGCCAAATCAGACAAGACTCACTTAACTCTATTTTGTGGCAAGTTTTATATCCAGCACATGCATAATGACCTAATTTAAAGTACTGGATATTCAATGTCTTTTTTAGGGTGACATAAAATATTCTATGCTAGCATCTGCTTCACACTGACTGCTCTTCATCAGGCTTTGACATGATTTGACTCTCTTCTCACCAGTGTAAGCTTGTATATTCAAATTTGTTTGAAACCCAGGACTTTTTACTTTTTTAGATTTTCTGATATTTATTACTGCTAGTTGATCAGTGTCACTGAAAAACCTTGCCAGGCCCTCCTCATAGTGTCAAACAATAGAAAAATCCCTGAATAATTTCCAGAAAGTCCTAGAACTTTTTATGATAGCAGAATGGTGAGAAAATATTCCCAAATTTCTGTAGATGCTGAGACAAGTGGATAATATATATATATAGTATATGTAATGCAGTACAGTAAGAAAGTAATCTTTACTCTCTCTCTATATTAATCTTCTACAGCCTTCAAAGATTTTAATTTCAGTCCTTCAAACTAATGGCATTAAGCCACACTTCATTTTTAAATGTGCCTTTCTGCACTAAGTGTAACATCTGGCATTCCCAAAATCTTTTTCACAATTTCATGTACATTTAAAATGTTATTCTCTAATCATTTTGTTTTTAAAAAGGATTTTAATATGGTCTAGTTCTAAAAAAAATTAAGAATAAATCAAAATATGTAGTAGGGATTAATACAAATGTGTATTAGAAGAGCAAAGAAATCACTGAGATAAGACTAATCATCATTTAGATTATCAGCAGAAGATGATTAAAAAACAAAGGATTGTATGACAAGTTATGTTGATGCCATGTTTGTGTAGCCAAATGTTTCAGCTTTATAAATGAAAAAGCCTAAGCAGCTTACAGTGAGACAAAGTAATCATTCAAATTACAAACTTAAGAATTTCAAATTACATACTTCATCAAGTTGAGTCTATTGTAACTTAAAATACATAGAGAATGATTCACTCTAGTTGAAAAGCAGCATGTAATATTTCAGCCATTATGAAATTGCTGCTTGGTTTTAGAAGTGTTAATGCCATTAAACCATCTCTTTTTAGGATGAATGCTCTGAACTCATACTGTTTATAATCCAACAGCTAGGAAGAACATTTTCTTATATTTAAATGGAGATTTATTTGGGGTATTTTTTTTTGGTTCATTCAAATGTAAACAGTGTTGATCTCTCTAACTGTGTGCTCTTGTTCTAATAATTAGATATTTTTGATCAAGAGCTCAATCTTCCAAATATGTAAGAGAAAATAAAGTATTTGATGTTCTTATTGCTCTTCTTGTCAGTGGGGGTTTTTATACTGTAAAGACTAAGCTGAACAATAATTATAGGCAAGCTGAATGCATAACATTTGAACTTGTTTTTCTAGAATATTATTGCAAAAAATAGAGTGGTATAGATTCCACCTCTCATAATTATCTCATCAAAGAACAGAGCTTGGACTAGTAATCACAATTCTTTTTTCCATTCTTTCTCTTTGGGAACTTTCATTGAAGTAATTTCAGTTGAATGAGATAGTGAATTTATTCTTACTGAGGGATTCCTTCAAATATCTGGCTTGTATTCAACTTCTTTATTAGTGGTAATAATGAGAGCATTGATTTGTTCTTAATTTTGGTGGATATTTCTCTTTCTGTCCCTTGGCTGCTTCTTCTAATTGCTTTACTCACTGCTCTACATCTCACCCAAAAATATTATAAATATAGTAAATCTACGATTTTTTTCAGAATGTTAGTAAAACTCAACCACGATGCTTTAATAGGGACTTTTCTTACTTCTCCGACTTAGTTTTTTCCAGAGGACACTGTGTGTGGTACATGGATATCTGAAGTGCTTATATCTGTAACCTGTTTCTCTGCTTTGTCTAGTGATAAGTCACAGTATTGACGTTGCTGTGATACCCTGAATGCTTTAACAGTTTTGTTCTATCCTATTTTAATTATAAGAGCACAAACTTTGTTCATTTCAGCATTAATTTATATTAATGATATTGAATATTATATTCCTCTTGTGGTCTGCTGTGAATGAATAAACAGCAAGGAGAATGTAGGGGAATTTTGTTTTGTTTCCTCCTTCCTTTTTTTGGTACGAGACAGGAATATTTAAGTAGAAATTGATTCTATTAGTGGGTTTTCCCCAAAACTCTACTAAAATAAAATCTGTGTATAATTTCTGATAGACTACAACATATAAATATAAAAAAATATTAAAAACTGAAACAAATATATACCATTGTAGACCCTCCTCTGCCCTAGGAGTAACCAAATTAGAAATGCAATGCAAAGTCTGACTCACTCAGTAAATCTTAGTGACACATTTCTATTCTGAATGGCTCAGATGATCAGTGGAGGCAAAGTTTACAGATGTGGATTTTCAGCTGAGAATTAATCTGGGGTAAAAAATATTAGAGCTAGTTATGGTGAAGGTGCAAATTTGAACTTAAGTAAGAGGAACAAAATATTCTGTGTTTTAGAAGTAAAATTGTCATGAAATATGGAGTTTGTTTTGCATCTTGTGCAGATTTCTGCTATATAACTTCTATCAGAGATAGGCTGGTATGTTTCTTATCTGTCATCTGGAGTTTGTTTGCTCCTTGAGAGCTCCTTCAAATGCATCTGTGCAACTTGGATAAAACAAGAGTCCTCAGGAGCAACCTTAATGCTTGCTTGACACCTTGCATTCCCACTGGTATGCCAGATCCTGGGGCAATCAGGGACTTAAAATCCTGGCAAAAGCAACCCTAAGCAATGTTACCAGCCAGGCTCAGAGTCTTATCCTATCTTACAGGCAGATATGTTAGCAGACTATGACTTGATTTCATGCTAAAAACGTCCATTCTAAATGTAAAGACCGTTTGTGAACCAGATTCTGGAAGCATTTGTGTTGGAATAACTGATATCAAATAACCAAACAGCAACGTTATTATGGGACTTAGCTGCCTGTAAGAGCTGGAAGAAAATAACAGCCTATAGTCTCCTCCAGGGACAAGTTTGGTGTTACCTATTTCAGCCAAGTGCAGTGTTACACATCCCTGTAGCATTCCATACACAGAACCACTCTTATTACTTTTCAAGTGCACTGTATCAGTCTGTTCTCTTGGCTTCCCAGAAGATCAGCACCTCTTTTGGTTGTACCTCTCACCTGTTTCCTTTCTGAGGTACATATATGCAAAACCCTGCTGTATCAGTTATGATATAAATGTGGTTTTCTGCCAGAGATTGTACAGTCTCCTCTTTTTTTTTTTTTATCACTGAAGAGGTGACTGCATCTAAATTGGAAAATATATAATAGTTAAAGATTAAAGAAAAAAATACTTGGTCTGATAATGCCTTGGTAATAATGCTGAAGAAAAGCGATGTCACAATAACAGTAGAAGCCCCATTTATTATTAAAGAATTATTTTACTTTAATTAATCAGATTTAATTAGTTTTAATTTAAGAAGATGTAATTTAGTGTAATGAAAATGTATGCAGTAACCTGATACATGATCATTAGTTTGATAAACAAAGTCTGCCTTCTGATTAACCCTTAAGTTTTTTCCCTTTTCATTTTCTTTTATTTTCTTTTTTTTTTTTGCAAAGTCCAAACCCAGAAACTACAAGGTGACAATTTTTGCAGATACTTTCTCATTAATTATATGTTTTTAATTTTTTAACATGAATGCTTAGCCAGAAGAGGGATTTTTGATAAATTTTTTTTGTTATACATGAATTTGTTTTTAGCATGAGTTATTTTATTTGGGATATCTTTGGAGTTGCAACAATGAAGGAAAAAAAAAATGTTTTAAAAAATAGTGCCAAAACCTCCTCTGTTATTTAATCTGTTTTATTTCTGCTATATGGATTATGTATTAAACTGTTTGTATAAATGTATCAGACTTGCTGTTGACCAAATAATCTCTTTTCTTTCTTTAATATCAACCCTACTGTTATACCTATAGATTTATATTTGACTGTCACAATAAATTTATTTGACTGAAAAAGCCAGGCTTTTTTAATCTGAGAGTAATTCTAACTGTTCTTCTCTGCTGCCATTCATGTTTTGCGAATTTGCTTTTTCAAATATATTTGACTGAGGACTGACAGGATATGCATATTAGGACAGGAAAGTCTGAGGAGAAAGTTGCACCAATGGTACCAGGCCTCGTCCACTTGAAATAACTAAATGCTACCTGAATGCCCTATGGAGTGTGTATGTATTTATCTGTTCTGCTCTGTCATTAGCTACTGAAATGTAAACTTTTCTTTCACTGGTCTTCAGTAGATTTCTCCTTAAGTTTAGCAAGCGTATCAGCATGGGTTCTCTGGTACCAAACAAATCCAACTGGAATCCTCATGCCCTTCCCATTCTTCCTCACTGGTCTCCTGTTTGCTCTGGATGAGGCCATTCTGCCTTTGTTGTTAGTATGCCTCCAGTTTTGCATAAAATTCTTAGCAAAATATGACCAAATCTTTCCCAACACAGAATCCTGGAAAAGAACACTTATTAATGTCCAAACTCTCCTTTCAAACTGCTATACCTGGTTTAAAAAATTTCTTACTGACAGAAGAATTCTTCTAAAGCCTATCTTGTGTGGTTTAACTTGCAGTTTCTTGTTCTGCACTACTGTGCTGAAGTCTAGAAGGACATTGACCTGCTGGAGCAAGTCCAGAGGAGGCCACAAAGATGATCAGAGGGCTGGCACACCTCTCTCTCCTATGACAACAGAGAGATGGGATTGCTCAGCCTGGAGAAGATAAGGTTTCAGGGTGACCTAATTGTAGCCTTCCAGTATCTAACAGGGGCCTATGGAAAGCTGGAGATGGACTTTTAACCAGATATAGAGTGATAGAACAAGCAGCATGATTTTTCAACTGAAGGAGGATAGGTTTAGATGAGATACTAGAATGAAATTCTTTACTGTAAGGGTGATGAGGCACTGGAACAGGTTGCCCAGAGAAATTGTGGCTGCTTCATCCCTGGAAATGTTCAAGGCGAGGCTGGATGGGACTCTGAGCAACCCGGTCTAGTGGAAAGTGCCCCTTCCTATGGCAGAGGGGTTGGAAAAAAATGATCTTTAAGGTTGCCTCCAACCCAAACCATTCTATGATTATATGGCAGATTGCATCTACCACACTTTCCAGAATCAGTTTATCAAAGAAAACAATCCAGTTAATGTGACATGATTTACCTTGGGTGCACTATTGTTGCATTCATTTGCATTTACCTTTCACCGGTATGATTCTAATTCTCTACTTCCATGTGTTGCCTGGCTGTACGTACGGTTTAAATTCTGTTCCAGGGGTTTTATAGCTTCAAGATGCCTTTGCTTCCTCTTCCCAATAAGCATCCCATTTCCTATTTCTGGTCACAAGTACTGAATGTGATAGATTTATTAAACTTCCTTGCTTCTTAAGTTGCAATTTCATGTGCTAAGTCTTTCAGTATTCTTCAATGGAGATTATCCAGTTCCATAAACATGTGTGTGTCAAGATATTCCTACTCAGATAGAAGGACATGTTCATTATCTGCATCTTTTCTTATTCCTTATGTCCACCTGTTCTACATTATCACCCAGATTGGAAACAGAGTAAAGTGTTCATTCAGGACTCTACCCAGATTATCATTAATGTCTATTCCCTTTTCCTGACAGAGAAATCCCATTTGATTCCTCTCATTCTCCTTGTTTTTAATATGGTTGCAAAATTTTTTACTTTCTGTTTTAATAGCCTTTGGAAATTTTAACTCATCATTTGGTGGCTCTCACCTTTTGTCCGTAATTTCTGACTTCCAAAAACCATTCATTGTTGCTGACTGGTCATTTTTTCCTTTTCTCATAGTTTTTTACTCTTACTAAACACAAACAGAAGAAAAAAGAAAATCATATGTCTAGGAATTTTTTTTCACAACTTTCCCAGTATATCTTACCCAAAATATTTGGTTGTCCTTCAGTATGTGTAAATCTATCTTTGCAGTATGTGTAAAGATTCACACATATAAATATATTTTCTACCATTAATTTTATTAAATATTTCTGTGAATGTAAATGAAACCATCTGTCATGAGACATGAAATGCAGTGACCATATATACATATAACAAATACTAACATATTAGAAATAATAATCTAATAGATGAAAAGTCAGAGAAGCAAAGCAATTGAGCAAAAAGGACAAGTACATGAGAAGAATACTAAGCATGGAAATTGAGGACCTGCCTCACTGCTTCGAAAGGATTTCATGTCTTCTTGAAACACTAAATAAGGAAATCTGCATGTGACTTAGGTTGCAAATTGTCTTTGAATCATAATACAAACTCGGATAACACAGCGGTGTTAAAATAAGCACTTGCACCTTTTTACTATCTCAGGTGTATTGCGGCAGATCATCTGTCTGGGTCTTGCTAAACAAAGTCTCTTCTGGGATGGAGGCTTTACTGTTATGCCCTGCAAGTCCTTCCCACTGTCCAAAAAATTAAAATAAGTGTCTACTTTATACATCACGATAATAATGTACTAATAATGATAAAAGTATAACATAACCTTGACTTTTGTAGGAATGAAGCAGTATGTCCTGGTAAAGAAAGAAGGGTTTTGATTTCTAAGTCTGCTGAAAGTGGTGCTCTTTAGACTCCAAGACACTGACCATATTCATTTCTGAATTAATGCCAGGAATAGTGAACATTATCTTCTGTGAACAACTTCTCCTTTTAGGAAACTTTCTCATGTAGGAGATCAAGCATTCATGTCCCTTCCCAAATGACAAACCTGAATGGACTGCAGCTGAGATTCAGTCTGAGGGTAAGCCTCCCCATGCCAGTCCCCTCAGCATGCCTTGCAGTCGAGGGAGGCAGCGGACTCAGGATAGCTGGTAAAGCCTGGAGTGGGAGTGCACTGAACTCCAGCTGAATCCTATGCTGGAGTGCCTTGTGCCATTACACTGCTCTGCAGTAGGACACCTACAAAGAGCTGACAGATATTTAATTTCTTCTGCAGAAGAATTGAAATTTTTGGAGTTGCGGTTAAAAGCCAGTAAGAATAACCTACGTACTAAACAGCTCTGTTAAGGTAAAATTAATTACATCACCGAAGTTAATGTGGAATTGGAGCCTACCTCATGTGAAGGGTAACCCTAAAAAATAATTTCGTAACATGTTTGAGTGACATATGTTAAAATATATTTTAAACTAATTCTGAACTCCAGTGAGGGTAAGCTTTATTGTCGACTGATTTTTTTATGAACAGGGGAAGGTGTCTTCACATTTTTGAAAGAAGGAGAATTAAACGCATGTGAGAAAACAAAGTACTGGAATCCGTTATATGTAAAGCACAGCCTGTTATTGCTATGTGACCAAATTGCTAGCAGGTGAAAGAACTGGGAAACTGAAGAAAGTGGGGCAAAGATCAGAAACAGTAGATGTTGATAGTTTTTCCACTTCTGCATTCATCCAGCTGTCAAACCTGCATATACAACCCTACCACAACACTGAACATATATCACCAAAATATTTTTTTGTGGAGAGACTTCTTCTATACACCCATATATACTTCCCCCTATATATATTCATTCAATACATAAACAGGTCAGCTGTAAAAATAAAATACAGATATTCAGGCAGCTTGTTTCTTTCATGCTATGTTCATCTTATAATGCAGTAATTACATTTGGTATAAAGAGTGTTTGAAATTGGTAACACAACAATTTAAACTTTTTATGAAAAAGTTATTTTTCCAGAATGAACTATTTTTGGTTAGATCAGCTGGAAAAAATATGCACAATATTCAAACTACTCTGTTCTGAAGCACTGCTTCTTTTTTTTTTGGTGAGATGCACCATCATTACAAATACTAAGGACAAGCAAATAAGACCCAGTGGTAAGGAGAGGTCAGAGTGGCCCTTAAGGTGTAAAGGATTGGTGGAGGGGAATAGAGAGCTGAAAGCGGAAGAATTACAAAAGTTCAAAACCACTGGTGTAGAAAAGGCACAAGGAAGTCATAATTTTTTGATGTACATGGGTAAGTCTGCCAGATCCACCTCACTGAAACAAAATTAATATTGCTTAGGTTTTCTAAAAAAAAAATTCCAAGGCCTAGTCAATTCTATAAACTTAATTTTTTGGAGTTTTATCCTCTATGTACTTCTTTTGGTGACTATTTCCCTGGTAGTTCAGAAGAAATGGAATTAAGAATTCAGGAACAGTTAGGAAGTGTGTAGTCAGTAGAATATGAAGGAACCGGAAATTAAGAAGTGATTAATGGTAATCTTCATAAATTGCATAAGGATTCTTTTGGTTTCAGATAACATTAGATATATAGAAGAAAAAAAAATTATCAACCTCTGTGATGAGTTTGTGTCAGTTCACATTTTTTAGGATGATTTGTTTAAGTTTTTGTTCCTGGTCTTTTGGTATCAGAAACAGGAAACAAATAGTTTACTTTTAGGTGTTTTCAAATTCTATGGATGCTTTGAGAAACAAAGGCAGTATAAATATCAAACAGAATATCAAAAATATTCACAGGTCCAGCTTGGTATTTGTATTTTAGCATCCCACCAATTACTTGTGACTACTTTCTGGTGTTAAATGCCTTCTAAAGGAATTTATTGCTTTGGCAAAGGTACCCAGACAAGATTATTGCTATTTCTTGTTCTCTGGTCATGCAAAATCGTTTTTCCATGCTGTTTCAGAAAACATCTGGAAAAGGAAAGTTGAATTCCTCAGCTGAATGAAGCAGCTGTTTGTTGTTTAGTCTTAATCACTGTTGGTGAGTAGACTTCTTCATTCACCGCCCTTGTCAATGCAGTCTCCTTAAGGGCAGTGGGGCTCTTTTTTTTTTCAGCCACAAATTTCTAATACATTATAGAAAATTCATAACAAATAAAGACATTCATCAATTTTTTGGTAAGTCTTTAATATTAAGGAAGTTAACAATAATGAAAGTACTTAAAATTAGATTACTTATTTACATCTTGAAATACATTTTTGTCATTGACCTTGATAGCGTATTCTGGGCTCTATGCCACGAAGATATAATTAATAAGCTTTTATGTATATATATATATAAAATGATATTTTTAATCTCATCCCTATAAATGCATAACATTTGCATTCATTTCCAAAATATACACTAAGTGTTACTTAAATTTACCAAGTCAGTTTACAATTATATATTGGATTATCTAAATTTTGGATTTATTTGCCTCTTCCTGTTTTCAGATGTAGAAATGTTACTTCCAAAAAGCTTTTTTGCGATACTAGAAAAGCTTTTCCCTATCTACTTTGAGACTTCTCAGCATCTCATTTATTTTCAGAGTTTGATCAAACTTGATGACTTATTTATAGTAGGCTGTTATTGTGCTTAGTGCTGTAAAAACCATGGACTCAGTTTCAAAAACCCCTACTCTAAATCAGATCCAGGCAGTCCAGTTGAACACATTGTACAATTGCTTCATCAGTTTCCATTGTAAGATAAAATTTCTTTCATTATTTTCTCTTATAAGCCAAGAAATGCAAAATGTATGACTGTTTTCTAGTATTCATTCCATATCCTCCTTTCTGAAAATTGATATGAAGATTTGTTTAAACTGATAGCAGTAACTACCTCTTCTGTGAATAAATTACACTTCCCATTTCTGAGAGGTCCTACTCTTTTCCTCCTCTCTGACCTCTTCTTCTCCGTGTACTTTAAAAAATTCTGATTTATCTCAAACCCTCATGCAATCTGCTTTTCATTTTCTACCCTTAATTTTCTTATCATTTTTTGCACTCTCTCTTAACTTCATTCTCTAATCTTCTCAGTACTGCAGTGTAGCTGATGTTTTATGCCTTGTATTTCCTTTTTCCTTACTTTTGATTACATTTTGGACTTTCCAGCTCATCCTCATTGACTTTTTACTCCTTGTATATGTATTGCAAGATTGCACATGCAACCTTTGGGTATGCATTCATTTACCTCTTCACATTTTTCTTTTTTTTTCCTTCAGCTGTCAATATTTTTTCTCTAACGTTTTCATCGTGTTAATTTTTCATTTGACATGCTACATTTCTCTAAAATGACTAATCTTAAACATTTTGAATTTTTTAGCTAGTTCCAGTTTTATTTGTCTTTCTAGTTTTGAAAGCAGCTCTGGTATTTTTGATTCTTTCATGAATAGGTTTTCATCCCTCTAGTTAACTGATAATCTCAGAATTTCTTGTAACTACCTTTTTTAAAGTGTACATAAAAAAGATGGAAGTCCTTCTGGGAACAGGAACAGTCTTAATTTTTTGTAACAAGTCTTGCATTTCTAAAGATAAACAAATTAATCCTTTCATACAATAAGGCAGCAATTTTACATTTTCTGTGCCAGTCGAGGGTTCCATTAAGCCTGAGATATCACATTAAGGCAACCATGCTGCCCATCCCTGTCTGCAGTATATTTTGTAAAGTTAGCAGACAGGTTTGTTCCTGTTGAAGGGCCTTCCTCTTGACTGATAATAAAATGGCAGTGGTGGCCATGGAGATCGGTGGCCATAGATCTTACAAAGAAGTGTTTATGATGCCTAGGAGTTATAGATGCTGTGAATCAAGCTTTATAAGTAAGAATCAGAAGTGAAGATGCTAGAGGGCTAGGCAGAAATGTTAAGGTGCTATACAGAGTTAAATGGTATTTCAGTTTCTACGTGATGTTCACTTTCTGGATAGGGCTTTGTTATCCGTGTTTGTGTATGTACAGACATGTATGCACACATACATGTATATTTAGATATACATACACATATCGTCCTGGCAAGTTGATGATAATTTGACAAGGCTGAATATAGCTGGGATTTTTCAGGTTTGTGTTCTCTAGTAATGGAAAACCCCCTAGACTTACAGAAAGTTGCACATAAGTTAAATTCATAATTATTTCAAACTAGTTTAAATAGTTCTTGTAGCCAGGCCTTTGCTCCCCCTCCGCTCCTTCTGAGGCTGATGACTTAATTTTCTGCTGGTTAAAGAAAAGTAGAGGTGGGCAGTGAGTATCTTGAATTATTCAAGAAACAGGTAATGCAGAGGTCACGTTAAGGATTTCTTGTTTAGGCTTCTGTCAAATGAAAGACGATCCAAAATCTCTCTCTTGTGTGAGATGCAGACTCAGAGTAGATTTTAGCCCTAAGTATTTATCAGATTTTCACCAAATTCATTTGAGGGCTTCTGAACTGTAGAAAATAAATGAGGTCTAAGAGTTCTGGATTAAATTTTTACTTGTATTACAGCTCCAAATGGCTTCAGTATACAAAATTATAATTTTACAGGTTGCTAATCTCTAACATAGGCCAAAATTTTATTGCACAGAAATTAAAATAGAGAGACATCAAATACTGAAACAGATGTCATATCTGATTTATAGCTAGCTTTAAAAAATAATATGTTGAGCGGATCTATATCTGATTTAACATAGTTTCAAACTTTCATTAACATCAAAAAGGACTACAAGTTATGTAGTATCAGTAGGACTCTCCATCTCAGAGAAATACTGAGAAATCAAGTGTTGAACATTAACTTTACATGAGAACATATACCTAAACTAAGGTGACAGGGAAAGCTTTCTCTGATGCACTGCGCTCGGTGGGGGAAGGGAGAACTGAAAATGAGGAAAGGAACAAACTGGATCCTTAGTGCCAAGCAGCACAAATTGGAGTTAAGATGAATAAGAAGAATCCAAGAGCTATTAATCGAAGCTCAGCACCTCCAGGGATAAATGATTCTTATGCCTGAAATAGATTTAACTCTCCCCAAACAGTAATCTCACTCCTGAACAGGAAATGAAAATAAAAGCCAGCTACCTACCAGGCAAGAGCAGTCTCTACCTTCTGAATATTGCAGTCACTGTAGAGCTGCTAAACGTCTCTCCCTAAGTCCCCTACTATAAAAATTTGTGAATGTGAATGCCTGCATAATGATCTTTAGCTATACAGAGATTTTAAAAAGGGACCCTCTTTTCTGAACCCTCAATTCTTCCTTGTATCAATGCTCTGTCATTAATATGTTATTTACATGTGACATTGTTTGTTCTGTACTTTCATAAGTTGTAGTATCTCCTTTTTCTGAAATAAAACTCTGCCAAGCAGAGAATCATTGTTTCAATTTTGAAATGGAGGAATTCTTAAAAGTTACTCTTCCAACATTCTGATGAATTATTTATTTTTTAAAGAATGTTAGATATGCTGCTATTAGTTTTCAGATACATTTAATTTAGTTCACGTGTTTCCCTCTTATTTTCTGATTTAAGCTACACCAAATATATGCTTAAAAGATGCAATACTAGTTTTGGAATTTTTTAAAGAAGCTTTTGGCTTAAAAGACAATGGATTTTTTTCCAAAGGGAAGAGGGTTAGATGGATGCTGTGGCATTCTGCAAGTCCAGCCCTGAAAGAATGTCTTTACTTAGCTGCTAAAAAGGGCAGGGAGGAAGCAAGGATCTACTGCAACAGTTTTATATTATGCGATCATTCTTTTTTGAAAAGCTTCTTCAACCTTTCCTCAAAAGCCTTCAGTTCATATTTGGCTGTAATACATATTACAGACATCTTTTCCTGATTTTTCTATTTCCACTGGGGTTTCATTGCTTTGGATAAATCTAGCTGCAGCAGAGTCAGTGGCAAAATTTTGCTTTCGTTGGCATCAGGATTTCATCTTCCAGTTCATATTCTCTAAACCAGTTCAGGTGCAGCTACTTTTAGTAAAGTTGCTGTAGTCCACAGTAGCCTGATTCTTCCTTTTTACTTTTCACTGGATGTGCAAAACTATTTTTTTTTAATTGATTTGCTAGTTCATTCATGAATCACTATTATACATAGAGACTCTGATTCAGCCTGAGTAGGAATTCTTGAGAATCTCAAATTTTGTATTTTGGAGTATGTAAAATCTATGAAGGGAAGGAAAAATTCTCTTATCTCTGTGGGGTAGCCAAGGTTCTAATGAATTTGGAAGTGGATCTTAATTATTACATTTTCTAGTAGTGCTAGATTGAAAATCAAGGGCTTCTCAATTTTGGACATTGTTTTCAATCACCCATTTATCTCAACCTGGAGAAAAATTACTTCATATCATCTTCTGTTTTCTGTCTCTGAATGTGGCTGTTTCCTCTTTTTCTGTACTGGGAGCAAGTGTTAGACTTGCTAGAGTATACTGTAAAATTAATGTCCTCTAAATATGTATACACACATTGTTCAGAAATTGCTGCAGAAATGATGCTTTTTCTTTTGATTCTCTTGTGTTCATTATACTTTCTTAACATCATCGTGTTTTTACTTTTTCAGTACTGTTTCTATTTGTGAAATATGTTTTATAGAAATATCTGGTAAAAAGCCTTGAGGTTTTTTTACTGAGCAGCAGTAATCATATCAGACCTCCTCATTATGTGGAAAGTTACATGGTTTTTCCACATGCTTAACCCATTTAACTGCACTTTGGTACTGGAAGGATTCTGCATTCTGAAACTATTGCTTCTTCATTTCCTTAAATAATATCTTAACCAAATTTCATACATTCAACATAGTCAACCCTTTTCCCAGGTAACTTATTAATATACTGGGCTATCTACTCCTCTACCCAGAAACCTATGGGAATCTTTTAACCTACACTTACTATGAAAGTGACCTTTTTTTTTTTAATATTTATACATGCAAAGATGGACTTTCTCATCGTGTGGCAGACATGGCTGCTTTGGACCTTTTCTTGAGGGTCACACTAATTTTTTTTTTTTTTTATTACCAAATACTTTTTTAACAGGGTTCTGTCTCTTCCACAGCCTGCTTGCTTATCTTCGAAGATTTACCTAAGAAATCTGAGATACTTCAGCTGGCAGATACTTCAGAGTTTCTAATATGGAGTATTAGTGTACAAGGATTGTTCCCACAGATCTAGTCCATGCTCTCCGCTGAGTGAACACTCCCTTAATGACTCACTAGCAGAAATTTTTTAAAAAATAAATACTATAGTGACTATACTATGTACAGTAATCAGAATAGAAAACTGAGGTAGAGTATGTTGATGTTTAAAGGACTCAGCACCTGCATGACCAAAGACAGCTCTCCCTGAGGGCCTTGGGACAGTTGCTGAAGTGGTTGCTCCTGGGGCAGTGCAGAGCAGAGGGATTTGTGGAGGCCAAGAACCGAGCAGAGAGAAAGGCAGAGGACACAACCTGGCTGGAGAGGTGTAATGAGAACTAGAATGTTTTGTATTGTTAACTTCAGTAAACNTATTGTTCAAGAGCTCAGACCCTCGTGGCTGTGGGGGGGTAAAATAAACCGCTGTTCCCCCGTCCAGCCTGTGGTCTGACTCCTACTTCGCCTTTGCCTTGGAGCCTCGCTGCTTTCTCTCACCGACTTGCCTTTACCCTGGGATCACCGTCTCCAAGAGCCTCATCGCTCTGCACCTGCCTGCGCCCCTTGGCTCATCGGGCAAGGGTGGGCAAAGGACATACGGCTTGTCCCGCTCCTTCGCTATTTCTGGAGCTAGCCGGGGGCGTTGCCGTGGGTGGCAAATCGCGGGCAAGCCAGCACACTCCCAGTGAACACACAAGAAAAATCCATGAGGATATCCCACAGCAACCAATTTTCACTCCTGCCACATTCTCTCATTCACCACCTTTCAATAAAGCACCAGTGCTCTCTTTAAGACATTGATACTTTATTTGCAAAACAGTGATCATGTTTCAAGGCAGCCTTACCTCTGATAGGAGATGTTATGCTTTCTGCTAAGAAATAAGAGCAGAGCAGCACATCTCTGATGCTGAATGCAGGTGAAGTTGAAAGTTGTGCTTAAGCATAGTTTAGAGGTGTGATGTCTTTTCAGGCAAAGCTGGCAACTTTTCTGTATCTTTTGGGACTTAAATGCACATGCAAGTTCGTCTTCACATATCTCTTATATTTACAGTGAATGAGAAATTTATGCTGAATGTCAAGAGATCCCCGTTCCTTTTTGGATTAGCCATTGACTGTCTCTAACACACTTAGCAGAATTAAAATATGCATTTAACTCATTCCCATGTAATGCTTGAAAAAGTGCTGGATTTAAAAGTACAGAAAAAATAATTAATCTGTATAAACCACATTCTTCTTAATCCCAATATGTTGTAAGAACTGCAAGTATTTACTCTTATTAATAAATTAAAATATTATTTTTTTAAACATAAAGCCAAAGGTAAGAATGAGTTTTTATGGAAATGGGAGTGAAACCATTTCTGGAAACAGTAAAGACAGAAAATTAAATGCCAAATGCTACTGGAGAGTATGCAGCAACTCTTCAAATATGCATCAAGGGGCTAACACCTTCCTAGACAATTTGTTAGAAAGAGTAGTGTGCTGACTACAATTAGTATCCTGAACAACTCGGAGATGATCACAGACAGAGCTGTTGTTGTTTAAGGCAGCAGGCACATCAATGGCAAGGCAGTAGATATTGATTTGTGCAGTGACATCCTTCCAGCTATGTCATCTGAGTGAAAGAAGTCCCCAAATTAACCAATAATATAGTGTTAGAAGTTGTAGTAGTTGCCTCCTGGGACTTGTTCTGGCTAAGGACAGATACCTCTCCTCTTCCCACAGCCATCAATCCTCCTTGAAGGATTGCATGCAGGTCTTCATTGGTCAAAAACAAAATGTGAAGTCCAAAAGGACAAAGTATAGAAGATTGTTGGATTATAGATATGTATATAGAAAATTTCCTCACAGGACACTGGAACTTGATCTAACTCTTAATATGCAATTTTAAAAATGTTACAAACTGTGAATAAATTTTCGTCTTTAGGTATTTGAATCCAGATGTTTTAAATGTATAGTCCCATTTCCATCAAAATCAGATGTCAAAAATTGTTAGTTGTATCAACTTGATTTTCTTACTGTTCTGATAGTACAGTCCATTTTTGTCAT
Organism: Platysteira castanea; assembly: GCA_013397175.1. Lineage (NCBI taxonomy): Eukaryota > Metazoa > Chordata > Aves > Passeriformes > Platysteira > Platysteira castanea. The sequence continues at coordinate 395,102 of VYXC01010327.1, read as the reverse complement.
GGGCCACTGGCTATATAGTACATCAGCTGGCTGCATGTAATAAAGGATAACAGGCCTGGACATTGTTGATGTTAGAGCATTAAAAAGCGGTGACCATAAATACTTAATCCACATGAACATCAATGAGAAAGTCTGTGCGTAAGTAATAATCATATGACATATAAAATGTTAATCAAAGAATTCGAGCTCTAATTTGGATTTAAACTGCCCTCTGTTATGGTGAGATTTCTGTTTATTTGGTAATATAAATCCTCTTGTAATCAAAATTTATACAGTTCTTGAATTACCTTTTTATGAAGGTTTTGTATTTTATAAAACATTATATGACTGAATTTGTTCTCTTGCTGTTTTCAAGTAGATGGGCAAAAAAAATCTTTTAGAATAAGCTGAGATTTATTCAAGCTAGTATTCAATTAAATTGGAAGAAGTGGATTTATATTACTGATTTTGAGATCCAGATGCAATTATAGACCAAGCCCAAGTCCAAAAAATGAAAGTATCTCTTCATATGTGAGTTATATTACAGCTGCATATAGATTCATATTTCCAAAAACACATAATTGCAAATGTGGCTGAAAGTAAAAGAAATATTTGACAAAAATCTATTGTCTTAAAAACAATAAAATATTTGTATGCATTAGTTATTTTCTATAAATATTCACTCCACAGAAAGAAAGTTTTTGTGGTGCTTTTTTTTTGTTTTTTTGTTTTGTTTTGTTTTGTTTTGTTTGTTTTGGTTGTTTTTGTTTTTGTTTTTTGGGGGGTTTTTTGTTTGTTTTGTATTTTTTTAATTTTATTCTTCTGGAGCTAGAGGAAAAATTATTATCTAGGCCATGGCTCTCAGCATCACGCACAAATAATCCTGAACAGAAGAAGGAGCTAAAAAAAATCTTTTACATTTATTAAAAATAAATCCAAAGCTCTTACAACATGTAGAGAGGTATGTAATCTTATCTTTTCTTCTAATTATGCTGCTATCAAGGTATACCCAAGGTATGAGTTAAACCATGTTTTAAATTGAAAGGATTTTAGAAATGCAACTGGTCCCTATTAATGCAATATAACAATTTTAAAGAACTCCAACTGCTAAACATGATCATTTTTTTGTTGACATAGTGCTCATTTCTAGACTATGGGAGAATGCCAAGGGAGTTTTTCTTTACATCTCATTTTCTGTATTTTTTTTCTTAACAAACATTTATAACAATTCTTCAAAGGTTTCTGTTGTAAAACTGCTTGGAAGTAATAAAGAGATTTGGGGATTTCAGATTTAAAATCTTATTGATATCTTCATTGTGTTAAAAGACTTTGAATATGGTTATTTATACACATTTGATGTTCCCCTTACAAGTAAATATTGAAATTAGAGTATTTTTCCAGTTTTTCTCTTATACAACAAGGATTTCATGCAACTATATCAAAGGAGAAATTCCTTGTATTGGATGAAAACTGAAATGTTTGTTTATCTTACTGGGGTCTATTTTAGAAAACTGAAATAGGATTTTAGTCTGCCTAAGGTAGTTTTGATTTTTTATTACAGGGAGCGGGGGCTTTTCTTGATGTTTCATTCTTTTCTGATATTCCATAGTATGAATCTCAGACCAACTTTATAGTTATTAAAAATTTATATCTTTTATACAATCCCAGTGTTTGATTCGGTGCCTTTTAGCAGCATATACAGAAAATCAGAAATTTTGGTCTGAAAACAAGTTCTCTAAGTTTTCGGACTAAGATTTTTTTACAGGGTCCTTCCAGTCTCTTTACACAGTACAATGCTCATGAGGAGGTAAGAGAGCACATCAGCCGTCTTCCTGATCCAGTGTAGAATGGCAGGAACCATATTCCATAGGTCTTACCACTCACGCTGAGCAAACTGAATGGTTCAAATTCATTTCTGTGCAAGGCATCATTTTGGTCACTTTTTAGGTGCAGCTGTGGTTTTGAAACTGGAACTGGTTTCAAATGGGCAGCAGGTGCTCACAGGTTAACTTAGAAGATGACCGAGCTTGGTGTAGTTCTGCAGCAGATTACTTGGGTTTCTAATTGCTGCAACACGAGCTTTGTGTCTTCTAGAAGGTTGAAAACATGGATAGGGTTGTTGCTGCTGTTAGCAGAAAGTCACTGCAATTGAGGAAAAAGAACGGCTACTGTAGTCTTGTCTATCTTGCATAAAAACATCCCAAAGCAGTTTAGGTAGAATAATAACTGTTAAAGGGCTGAAAAATTTGAGATTTTAATTCTTGAGCGATTTAGGCTTTTGTTCAAATAAGATTTTTCCAATATTTTTGTAATGCCCTACTTATTTTTGTAATTCAAGGCTATAGTCTCTTTATATAAGCTGTAAATATCAGTACATAGTGATAACATTATGTAAAAGCATTTAAAAAGTCCAGTTATGACCACACTTGAGTCTTGCCTAATCATTTGTTAATCGTAGTAGGTACCTATTTTGAAAATTATTTTGTTATAGTAAGCTACACTTTTGATTTTATGCTGGAAAAAAAATTACCCTGCACTCTTGTTTTAAATTGGTCGCTGTCTGTTTTCACTCCATGCCCTGTTGCATGCAGAAAGTGAAATCCACAGGCCTATAGTGGATGAAGCTAATATTGTCTGTGTCTTTCACTGCTGGCTGTTACAAAAATCAATACAAAAAACTTATGAGCATTCGCAGTACCCAATTCAATAGAAAATATGTCCCATTTCTGCAGCTTTTGCAGCATTGTTTGAGCTTCCAGGGCATGGAGGTCTGGACATACTTTTTATTGAATCAGATCCTCAGTAATGTCTTCATATATTTTTAAAGAAAACTCAGAAGGTACATACTGATATAAACAGTAAGAATCGTAGAAGTTGATGGTTACACCAGAAAGCTTGAATCAGGATGTGAAGACTGAAATCTCTCTGGCTAGCAGCAGTTTTCCCTGCAAAAATATTTTATTTCTAACATAAGATCTACTATATCTGGTTGTATTAACTTCAAAGAACACAAATATCGTGCCTCTGGCACTGCCTAATTTTAAAAATATATACCCACCAATAAACCAGCAAGAGATTCTTACTGTAATAAAAAAATCATGATGGTTAAAAGTTTTATCATGCCAACTTTACCAGAACATGCTTCTCCTTCCTTCCCCTCCACCCCTTTCTGTTTGATGCATTCCTTAAATATTCAAAAATATGTTTTAAACTATTCTCATTTCTAAAAGTCTGATTTGTGTCAGTTCTATAACTATATTGAAGTGCCTGGAAGATATATACAGTCTGAGAGAAGGCAGTTGGCTCATGATAAACGTAAGATGAAAGTGATGCTTCTAGGCAGAGATTCAAGGAAATTTCTGGAAGGCCATCCTCCCTGTCAGCTGAAGACATCAAAACATTCAGATGGGAAGGAAGTTCTTACTTATTTTCATTGTCTTCATATATACTTAGCGTACTCAGTAAGTGGTATTTTGTGAAAAATTGTCTTCTGCATCCTCATCTGCATGGATTGAGGCAAAAATTTGTAACACTTCTAAATGGCTGGGTAGGAATAATCCAGGCTTCAAAGACGTCCTTAGTGGCAATAAGTGGGTATTGATACTGAGTCCAGTCACAGCCATGACTGATGTGAGAGATGTATTGCTGTGATTTGTTGACATAAAATCTGGTGACTATGTTAAGAAAACTAAATTTGTCTTGCATTTGCGGTAGCCAAGGCGAGGTACTGAAGAGGCAGACATTGTGACTTCAGACAAGCTGAGAATCCCAGTTCTACCTCCACTCCTCATGATCCCCATTTTCTGGCTGCTTCACTACGTCATATTGTTGATGTATAGAAGTACAGCTTAAAGAACTGAAGCACGTTTGACATCTTCTAGATTTATTTTAATAGTATTACCAATACTACCAATAATGATGTGTATTTAAGGTATCTTAGGAAAGATCTATTTGACAGTATTAAAAAAACCCCATGGAATGTAAGTGTTTTAAAGCTGTTAAGGTCCCCTTGCTAACTGCTAAGAAAACATTTAGACATTCGCTAGTGAAGTAAAAATGTTTTATTTTTTGTTATGTTGTTCAACATATTTAAGGAATTTTAAAAACATATGCATTGTTTACAGGTGGGGGGTGTGTGTGTATAATTTTTACGTCTCAGTGTGCTATTTTTTCCTTTTGTCATGTTGATATACTTGATCACTAATGCAGAGGCAAAGTCTGGTTGGGCGGTCACCAACAGAGTGGTCAAAGAGGGAAACAGGCTGCCCAGAGATGTCACTGGGTCTCCTCCTGACTGGAGAGAGTCTTGGGCCATCTACTGTAGCTGAGACTGTGTGAGGAGGGGGATTGGTCTAGGGGGCCCTTCCAACCACAACCATTTCACAATTCTTTGATTTTTCTACTCAGTTGCTACAGAGGTCCAAACATAATTCATGCTAAAATTTATCAGATATTTAGTAACTCTGATTTAAAGAACGTGCATGTCAAGATCTCATATCATCTGCTGTATACTTTTTGGATGTAAGATAAATAGGAATTATTTTATGTTCTACATGAAATGAACTATGATTGCTTCACTTGCAGCTAATGAAGAAAGACAGCTTGCTCTTTTTAGATTTTTTTAAAAACAGTTTGGGTGTCTATCTGCAATTTCTCAAGAAGTACACGAGTAGTTAACTTTATACACATGAATAATTTTGCAGAGAAAGTTTTCATCCACAGAATTACATGACTTAACCTGGGCGCCTAGCAAAATTATCAGTATTAGTGATTATTTCAGTGGGGATAATACAGTGAAGACAGATCTTTGGAGAACTCATTCACTCTTTGTGCACCTGGGTCTTTAGACATAAAAACTGTTTCTTTAGATACCATAGGAATCACAAAATAGAAAGGATCTCTTTAAAAACCATTACTATTTTTTTCCTACTTCCACTGCCACCAATCATTCTCCATTATTCTTTCTCAGGGCTATCATTTCCAGAGCTTTTCCTGTCCCTGGCAATCCCTCTGTTTTATTTTCTCTGTTTCTCTCAGACAGTTGGCAACAGCAAAATGTTGCAGAAATTCATGTCCTTTTTGTCAGTCCCCAGAAAATCATTGCAAATGTTCTAGGACTACCGACAGGTGTCTGTCGTCTGGGTGGTGGTTGTTATTGTTTTTCTCAATTCTCAATAAAGTGGAAGGTAATTGTCTCATTGAAGTTGCTCATTAGCGTCTACTGTAAGAAACCTCTGAGTGAGTACCCTGTAATGACATCACAAAACATGAATGTTTGTAAACCAGAAATATTTCTTATTCATAATCGTATATTTATAATCCAATATATTTCAAATGCACTAGATGAAGCACTTCGTACTAAATTCAGCTTTCTTTTGTTATGTCATGTTTGTTTTATTCAACCAAATTTTATGTGACTATATTTCAACCACAGGATTGTCTGTGAACTGATTGTGGGGATTATCATATTGTAAGTATAGGAAACTTGAGTTATTTTGATTGGTTTCATATGCCATGGATTTTGTTTCCATTAACAGACTGCATGAACAAAACTTGTGGAAACTTGAAATTATTTTGGTTTCCAAAACACTTCATAATAATTTTTAATACTATATTCAAAGGCAAACATCTTGAATATACTTCTGAAAATATTAACTTTTATTTTGAATTTTTGCAGTAGACTTCTAAAAAGATTTTTTTCATGATGGGCTTTAATAGAAATTGTTCATTAAGTAAAAGGTAACATTTTTGGTAAACATTATACTGGATTTTTAATTTTTGTACAGACACAATTATGTATTTATATTCTATATAAGGATTTAAATAAAGTAATTATTATTTGGTTTAATTATTATTATTGTTCAGCCAATAGTGTTTTCACAGCTGAAACATGGCACCAGTTTATAGACATTAATTCTAAAAAGCAAATTTTAGTCTTCAAAAAAACCAACCATTTTTCTAAACCAGGGCAACTAATACAAGAAAAGAACTGCTAAAAGTACTTATCTGTGTGAATGATATTTATTTTTCATTTAGACACTGTATGGATTCAGTCTTTTCCATGACTGTGTTATGTGCATTATCTGGAATAATAGAAAATAGGTGAAAATCAACAGCTAAATATCTATACATTTCAGAAGCTATCAAAATACACTTCACTTTGCATTTTACTTGTACATTATCTATGTATTTATGAGAATCTTATTGTGCATATTATAGTTGTGTACTGGACAGATATTTCCCCCTTCTGGCAATAAAATGAGACCATTGTCAAAATCCAATCTGCAGATCCAAAGGTTGCCTGGTAGATGTGTGTATCCTCTACCTGTGGGAGTGTGCACATTGAAGTAACACTTTATGAAACCACACTGCAGAGTGAAACCTGAAAAATCAAACTTTGTGGTGTGCCAGAGGAAGAAAGCGTGAACGAACTAAGTAGTGTATCTCCTCCTTAGCACTTTAGGAGTCTGCTCCTGAGAGATTATTCTTTTGGAATTGTTTCTTCACACCTTCTACAGTGAACTATTGGTTTTGCTGTCACAGATAATTCTTTTGTTTTAGCACCCTTATACTTTTTTGGCTTTACACCTTGTTACTTATCACTGTGTCTTTCTACTTCCAGTTAATGTAAAATTAACGTGGCTAAGGGGCCACTAACATTAAAACAGTACTACACACCAAAAGATAGCAGCAACTTTCACATGATCCTCTGCATTAAACCCCAATTTTTATCGAAGAAAAGCAATATGTTTATAGGAGAATAACTTTCAAGAACAAACTATGCAGCCAAATTACCTAATTGATTGGAGAATTTTTCATTTCAATTATGACCTTGAAGTCAGTGATGCCTGGAATGCTCCTCAGACCATGTCATGGGTGATCTAGTAAAGGTCTATCGTTAGATCAATTACTAAAGCAATGGAACATCTGATCCTACCCTTGAAATTAACCAGGAAAAGTAGGTCAGCACACCTTCAGCTGACACAATGAAGTATTATGCTCTCAATGACCCAGGAAGGAAAGCACTAATGATTGATGGGAAGAGATATTTAAATGAGAAAGTTGAAGAACACTGGAATTAAGCACGTCAGAATGATCAAGCAACTCTAGACAGCCAAGTGCCTTCAGATAACAGTAATTTTGGCCAAATCTCATGTGAGCTTATTCCTCCAAAAAATACAGTCATATTTATAAGGAAACTGAAAAGGATTTAGGATTCAAAGATCTAACAGTCTTTCCAGATGGCAGCCTTTTGTTTCCTTGTTGTTCCATATTTTCTGTTAAAATTATTTGCCTTTATTTGTTATCATAATCTATATATGTGATAGAGAGGCTGTTGCCATCTCTTCTGACCCACTAAAACCACTAAAACAGGTGTCAGAATTTTGCAGGTTGTCACTGACACGAGGTTTAAGAACACTTTTCTGAGTATGCTTCAGAGGCATTCTTCTTTGAGTGAAAAAACATGGAGAAAATCAACAAAATACTTGTGGTAATGTGAGAATATCAGAATGATATGCAAGTAATTTTAAATTATTCCATGGTCAAGAGCTCAGCACGTATTTAGAAACCACTTAGAACAGCTTTTTTTGGTTGTACATTAGCAACGATTGTTACACTCCGGTCACTCAAACCTGGGGCTAAACCAAGTTTCTTTTGCTCTGGGTAGACACAACGGAGCAAATTCTAACCAAATATTCTCAAGAGGTTACACAGAAGTTTACTGGCAAATTATAGAAAATTAAGGAATGTTGGCAAAAGAGTAACTACAACATATCACTTATCACAGCGTAGACTTAGCCCATTGAACATAGAAAGCCTTTAAACCCATATGATGTTATGTTCCGTGAGAAGAGAGTTAGAAGAAGAAGAAAGTGAGAAAAACAGGAGGACAGGAAAGACAGAAAAACAGACATAGCCACCAACTCCTGCGTTCCAGTGGTGTAAAGCTCCAAGATGAAGGTAAGGTTAAAGGACAATGTGCTTGTCTTGTGGTCAGGCTCCTTAAAGCCTTGGCCTTCTCTAGGCCTTCCTCCCAGGTGGGATTTCCAGTCCCTTGGCCACTCAGGGGCTGCCACCAGTGTGCCATGGTTGACAGACATTGTGGGGCTGAGGGGTGTGGGGAGCAAGGCAGTCCCTCCCCAGGGCAAGGTCTGACCCACCCCCTACCACACATTCCAAGCTCCCAAGATGTCTTGAAATGAGATTACCTTTCCCAGTTTCTGGCAATGGTGCATCTTAACAGTTCTCTAGGAAAGGCAGCATGAAAGCATTATAAAATTTCTTTTTTCCCTTTCCATTGCAAATTAAAATGGACCATACTTGCAAGAAATAAACCTTGAGAGAAGACACTACGCATGCGTAGTTTAAATGTGAGGTGAGTCCAGTCAGTCTTCAATCCCTGGAAAGGTGAGTGCCTTGTTTTGGATGCCACCTCTATATACATGGAGGACAAGAAGGTGATCAGGAGTAGTCAGCATGAGTTCACTAAAGGCAAACTGTGATTAGCCAACCTGTTTTCCTTCTGTGATGAACGAATTACCCAGCTGGATGATGGGATATCAGTGGCTATTGCCTACCTTGATTTCAGCAAGATTTTCAACACTGTCTCCCACAATGTGCTCAGAGACAAACTCAGAAACTGTGGACTGGATGAGTGAACAGTGAGGTGGGTTGAGACCTGGCTGAAAAGCAGATCCCCAAGGGTCATAATCAGTAGCACAGGTTCTATTTGGAAGCCTGTCACAAGTAGTGTCCCCCAAGGTTCAGTATTGGGCCGGTATTGTTTAACTTATTCATCAGTGACTTGCATGAAGGAGCAGATGTCTCCTCAGGAGCTTCGCTGATGACACAAAGCTGGGAGCAGAGGCTGACACCCTAGAGTGCTGTGCAGCCCTTTAGAAGGACTTGGATTGGTTGGACAGATGGGTAGAGAAGAACATTCTGAACTCAACAAAGGCAAATGCAGGGTTTTGCACCTGGGAAGAAATAACCCCAGGCACCAGTACAGGCTGGACACTGACCTGCTGGAAAGAAGCTCTGTGGAGAAGGACCTGGGGGTACTGGTGGACGACAAGCTGTCCATGAGCCAGCAGCACCTTTGTGACCAAGGCCAACGGTACCCTGGGGTACATTAGGAAGACCATTGCCAGGAGATCAAGGGAGGTGATCCTGCGCCTCCACTCAGCCTTAGCGAGGCTGAATCTGGAGTGCTGTATCCACTTCTGGACTCCTCAGGACAAGAGAGACATGGAGCTTCTGGAGCAGGACCAGCAGAGGGCAGCAAAGATGATGGGACTTCATCACTGTCTGTAAGTACCCAAAGGGAGGGTGTCTAGAAGATGGATCCAGGCTCTACTTGGGGCTTCCAAGCAGTAGGACAAGAGACAACGAACAAAAACTAATGCATATCTGAATATGAGGAAGAACTTCTTTACTGTGTGGATGAGGGTACACTGGAACACAGCCCAGAGAGGTTGGGGAGTCTCCCTCTTGGAGATATTCAAGAACCATCTCAACAGAATCCTGTGCCATGTGCTCTGGGATGACCCTGCTTAAGCAGGGAGGTTGGACAAGACTCACAGAATATTCACAGAATATTCTGGGTTGGAAGGGACCCACAAGGATCATCAAGTCCAACTCCTGAGTGAATGGTCTGCGCAGGGATTAAACCCACCAACTTGGTTTCATTAGCACCATGCTCTAATCAACCAATCACCCATTCTGTGAAATTATTGTTTAAAGGCTGAGAAATTTTTGTGAAGGCAGAAGGATTTAGTGATTGTTTTCTAGAACAATAGTTAGATAAAAGGGATGGTTTTGATGAAGTGTGTTAGAGATTATGCAATGCCTTTCCCAACGTTTCTGGGATAAACACCTTAAAAAAAAGAAAAGGTGAAGGATCTTCTTGGTCTCTTACCAGACTGACAAATTTTTTTGCCAAATATGAAAAGGAGATTGTATTTGCACTTGCCTTTTCTATGACAAATCATCCAAAGACACAGCAAACAGTACTTTGAGTAGCCAGAGATTTGGGGTAGTTAATGTGTCTGCAAATTTGTGGCTCAATTGCTGTCAGTTAAAATGACCTAGTTTTTGTGTTCAGCACTTAAAGGCACACCTGTTATAGGATATTCATAATTTAGAACTAGAAGTTTACTGCATCAACTTTTTCTTGGACTACTAGGAAGAGAATTTACAATGTGCTGCTTTTTCTAAATAATCTATTGAGGGAAACATTGCTTACTTCACTGAACATTTAAAATGGGTGTATAAGAAATATGAAACACCTGTACAGAAGATTAAACTGAATGTCCTAGAGCTTGAATGACTCTGGGAGATGAATGTACCTTTTTTTTCTTTTGTATTTTTAATGAAAATGTGTAACTTTGATGCTACACCTTACAAGAGGCTGCACTGGAATTGTTCAAGTTTGTGGTGTTCCAGCAGCTGGAGTAGAATGGACAGGGAGCCCAGAGCATGAGCAGTGAGACTACTTTGGTGTACTTCAGTGTTCAATGTAGAAAAAGTAGTTGTGAACATAACTAAATGTTCGTTACCACATTTTTATCTATCCTTTAAGCATAATTGAAGGGCAAATCTTCAGATTGGAAAACAGCTGGGGCAACTGATTTACTGTCTCAGTCAAGCCCTATTAACTGCAACCTCATGAATAAATTGTTTTCTTAGACTATGATTTGGGTTCTGCCAGATATAATTAAAAAACATTTGCAGTCATTTGTTTCCACCATTTTACTGTTTCTCCTTAGATCTTTGGCCTTTAAGAAGGCAAAGAATATGTTAGTGAACTTATTTTTTGTTTCCAGAAAAGATGTCAAAATTACTGGAAAATATTTCTAATTCTCACTGGCAGGAATTCTGAAATATCTAATAAAAATATTTTTCCATATTGATGGACTATGATACATTGGAATAGCCCTGTAATTCATGAAAAGCATGGGAGGATGGAACTGCAACTCCATGAGGAGTTCAAACTGCAACCATGAGCAAAGGTACCTGTGCTGAAACAAGCAAATGTTGAAGTAGCTGTGATCTAATGAGAAGCTTGAACAGAGAGAGATGAGAGTGAAGACCTTTCTTCCCAGAGACGAAGATGATCCCAGAGATAGATGAGGAGAACCTTTGCTTCTGAACAGCTCATCCTTAAAATGGTACCCCATTAGCTAAAGATTGAACCCTGGAAAAAAGTTGTGGGGAAAGCTGTAAGTCAGGGGAAGGGACTTTCACATTGCCAACAGATTTCCATTTTACGGGCGGCTGATTCGCTGTGAAACTGAAGCCATGAGAGAACTGTTTCTTGCAGAGAAGTCTCCATGGCTGGCAAGAGAGACTCCTCTTCCTAAGTGAACTGAAGGAAGACTATTATAGAGGTGGTAAACTGACTGAAAATCCCAAGTTTTGTCTCTTTCCATTGTCAGTGGAGAAGAAAGAGAGGTGGGGGGAGGAGAAGTGTTCTGAAGGTTTATTCTGACTCACGTTATTCTTCTTTTAGTCCTGTTAATAAAGCTTTCTTTATATTCTTTAAAGTTTTGAGTCTGGTTTGTTTTTCTCTTAATTCTTACCTCACAGAAGAAAATGAGTAAGTAATGGCTGCGAACTAAACCACTACACCGGTGTATTTGATTTAGTTTCTCTTTTAACTAGATTTTTATGCTCACTTTCTTTCCTTTTTCTCACATACTGATGAAAGCTAGCAAAGCTTTTGGTACCTGATCTAAAATAAAACGCCAAAAAATCCCAGTGGTGCTGCTGCATGTATGTGAACACACTGTGATGATAAGTATGATCTAATTCAGTTATTTTATATAGGCAACATGGAATTCATTGTCCTATTTGAACAGCACTCTGTGAAATTAGCTTTACTCATCACACTTTAAACATTCAGTGCCAGGTTATTTATTTATATTAATTATTATACATATTATATAAGTATATGATATTTATATCAATAAATAAACCCCATTAGATTCATGAAGACAACTACTCCACCTATTCATCACTGAGGTAAGCAGGAATATCTCTATTTTAAACCAGATTTAAGCCTCTCATCTAAAAGGAAATTTGCTTATTTGAGTTGTGAAAAGCTCCTGGCTTTCACAGTTGGTATCTTCATAAAAAGCACAAGACACCATTTTAAGATAAATATTTAGGCAACCACAGTCTGTGGTATTATTAGCAAATGGGAGAAATGGACTTCAAAACCTTGACTTGCAAAGAGAGGTCAAAAATACAGAAAAAGGTCTTCCAGAAGTAGGTATGTTCTGGGATTAAAAAGGAATATTTCTAGATTGTTTTTCGGATTTTTTAAGAAACTTGAAGCAAAACATATCTTTATGGGGGAATTCTTATGTTCTGATTATTTGCCCAAATGCTTTGTGGAACACTTTCATTATGTATCACAAATGATACAATAAAAATGTCACCTGGAAATTATGATTTGCTTTGAGGTTTGTCAGGTCATTTTTAGGAGCATCAACAAACAGTGTAAGAAGCACTACAAAGATCACTTTGTAATTAGGAGTGGTGTGCTTGTGGTGCTGATTAATTTCAGGCGATGATTTCTGAGTACACTGGGTATATAGCACAGTTTTTTAGTATAATTAGACTTTGAATGCCAAGGTTGTGATCAATAAGAATTAAAAGACCATTTTCTAAAGCTATATTTATACAATTTATACAATCACTTTTTCTTTCCTTTAAATATCTCAAAGCCTAAGGCATAAAAATTGTCAGGATTCTATGTTAGTAACATCAAATACTCTAGTTCTTTTCTTGCTTTATATAATAGTTTCCTAATCTTTTAATTTTCCCTGTAAAATAAAGTTTGTTGGTATTTAGTTCATTTGTATTTAGTTTAGCAGGTGCCAATTTAATTAATAATCAACTAAATGACATTCTAGATTTGCTTTGGATAGCAGTTCAATGCATTCTATTGATTTTTGTATTATTGGACTAGATGTTGTCATCATTATTACTGTGTGCCATGCTTCAGGCAGGATTTGAATTAACCAGTAGTATTTCAGTATAGGGAGTTTTTGTCTTTCAGCACGGAAACTGTATTATAGCTCAGCAACAAACTACAATAAACATTTTTTCTGTATCCTTTTGGGGTATGTATTTTTTTTTAAACCCCATTATGTATTTAAAATATTCAAAACAAAATGCTTCCAAATGTTTTAGCTTATTTATATGCTAGAAATTTTGGGGGTTTTGTTATTTTTGTCAAAGCTTTGCTGCATTTTCTTCAGAATATAATAATAATAATAATAATAATGATGATGATGATGATGATGATGATGATGATGATGATGATGATGATGATGTTGTGATGTTACCTAGCATTTTAACGGGACGGCTGAGGTGAGACAGCTGTTCTGTGGATTAACCTTTATTTTCTCTACAGTAAAAGCAGCACATACTATTCACAGTTAAGTTAGTTAGAAGAAAATATCCTGTACCAGTGAGCCATGGGAATTTCTCCACAAGGAAGCCGGTCTTGGCATGGACATGGATTACAATGGAGGAATCCTTAAGTATGTTCAAAACCTCTATAACTCCAAGAAATTGGACATCTTGGATTACGTTTTACGTACCCATGATTCCCTCGGGAAGGAGTCTTTTCTTGCAGGAGTGACAGAATTTGAGAATAGTGTAGACTTCTCTCTATTTCCTGTCCCAAAAAATGTTATTTGTTTCTTTTGAAACTAGCACTTATGAATGTAGGAAGTTTTGTAAGGAGTACTGCAGCCTTAAACTTTATAACTACTAGGCAAAATTAAAGGCCACAGATACTCAGATCTGAGCAGGGGTCTGTTCCATATCAGTCTGACTATTCTTATGACTAATGAAATATTGTGAGTATGGAAGTGGCGTATCAGCTACATCTGTTTCTGCAATGGGGTTCAGATTAGACTCAGCTCTTTCAAATGTTTACAAAGATTTTAGAAACAGATGGAGACTCAAAGCTAAAGCTAGAATTTTTCACAGAGTTATGGAATGGCTGATGTTGGAGTGATCTCTGGCACCCATCTTTTCCAATGTCCTGCTCAAGCAAGGTCACTTACAGCACTCTTCTAGAAGTGATAATCATTAGTACATTTTTCAGACACTGGGAAAAACAAACAAAAAAATTTAAAAATTGCTTTCCAGACACAACAAAAAGGACGAGAAATTGAGGAAGGAAAAGGACTTTCCCATACTCTTGTGGGAAATATGCTTACTTTGAAAGAGTGTTCTCTGGACAGGTGGCCATGCAAATGTAAACTACAATGCAAAAACAAGTGGCTAAATTAAGGGAAGACATTCTAAACACAAGGCCAAAGAGGTACTAATATAGAAAGACCTGCTTTTCAAAATGGAGTAAAATATGTAATTAAAGTAATAATATCCCTTTCGAGGACTTTTTCCAAACTTTGCTTAATTTGAATTTCACATACTTGACATCTTGTTTTGACAATTCTTCTGATTATATCAATATGTCACATTATGCAAAAATAGCGAAACATGATTTATTTCAGCACAATGAGTCATCCTGATGGCATGTCAGATCCAACATATTCCAAATCAAAGTTCCTTAAATCATGATGATTGAAATTCTATTTAAAAGAGCTTTCCCTGCTTAGATTATTTGTATTTCCTATTGCTTCTGTTAAGTTAAACTGGGTCTTTTACAGCCTGCGTCTCTTGACTCAGTTATCTTTCACTTTAAGCCAACACATAAGAGAAAACAGAGATGTGCAAAACCTCGGGGGTAAAATGGAAAACAAAACAACCTTTCTTTTCTTGTACTTTTGGCCACCTTTGAAAATACAAATCTAGAGGCTTAAAGTACATTTCATTCCATTTGAGTTCCTACAACAAGTCTTTCAACAATCACCATATTCTGCCTTTAAAAGCTGGGGCCAAGCAAAAGAAGTTGGGGACATTTAATGAGTAAATCTTCTATTGCAAACTTTGGGCAAAAATCTCATTATTGACTCATGTCAGGAATTCCTCAAATAAAGTTTAATTTTCTCTTACTCCAAGAAGGCTAAAGACAAAGCATATACTTTTATTGCTGCAAAGTAATAAAAAGTAATAAATAATTTTTTAAAGAAAAAAGATGTAGTCTCTTTACAGTTTTGTTACCTGAAGAAAAATTCCTGACCTTTTTTATGATTTTTTTCTTGCCATGCGAGAATATTTGGACATCAGTTTAGTAAAAGAATTACTTGATATCATTTTCTCCTTGTTCATACGAGGGGACATATGGATTGTTTTCTTCCTCCTTTATTTGCCACTATTTCTAAAAAATACAGGAGGCATGCTGTTTATGGGAGATGATAAACTTCCTCAGATACAAGAGTTCTGTTGAAGTCTGGACCGTTCATTCAGTTTGATGATTAGTCTTTTTGCTGAAGTAGCTTAGGAGGGCCTCTGTTTGATGCCAGTGTCTTCCCTTGCTGCCTTAAGAAGGAATTTGTGACCTAGTTGTGGAAATGTTTAGAAAAAAGTTGCTTGAAGGGTTACATACCTTATTAGCTGCTTTTCCACTGCTGAACATTACTACCCTTAATCCTAATGGAAGTTATATACACACACCTTAGCAGACAAGTGGGTCACCCTGCTGAGTGGATTTCAGGCTCCTCAGAAAGTGATACAACAGCAAAACCATTGCATTAACCAAAATAGCTGCCAGTGATCATGATAGGTCCTGGCATTGGGTGGAAAGGGCAGGAATCCTGGCACATTCTCTGTTTTCTCTGTTTCTTCAGCAGATAGTCTGTCTTTTCCCAAGACACTGCTTTACAGCGAGAGGAACCTCCTGTCCACTGCCAGACTTCAACTAAATACTAATTGGGAACTTAATGAAAAACACAACTCTGAGTCTGTGAAGTCTCGAATTTGAAATCCTGTTGTATGTGTGCAGAAGAGGGGAGGGAAAAGCAGGTAAAAAGGAGGACAGTGAATGTGAGATTATTTCTTTGCAAAATATTCTGAGTGTGCATGGGAACCCACTGAAATGCCAGCTGACAAACACTGCTGAAATTTCTACTATAGGAGTTAATTTTTTGTATAGGTTATGAATTTAAGTGATGTACAGAAGCCTAACTTTCCTTATATAAGGGGATAAACCTGGTAGATAACATCTTTACCCCCCAAAACTGCATGCATAATTAGTTAAAATCCAAGCCCTTTCAGAATAGTAAACCATCTAAAAAACTTCTATAGACGAGAATACTTTTTTTTTTGCTTCAGAAAACTAGTGTATTTTTCAGTAGAACTGCTGGCAGAAATAAAACATATTTTTCATTATTATCCATTGGGTAAGTGACAATATTCCTGTCTGATTTTATTATATGAAAAAATTACCCAGAAAAAATCTAGACAGCACATAGTAAAGTAAGATGTGTGTAAGTACCTTACACTTTGACAAGATGATCAAATAATATTCATTACAGATATACAAAAAATATATCTTTAAAGGCTATTAGACATTTGAATAATTATAACTCTCCTGGAAACAGTGCAGTGTTTGATTTATAGTATCTTCGGTAAATTTTAATACGTTAGCTGTTTCTGTACATGTAGTTTGTGACTGAAATTTTGGGGCAGATCTTTTCTCCTTTGTTTGCAACTGGGGTTTCAGGATACATTTTCCTTTTCTTTGTATTGCTTGAGTTATGATTTTTGTGGGGGGCAGGAGCACGTTCTCTGATTTTTTTTTTCCTAATATTACATTTTTACATGGCTATATTTGCTAGCCAACAGCTATATTTCAGTTTATCACCAGATTTCCTTGCAAATGGAAGCACTTTATAAAACAAGTGAAATCACAATACCCAATCATTCAGAAATATTGGACTACTTCAAATTTTTATAAGCTCTTAAATTTTGAGGTGATCAGGGTTCTGAGCTTGCATTGCACAGAATAATTTAAAATTATTGGAGCACTTCACATATTTTTAAAACCACTTCAGCTAGGAAATGATGGGGTTCCAGAAATATGTGGCCTATAAGGGTATGAAATTATCAGAGAGCTTAAGTGTTTCATTGTGAAAGTTCCTTGCTTGCACATTGCAAAGCAATTGAAAATTACTGGAGTGCTTCAAGTGGTTAATGTTTTTAGGATTTTAAGTCTCTCCTGTTCAAACACTCTTCAAAATTGTTAATATTTTCAGTATTTTCAGTTTTTGAGTATGCACCCGTTATCCTGCTTTTCCTTATTTTGGGTTTTTCCTCTGTTGTTTTTTTTTAGGTCCAAATATTTGTCTTTCAGAGATCTCAACTAAGTCTTGAAATCCTTTAGTTTTCAACATGCAGGAGCTTTGATGAATTTAACTGTGCTATTGCTTGTGGAGGAAACAATTTAAGGAATAATTTTTATTAATGTCAGTATCCAAAGCTGAAACCTGCAGTTGTGCCTATATATTTTATTATTAATAAGAGTGCTTTCCATAGGTAGTTTATTTAATTTTAAAATTTTATAAGGCGTACCCTTTTAGGTTCAGATTTTGATCAATTTAAAATTATTCAATATTGCTTCTAATGTTACCATGTTTTTTTAAAAAAATTACCTTTAAAACATTGGGTTTTTTCTTTGTGTGCCCTTCTTTCTCCTCCACTCCTTTCTGCCTTCAATACACACACTGCACAAACCACTGGTATACCATAATTCATTCTCTCACAGCTCATTCTCAGTACTATGTTTTGGTAGAACTCACAGTGGGTAGAATTTTGAGCTGGATTTATCATCCACACAAGAGAATCATAATAGTTCTATATTTTAAGAAGGGAAGAAAAAAGCCCTATAAAGTGCATCATTCTGCAATGCATTGTTTCTGTACATTGAATTTATGACTGTAAGAAGGAAATCACTTGTGTTATACAGGTATTCTATTGTGTGCGTTTAAAAATTTAATTCAGTCCCTACTGTGCTATTCGTTTTACTTAACTGTTTTCATGAACTTTGCGTATTTCAGGTCTATATTTCCTTACCTTATCTCTATTATGAACTGTTTGCTTCACCCATTTTCCTCTTGCAAAAGTGCAAAGAAAAGAATCTAAATGCCATCCTTTTTTTTTTTTTTTTTTAGGTCTACGTATAGTTGCATGGAAAAATTGTTTGAATTAAAAAGTATGTGGTAATTTTTATCTTCATGTTGCATGTATGAAATACATTAGTAATAAGTACTGTTTTCTGAAAAATGAAACACTTTCTTCAGAGAGGATCTAAAAATGTTTCTGCAACAGGATGAAATTTTCTTTTACTAGAATAGCATAATCATAGACTTAAGACAAAGCAACTACAAAGTATTTGCAATAAATAGATTCGTTTTTTGATGATCCAAATGGAAATACTACATTGTTTGACATAATATTGCATTCATTTTCTTGTTACTGGTTTCACTTCTAAGATACCTAGAGCAGGCATGATTCCTAGGAACTGAATTTGAATTGACTGTTTTAAAACTTTACTTACAATGTTTTTTATCATTCCTTTGTGAGAATTTTAAATTGTGAGCTGCCAAAAGTGCTTTCAACATAAGAAAAATTTGGAATTTAAAAATTATCTTCTTGTATATGTTCTATGCTTGCTGTCATGAATAGTGTCCTCCAAATATTTTTGACCCATAGAAAATGATATTAAATTATTTTTGTCTTACAAAAATCACATTAATATTGGCTACAGATATATTCTTACCAATAGCCTCTGTTAAAACAATGGTTTTGCAGTTTTCGAAAATGAAATGGCTATTACAATTACAATGGTTGGAATAAAGATAGATATCTACAGGGATTTAAAAGACTGAAATCTGTAAACATCAGTATAGAAATTGTTTGCAGTGTTAACATTTACCACAGACTGAATTTTCTGTGTGTTACAATAAATCATGTCTTATTGGGTGAGTGCCTGGCCTCTATTTCTCCAGTCAGTATTTTCAAGTACTGAATGTGATCACAAGAAAAAAGATGTTTGTACCTGTTGTTCATTTTAATCAAACTGATTTTAGAAAAGCAAAAAGGGAAGCCTTCAGTAAGCACAAAAATCTCTTCCCTGACATTTCTCTCACAGTTTTTGGTGACAATAGGCAAGAATGTCTGAGTTGTGGGAGAGATTTTTTGGGGAAACATTGAAAAAACTGCCTAGAAAGCGATGATGAAAGCTACTGTACTACTGTTGTCTTTTCGTAGCAGACGTATAGTGATGCAAGAAACTGCTGTATGAAGGCAACAAATGTTTAGGTTTGCTTGGACTGAGTGTGTGCTGCATAAGTGCAGTGTTCATGCTGTGCCATGGGCGACAAGGTCAAAAGGGTGAGCATCTACCAAAGGGGTCCAAAGTGGCCAGCAAAGTAACATGGAAGAACTACTGAGTTGAGGCTGGCTACATTCTCATTGCAGAAGCTGGAAGTTTTGTGTTAGTCCCCTCCCTCTTTAAAAGAAAAGAAAAAAAACCCAAAAAACAAAAAACCTCTATGTAAGGATTTACTGCTACCATCAAAGTGAGGATACTTCTCAAAGTAGACTTTTGATCTTGGCGAGGATGACCATCTTCAGGCAGCATTAAGCAGCAAAATGAATAGTGCATAATCAGTGCCTAAGGCTGTTCCTTAGAACTTACTAATAAATTTAGACATCTCATAAATTTACTGCTGAAAACAAGCTCAATTTCACATATGTAGGCATCTATTTCTTTAATTTTCATGTACATACCAAAGTGTTTAGGTAATGTGACCTAATTATTTGTTGCACCTTTGCCATCCTTCTCTTATGTTGGTAATTTTAGAAATTCTTGGAGGGTCTGAAACAATATTTCTCGGGGAAAAGAAAAAGAAATTATTTAATAAATACAGTCTACACAACCTGCTTTTTAGAAAGGAGGAAATACAGTTTTCACCTAACTGGCACATATGCTTACCATGGCTGATGTGCAAACTGGTTTATGAGAAGTTTATGTACAAATACTCATAAATTTTTCTGGTAGGGGAACCATATGTATGTTGAGATTTTCCATTTGTGGGGTTTGGATTTTATTTCTTTCTTATTTCTATCCAAAAATTGGTCACAGGTCAGATTTTTTTCCCCTTAGATACTTTTATAATGCTTATTCCTTCATATTCTAACTGAGGGACTTTGAACAAGGGGATTCAACTATTTTAGCACTTCTGCTAGAGGGTGATGAACAGTTAGTTATGTATTGAGAGCTTATTAGAGAAAGGGAATAAAGAGACATCGTACAACAACAAGAATATTGTTTCCTTTACCTTCTGTTGCAAATTAAGTTAATTTGCCAACTGAGCACTATCATGAAAAACCAAGGAGTGAGAAATAGAAGTGTCTGTTAAAAGGGAAGCTTATGACAAAATTACAGGGTTCAGAACTGTTGATGGTTTTCCCATAGTTGACTGGATTCCTGATGCATTTATTTCATGGCTTATCACAGATGTCTTCTGCAGCCCTCCCTATCTTGCTGGGGAGTCTTTTCTTGACATAACACCAGTGAAGTAGTAAAAAAAAAAAAACAAACTAAAAACCCACAATGATTTGAATATTTCTTTCCTATTGTGTTTGATTTTGGATACTGAAGTTAGACCTGAGTGCTTTTTTTTTTCACAAATTACTGGGTTTATTTACTTCTGAACATTATATACGAAGGAGCAGGTGCACTTCCCAAAACAAGTTCCTATATGCATCTTCCCAAAGGCTGAATACTCTCAAGTTCTGATTGGTCAAAAGCAGCCACTCCAAATCCCTCATCACACATAAAAATTCACAAGAATTCTTGAAATCTTGATTTTCTCTGAGAAATAAATAGCCATAACATTTTAATATTGTGGATTTTAGAGAGAGTACATATTCAAATGGCCTAAACTTCTAATAATTTACAAAATTCCATAAGGATGGGGAAGGAAATATATTAGTCAAGGTCAGAGTCTGTAGGCTGAGTAATGGTAAACTTAGTAAAATCTAGACCTCTAACTTCTGAAAATTATGTTGGCTGGTGAGTATGATTGGCATTTGGTTCACTTTCTGAATGGTAGATAAAATGTTATAAAGATGGAACTTTTAAAATAAAATTTTTACTTATAAATACTGAAAGCTGTAGTAATGCTGTTTCAATATTCCAAATTAATTATAAATTTTAGTTCTATTAATTCAATTGTGACTTTTTTCATTCTTATATGTTTTTCAATACACAGTTACTTTTATAGCATAATCAAAGCAGTGTTGTAGGAAATCAAAAATGAATCTATATATTAGTCATTTTTTTTTAATCCCAAAGCTTCAGGGTTAAAACACTGTAAAAAAAGACTTTTATAACCATCATAAAATGTCAAAATGCTGGATATTAAGAAAATGTTCCTGAACAAATATTTATAAACACACTTACAATAATCAGCATACTTTTTTTGTAACACTGATATGATTAATAATATATTGTATTTTAATGGGATTTGGTATGTTTGAAAAGGAAAAAGAGATTTGAATTAAACCAAGCCTTTTTAATTTTTTTGAGAAATAAAAACAATGCCCATTTTACTGGTGTTTAACATACAGGAAAATGCAATTCATACACAGAGTAAACTTCTACACGTGAAGGCAATTATAAAAAAAAATTAAGAATAATGTCTTAAAAATATCTCTCTTTGAAAGGTTGTCACTGTTAAATTTTAGAAAGGATGGACCATTTACCTTCCTACAGAGTAAGTGTGTGTACCATAAATTAGTCTGATAGCTAATACTAGTAATTTTAGTCCTTGAGAGAGTGTTAAAGTTTGATCTGGAAATTTAAAGGCTGTGTTGGATTACTTGATTCAGTGTTTGAAGCAGTTAGTTAGAGAATACCTTTTATTCTTATTGCAAAAGGGAGAGAAATTGACCTCTTCCTGTTAATTCTCTATATAACTTAAACTATCACAGGAATAAAACGATTGCTATGCTAAATGAAATAAATCTTGCAGAACTGATTACTTTTCTTTGGATTTTTTTTGTTTGTGATTTTTGTTTGTGTTTTTTTGGTTTTGTTTTTGTTTTGGGGTTTTTTTTTTGGGTTTTGGGTTTTTTTGGGTTTTTTTGGGGTTTTTTTGGTTGGATTTTGGGTTTGGCATTTTGGTAGGGTGCTTTTGAGGTTTTTTCAATTTCCCTGCGTTTGGGTTTTTCCCTTTGAAATATATGACAGCTTTTTCTTTCCCAAACTTTTGGTAAATGTGATCAGGTGTTTGGACTGTAAGGAAGAAAAGATAAAGACAACTTTTAGTGTTCCTTCAATCTAGTACTAACACAACTTCCTATAAAAATTTGGTTTATTCAGTGATTCTCAGTCAATTACTCCCCTATTTACCGTACATCCAAATCAACACAGTGCTGGATTAATCCTTGTGAGTTTAAAGAGAAGGCCAGAGAAAAATCAGGTTTTGTCTCCTGTGTGGCAGCTCCAGGAATTGTTCAAGCAATCCACTCACAATTTTTCACATGCCACCATACTACTGTCTTGTGACTTAGGAGTAAAAGGGGTACAGCTGTGACTGTGTGATGGGTTGGGTAACACTTCTGAGGAGAAAAAGGCACAAATGAGTTAGAAAGGCTGCAGTATGTCCCCTGACCATATTGTGCACTATTGTGTATCTGATTCTGTCAGTGGCATCCCCCTGCACCTGCACGCAGCTGAGGTGTGTGGCACTGACAGTACTGGTAAGACTCGGGAGTACTGGGGCTTTAGAGTTTGGCATATCTGCACATAAGATTTTGGTACCAGCCACAAGCCTGTGGGACCCTACCTGGGACACAGCCAAGCTGCCAGTTGGTGGCTCTTGTTTAAAAGGCTGAGCCAAGTGGCCTTTCCCTGATTATTCACTCTGTGACATTGCTGTTACTACTTCTGCTTAGTGTAAAAATAAAACACTGGTCTTTTGCCCAGAACAACATGTAAATCCTGAGGTAGTGGAAGATACGGAGAAGTTGTCATTAGGTCTTTAAACTGTGTGGCTGATGGACAGCTGCTGTGGTTGGCTCTTCTTACAGGAATACCAAACTGAACTTGTATCCAATGTTTGCCCTTATAAATACTATTGTTTTGACTGAACATCTGCTCAAAGAAGTGGAAACTGGTCATACCCATGAAGCCAAAATTCTTGTAAGACCATTTTCTGTCCCAGATAATCTAGTTATTTTCCTACTCTGGTGATACTAACTTAAAATTACTCCAAGTTTTACTCTTTAATTTAAATCAGTTTATTCTCCAGAACTGAGGCTTTTTATTAGATGAGTCATTAGGTCAGTTCTTCCTTTTATATTCCTCTTTGCAAAACATAAGTCATAGTAAATAGCATGTCTGGTGAAGATGAGGCCACTGGCTTGCCTTAAACAAAATTTCGAAAGAGTGGTTTATTTAAAGTGTTTATTTAAAATGTGAGTCTCTTTGCAGTCTGAGAATCACTTACAGCTGCTAAATTGCTTCTCACCTACTTCTACTCTGTGTTCTGCCTGTGTCCTCCCCATTCCTGCATCTCTAGGGCCATCTGCAGGACATATCTCAGGTTGAACCTGCAGGTAACAGTGCCTTCATCTTTTCCATGGGGCCTTCTTTTAGGAGCTCTTTTCATCTCACAGCAGGCAATGACTACTTAGATGGGGCCTCTTTGAAATCAGATCTACTTTAATGATATATTAATAAATGAAAACCTGCATTAACTATTACCCCCTTCCAAAAATATCTAGTCTCACGTTCCACAGATTTTTTTGAATGCAGTTGCCCTTTATGCAGGACTACAGTGATAATTTGATCAGGAGTGCTTGAAGATGAAGTGATTTTAAGTGGGACAGGTGCTTTTATCCACCTGGTCATTTGTGTAAACAGTAGTGGGGTAAGTTTCTAAGCGCATGAAACATTATTTGATATTTTGTTTCATACCTCGGCTGTTTAGCTTAGTATGGACGTAGTTTGGCCAGTGCAGGTTATGTGGCCACTGGGTGAGAATACCCACCAAAGTGGTGGGGCCATACTCCATGTCTTTTTGGGTTTTGTTGTAGTTGCTATTTTGTTTAGTTTGGTTTTGTTGTTGTTTTTGGGTTGTTTGTTGTTTTTGGTTTTTTTTCTGTAATCACTTCAGTAATTAAGAAGGGTTACACTTTATATCTGTATGGCTTTTGATGGTTTTCTAGTTCCTATGAATGGACAGTAGGAGTTTGCAGCCCTGCTCTGGGACAGACATTAGTCACCCCATAAATTGGCTGGCTGGGAGGAAACCCATTGGTGTTCACACCAAAGTGAACAGGATGAAGGGTGTTCTCCTGGCACTGAATGCAGGTGAGATGGCTAGCGGGAAGGTCCAGTCCAGCTCGGCCAAATTCTCTCCTGAAAGCCCATGGCTTAGAGGACTTTGCTTCAGAGCAAATTTGGCCCTTTTATTTCCAGACTGGTTCCTGAGGTCCGCTTTCTGCTCTTCAGTCAGCTCAGAGGAAATTTCAGCAGTCTGGGCCTGGAGGTGTCAGGTGCTGCCTGCTAGCACTGTCAGGAAGTGCAGGTGACCTGTCAGCTCCCCAGTTGCTTGGGGCCCTGTCCGGAGAAACGACAGGGTCAGTGGTCAGGCTGGTAACTGTCTGTTTCAAAAGGGCAGCTTTCAAGCTTAACCTTGAAAAGGAGTCTTCTGGGATTTGCATCTACTCTTTAAAGCCTATGGAATCCCAATTTCAGCTTTCCTAAAGATGATTCCCCCTGGCCCAGAAGCCAGTACCTCCAGTAAGAAGTATTGCAGGGCTCCACCAGTCAGAAACTTCACTTATTTATTTGTAACTTTTGTATTTACTGCCAAGTGGCTTCTTAGTTTTATTTGAAAAGGAAATTGACTTCTCTCTCTCTTTGTCATTGCCTTGTTAACAAGGAGGAGGAAAAGCTGCCTAATCTCGACATTATGAGAGTTGTTAGAATTGATCCCAAGTGAACTCTGGAGAGCAGAAAGTCAGATCACCTCTTTGTTTTGTTCCAGGGGGTTACCGAAAGGGAATGACAGCCTTCAAGGGACCTATTTTCCACTAGCTGAAAGACTGCATTAAGCAAGCATGTTTAGTGAAGGGTAAAGAGAGTACCAGTGGGAACGAATGCGTGCACCACCATAGCAGGCACGGGGCTCAGAGCAGAGGAGGCAGATGTCTGCTGTGCAGAGCTCTCTAAAGAGGCCACGTGGGCCTTTCTGCGCAATTCAGCATTGCAGACTGGATCCTCTGCAGTATCCTCTGGGGTTCTTGGTGGAGAATGGCTACAGGCAGCCTCTTCCAGCCTCTCCTTACTTACCACGCAGAAGACATACTGCTTGTTGATCCAACTTGCTCAACACAGGAGGTGTTGGGGAAGGGGGATTTCTGTTATAGTGATTAGGTTTCCTCATCCAAGCTTGTGTAGGAAGTATCCGAAAAATTGTGCCATACTGTTTTTTGGATGAGTTCTTAACGTTGTTTCATTCCTGATTGTTTAAATACGGCCAATAAAAATATTCCTTTTAGTATTAGTATATTTCCCAGTACCACAGAGAAATATTTTACTGATCTCTAAGTTATCTTTTCCGTGTCTGAGGTTTGTCCCATGTATATAAACAAAGTAGTTTGAGTAGGCTAGTTCCATGAGAGAGGATGCCACATTTCCATGCCAACAAGAATTCAGCATGCAGGGTTAGAGGAGCAGGTAGTACCATATGAGATGCAAAGCAGTAATATCGGGCTTTTCACTGATACAAAGAGAACTGCAATAAGGATAATTTGGGTCAGTGCTATACACCAGAATATAACTGAAACTGCTGTACTTGTTCCAGAGCAATATGTGATATATTTGTTTCAATACTGCAGTTTGAACATGCAGGCAGAAAAATTTCTTACAAGACTAGGAAAGTTGATCTCATATACTTGAGCTCATAGAAAATTAAAAAAAGGCAAGGGTTTCCTATGAGGTTTAGTAGCCTGGTGAGATGTGCCACCAGTGAACCTTGTGCCCTACCTTGTTTACCTGCATGCTGGCCAGGTGGACCCGGAGGGAAGGAGTTTGCCTGCAAAAAGACATACTACAACTCCCAGGAGTCACTACAGCCTGAATGAATTTTACTTCTTAAGCCAGACAAGGAAAAACTTTTTTCCCTCAGTGCCTAAATTCTAAGGGCAAACAGAAACTCATGCTGTTGGTATTTTGTCTTTATCAGACAATATGTTAGTCAGACTTACCAATGTGCTTGGCTCTTCGAGGCTACTTCCAGCCATAGGGAGAGTTTTTCTGGGAGAGGATTGTAAGGCATGTGCTCTTTCCCTCTTGCTCTTAGGACTATATTGAGCAGGCCCTTGGCATGGTGTTCTCCAAATCTAAAGGAATAGGTGGTGTGGAAATACAAAGAGAAAGGTGCTGGAAGTTGAGCCCCTTATTTCTCTAGCGAGGCATTTAGGGATTGCTTCAAAACTTGTTGGTGAATCAGAGCTCTGATTGATTCTGTGGGTTGCATTTTCAAGTGAAAACAGAGAGTATTGAAGTTGTTATTCCATAAGGTTTTCAAATAACTGCTGAGAGATTCAAGTCTGGCCCACTTTCCACAGATTTAGCTCTATTTTTTTCCTCTGTCCTTAGTTATGAGGGAGACTGTTGCCCTGGTTTTTGCTAAACCTTCTGTTTTTAACCTTGGAGTCAGATTCTTTCACACAGTTCATGTAAATAATAGCCAGTGTTTACTTAACGGTATTTTCTGTTTTTCATTCCTTTTGTGATAAGAGAACTTTGATGAGCACCTTTCTTCTCCAGTGGGATTGAGAAGGAAGTGACATGCTCTCCAATCCCTTGTGGAGTTGGGACGTGTATATAAATGTGAGATTGTAAATAATAAACAGATTATTCCTTCCTTTCTGCTGAACCTGGCAAGTGTGAGAGCGTCTTTATTGTGTCTTCCCAGACACAGGAGACTAGTCCACTAAAAAGGATGATGTAGGAAACAGAAGTTTACATTTGGTAGAACAAGAGTGCCTGATGGTGAGAACAACAAATCTTTTATATAAGGAGGTTATTTTTGGTGATCTCTAAAGTTTAGTCTTCTTCTCTTTTTTTTTTTTTTTTTTCTGTTTTCTTCCTTTTCTCTCTTGTAAGAAAGTCAGGTAGTTTATCCTACTCAAGGAAATATCATTGGAAAGCTATGGAAAGCAGCAGGAAAGAGTTGATAAGACAGTGATTATTTTTTAAAAAATTATGCATAAAGTTCTTTTAAATTCTAAGCATCTGTTACTACTACAGTTGTTTAGAAGTGCTGTTCGTAAACATCAACAACTGTTTACCTCTTAAGCTGTAACCACCTTTCTGCCAAATGGTTAAAAATAACTACATAGCAGCTTAAATAGTTAAAACCCTTTTTTTTAAAGCAACCAGTAGGCTTTTTTTCAGGTACAGCCTGTATCTACAACAAAGAGAATACTATGAAGGGGAACTTATTCTAAGACAGGATTTTTATCATGTTGGGACATTTCTTACCAGCATTATTTAAAAGCTTTTAAAAAAAATTCTCTCTCACACCTTTGTTCTTTCTGTGCCAGGAAATGTTGCTACATATTTAATACCATATTTTAAATGTTTCATATGTTTATGACATGAAATACATGTACAATATAATCAAGGCTCTTCAAATTCTGCTGTACTTATTTCACTCCACACAGCAGCCTGAGAGTTTGCGTGAGGAAATGCTTCTGATCACAAATGCTGTAAATTGAGAAGTACATTTAATAACTAACTTTTTATAGTTTTCATCTCTTTCCATTACACAACAAAGTCAAAATGTGGGGCTGCTGGGAAGAATGCTGCTTCTTTTACTCTCTCTCTTAAAATTATTCTGTTTATTCTGAAGGTTTTGTACTTAACTCTTAATAAGTCTGCTTGAATTTGGGGAAAGTATAAAAAAGGGACAGAGTGAGGTTTGCTCATCATCCTAAACTGGATCAATACCATTGTATATTTCTCAAATAAACCACCAAATAACACCCTGGTGGTAACTTTGCATCACTAAGAGGAGACTCAAACAAGAACTCAGTTGAAATGGAAAGGCTCCTCATTTCTCTAAAACAGGATTAGTTTTCTAATTTTATTTTCATATTTAATTTCATCTGACATGTACGTAAGCATACAGTATTCTTAGGAATCTAGTTCCTGCAGGTAATACAGATTAGAATTTTCTTTCATCTCACAGTTTTTGGGCATGGGTAAAAGCAAAACAAAGATTTTTTTTTTTTTGTTAGCAATTAAGTATTTTGTTGTAGTCTTTCTGTGTAGTGGGAATATAGAAAGTTACCTGGTGGAACACTTGACCTACTTCATGACTGCTAAATTAAAATAATCCAGGTAGTTTTTCTTCCTGGAGAGTGATCTGTCCAAAGGTATTTTTTGTTTGTTTATTTGGGGTTTTGTGTGGTTGGTTAGGTTGGTTTTTGTTTGGGTTTTTTTTCAGTGACAGCTTTTAATAAAAAAATAATAATTTTTTTCTTTTGTTCTGACATTTCCTTAGATCATTCCTGGGAAACTGTAGAGTGAAAATTACTGATCACTAGGTTTACACGGATCTCTTGACCTATGCTGGCAATCACTCAACTATTCCTCTCTCTAAATAAGTGAGTCATAGAATTTAAAATACCCAGGCCTGATGTAAGACAAAGTGACTTTGAGCAAAAACTGAAATGTTTACTGGGATTTGTAGAGTAGAACAAGAAAAAAATTAAGTTTTTAGTAGGGTTTTTGGGTCTGCTTTCTTTTTCATTAGATGATGCTGTAATTACTTTTACTTCAGCTTGTGGTTTTCACCATAGCTGCAAGAACAGATTCTTTTAAGTCTTCATAAATTAATGTAGCATACTTTGTAATACTGAACACTAACTAAATCTTCTTATAAGTGTCAATGTACTGTGTGGTATAATAAAAAGACTATAATGTTTCAATTTCCATCCTATTCTCTCTCCGTTGTTGCTTGTTTACTTTGGTTTCATCATATAAATATTTGTGTGCATACTAGTTTACTGTGTTGCTCTAAACACATGTGAATCTAATTACCAATGTGTTTAATTTGAATATAGTGTTACATGGTTTTTAATCATGCTCCAAGTCACTTTTAATGGTTACAAGAAAAGTATTTCTGGAACATATACTTCTCAGACCATAAGGATGTACTGTTCCCAGAAACAGTTGAGATTATTTAATTTATTAGCAAATGAATGTTGTGCAAATACTTTTGGATGGGATCCCGATGTTAATTAGCAGAAATTGAAGTCATGAAGTTAAAAATTAAACTTGAATTCTATTAGGTTTTGTATATATTTTTAATACATTTTAGCAAGTCATACATTTTCCCCTCCCGAAAAGCACACCCCATGTATGCATATTGCATCCTTTGAGTTGCATGGAAATTATATTTTGTGTATATTGATTTCTTAGTACTAGTCTGGCAGTAATAGTGTTTTGGTTTATTTTCCAAAAACTTATAAAGTCTGGAAAAGTGCCAGTGAAGGAGTTATAGAAATGCAGTGACTTCTGCCCTTTGTTGCAGCAGTGATACTGACATTAAAATTTTCCCACAGAACTGTTTCACTCTGTTTTGCATTCGTGGTTGAAGGATTGCTTGTTGGGATGAAAAATAGTTTGGGTCATCTAATCTACACATTTTTTGGACATATTTTCTATATTTCTATTGGATATAAAATATTTTGTTGCTTACAGTGGTGAGAATTCTTGAAGAGATAATTTTATCCAGGTCATCAAAAATTATATGATGGCCTAATATAACCACCATTGATTTTTGTGCTGGAAGCAGGTAGGATCTGTGAAACAAATAAGCCACTTTGATGTGCTAATAAAGATGTTGGTGCAAAATACATTCTGATAACTTTAATGTTGTGTGTTTACTTGTAGTTTGGACTGACAGAGATATTTAAGAGTCCATATATTTATAATTACTAATTATTTTGCTTCCACATGAAAGTTGTGAAGATCCATAGGAAGTTACTTCCTTTCACTAAAATATTTTTTACTATATTAAATAATTTAATATCCTCATCAACTGAAGGAAATTTGCTAAAACCATGGGAAGGTGTGAGCCAGTGAATCAAAGAAGAAAATAAAAATACTAACATCTGGAATAATTGCAGGTAGTAGCAAATGTAAAGCTCATTCTGGTTTGTGATGTTTTCAGTTTCTTATGTGATTCCACTGGTATGTCACTTCCATCACAGTGCTCTTATGTAGTGTGATTTAACATTGTTATCATTCAGCGTTTCATTGTTTGTTGTGTGGAATTTATTTAGCTGTTCATGCTGCTGTCTGATTTTCCGTGTTTCCTTTCAAGTGATTCCTTCCCTTTTCTTACATGAGGTGGATTTGCAAGTCATTCTTTACCTGTGTAGGCTACAACTTGGCTGAAATGCTTGATGTTGACATCCTACTTTTTTCCTGTGTCAGCTTCCTCTTGTTTCTGTTGGAGCAATAGCGGGAGA
This sequence comes from Platysteira castanea, assembly GCA_013397175.1. Lineage (NCBI taxonomy): Eukaryota > Metazoa > Chordata > Aves > Passeriformes > Platysteira > Platysteira castanea. Next base: position 364,631 of record VYXC01010327.1, on the reverse strand, counting down.
CAAAGTTGCATTTGAATGTGTAAACAGGCAAATGTGTATTCCACAAACAGACTGTGTTATACATTCTTCTAAGATATTCATTCCATACGTTGCTAATTTTTACAGTTTGTGATTTTATATGTTTGCCATTTTGCAAACTATTACAATCACTGACATTTGTTGAATTCTCAGAACAGTGGCTCTGTGCCAGTTTCCCATCTGTGACAGTGGCCACTAGCAAATACTTCACAAGTAAAAAAAGAAATGGTGATTATGGAGGCAGTATTTTTCTAGTTCCAGCACTTAGTCCCTTAGGGACTTCCTGGGTCAGCCTTTGAATCCTAGCCAGTGTTTATACTTTTGGACAGTCCCCTTTTCTATAAATTAGTAATTTTTTTAGCCCATTTATTACATCTACCTTTAAAAAATTCTGATGCAGTGATTTCTTTCTTTTAAAGACACATTGCATTAAGAAAAATTGTTTGATTTAAATCTCTTTTTTCCTACTTTTCATCCGCTGTTTTCTCATTCTTTTAGTATGAGAGTTAATTGCTCCCTATATACGTTCTCCAAACAGGCCTTCCTCATATTTTGGCTCAGATCTGTTTTCCCAAATTAATTTTACTTATATAAAGGCTGTTTCTTCATTCTGAGAGTTCTTATTTTTCCCCTTTTCTATTTGTACTTTCTCCTTTACAAGATTAAATTAGAAATATTATGCAATCAATAAGAAACAAAGGAATCCAGTGGCAGTTTTTATAAAGAATTTGTAAAAATGCTTTTGTAATTTTCTGTTATGGAGATTTATCTCTGATTGTAATGTCATTTCTAGCTTAAACTGCCCACTATATCCGTATTTAGTGAATTATTCTGGCCATTGCCACATTCTCTTAACATATACTGCATGTCAGGTCAGGCATCAAAATCCCTCCAAGGTACCTCTACATACAGAGAACTTCTGAAGTTTTTTCTTTGCAGGTGATCTTCTTCCAATTTTGTTTACCTCTACTCTCAGGGTAGGCTGTAATCTAAACCAACTGAAAGGAAGAAAGAAAGAAAAAGCAACAGGTCTGATTCTTGTTTCATTCAGCACACATGGATCTTGAACTGGACATAATTAGTGCTGTCCTTCAGCTCTTCTGTAAAACAAGTATTAGAGACGGCTTTGTAAATATTGATGGTCAACACTGGTTTTCAGATTTGTTGTTTTGGATATTCAACTTTATTTTTGTGAGTTTGATACAGAACTTGGTGTCTAAAGGAAGAGAGCTGTGTTTAAATGTCTAAGATTTATTGAAAGCTGTGATTTACAGCATCTACACATCTGGCCTGAAACATGGGTTTGGAAAGGTTTCTGTAAATAAAAGACAAGTTGATGACAGCACAGCTTTTTTCTTTCTCCTCCCTTAATTTTCATAAATATTGATTTTAGATGCATTTACTCTGATGTATTTTGCATTGTTATTGACATGAAAATGTTACCGGTGATACATTTATTTTTCCAAATCAGAAACAGTAGTAAGAACATTGTTTCTCCTACACTATTAAAAAAACTACTGTGGGTTTTTTTTTTAGTGGACTTTGAATACACAACTTTTAAATGGTAGAATATGATGTATTTTTACAGAGCTGTTCAGAAGCAAGAGAGGATGTTTGTAATTGTTCACACCAAGGCATTTGGCCTTGCAATATCATTTCTTACCACTGTCATAGAAAACATTAGATATGATTAGCTGCAGGTATCCATGCCAGATGATATCCTAGTAAAGTCCTTTATATATTTCATCTTATAATTGTATTTGCAAGTTAATGTTTGAAGTGTCAGTCTTTGTAAAATTAGCTCATCTTGTTATGATTTAGAGCTTTGATGTGAGTGAAAGGCTTCAATTGCAATGCACAGTCACATCTGAGAGTAAACTGCATAGACAAAGAGCCTTACAAGACTAGTAAATCAAATACTCTGAACTGTCTATGTGGATTATGAGGTACTATTTGCATAACTTTGAAGTATTTATACTGATGAAATTACAATAATTAAAATCATTGCTGTGTCAATTGCTAGATGCCACAAGGCATAGCAATTACTAGCATGCAAATCAGACTTTGTGTAAGCATTTTAAAGAATAATTACCTTATTTGATTCAGATGTGCCTGAAAGGCATTAAGAATCATTTGAGCTATTTTGCCTTCAACAATTTTTAGGTCTCAGATAATATTGTTTTTATTATTGTTGTTGATGATAATACCTTTGTGTGGGCATATGTCTATATGTTTCTGGTTTAGGTTTAAAGTGAAGCTTAGTGGTAGAACTTGCTGAAGCAGTTAGGAAGGATTCATTTTATATTAGCTTGTTCTCAGTCTTTGTCTAAAAATTATTTTATTTTGCATAAGAAAGAATACAAGCATGCAAAATCTTAACTTTTTGTTGTGGCTTTTCTTGGGGTTTTTTGGGGGTTTTTGTTACAGATTGTAAAATCCCGTATTATGGGGGAAATATATAAATTATTTCTTAAAGAAAAATGAATCTGTTCTTTTTTCTCTAGATTTCTAAGAGATGACTCGGGTTTCCCCAACATAATTTTGAAATACATATTCTGAAGAAAAATAGACTGTAAAGAGGTGCTCATTCACATAATTGCAGATGCATAATGTATTGCAGAAACATAATGCCCATGAGAAAATTAATTAAGCCTACCCAAATTTCAGAGCCACTTCTTACAAATTCCGGGTGGCAAAGATGTGCTCTGCAGTGAACAGTAGTGGACATTTGACAGACACAAGTGGCAGAGAGTGAAATAGGGTNTGTCCCGTGGATGTGGCCTCTGGGGTTGGGGGTTCCACAGCTGGGCCAGTTTGAGTAAAAGGGAGGATGGGTGTTCACTGCCTCTGAGCAGAGGTTACACCCAAAACCTCCTCCGCTCCCACCTCATTTCAGGGAGGAGACTGTGTAAACCTGTCTTCTGCGGGCTGTGGTCTCCCCCACCCCAAACTCAGCCAGGGAGGAATCTTAGCCCGGCTGCTGGGTTTGACTCACATTCTTTTCTTTGTTTACTTTGTTTACTTGTTTGTTTCTCCCTGGGCCTGAGGTTGATGAAAGAATGTGTGTTCCCTTTATCTAATCTCAATAGTTTGACTTACAGTCCAAAGTTCTTCAAGGAGGTTTCTGTGGTTGTAGCTTCTTTAAAACTTTAAATCAATGTTTGAGGCATGAACTATTTTCAGTCTCTGACAGTTTCCTTCTGAGACTAGGGCCATACTGCAGTGCAAAGTCACTTGAGAAGCACTGCTAAATCATTCAGACCTTGAGGTTAATCAGTGCCATGAGTTTTCCTAGAAAAGGTCCTGCCTGACAGTACATATCGCGAAGTACATGATATGCCCTGATTATATCGCATTTTCAAATATGAAAATCAAGGAGTATGGTGTCCTCCCTCCTGGCTTTGTTTTCCAAGTAACTTCATTCCCCATGCACAGTGCAGTACTTGTTGCTGTTAAAACTCCCAGTTGTTTAGGTAATACTAGCTAAGAATTGGCATGTGTGCAGATGCATATGAGAGTTGTTTTATCAATTTATCAATTTATCAAATGAGACTGTTGCTTTTCAATTCTATCTTGAATTTTGCAAGGATCATGGGGAACAATCATTTCAAGGAATTAAATCCTCTGTATGAAGAAATACCTACACAATGACAGCATTATATATGTTAATATAAATCATCTATAAAACATTAACCTTTTATCCCTGACAAAAAAGGCACGAATAATTAGGGTAGGAAGGAAAGGTAAATCAGTATGAGATGAACCTCAACACATGATGCCATCACAGTGGAGTACTGGGAGACATTGAGTGTCGTAAAGAATCCACCTTGGTTACTCCACCTCTGTCTCTGTGTGGGAGGGTTGTTTATTTTCTCCCTTCCTTCTCTTGCAAAATTTCAATTGTGCTCCTCATCACTTTGTTATCAGTAAAATATACACTGTCCTCTCACATGAGAAGAGATTTGTGATCCTTATGAATCTCCAGAACCATGTGAACTTTTCAGAGACACCAATTTCAGAGCTCAGCTTCTATAGTGGCAGCAGAAGATAAGCCTCTGCATTCTGATGGCCTCACCTTTGTAAATTACAGCATCTTCTGGGTAGGAAGCAAACCCCTTATAATTAATACTTATTCATTCAAATAACCTTATGCTTCCTGTCCACTTTTTGTGCCACGAATTTGTTGTTATTACAGCCATCCATTTTTAACTAAATAACAGCATAGTTCTGATCTAGTTTTGAGGCAGAAGGCCTGAGTCTCAGCCTTATGTGCTGTCCAAATATCACCCACTGTTTAGTGAGCCCAAGCTCAAGCATGAAGACTGTGAAAAGCTGACCCTTGTGAAGTGGCTGGTTTTAATGCTGGGAGCTACTCCCTGCTAAAACATGTTTCATTTAATATTTCCTCACTTTTATTTCCCCCTCCTCCCCTTTTCTTGTGTGATTTAATTCTGCAATTATATATGGGGTTTTTTTTCTGCTTCAAATTTAAACTGCTTTTGTCTGGTTCTGGAGGCATCTTTTAATTGTGGTGTTTTTTCAAATATTCATACCTGAATATACCCAGATATGCCTATATATGTGCTACTCCATCTGTTTTTGACAAAGGCAGTTCTTTCACCTTCCAGCTCCAGTTCCCTCCCATATGAGTCTAGTGCCATCATCATTCATCATGTTCACATAATGGGTTGGAAGAAGAGCTATACTTGCTCTCCTTAAATGACCTGCTACTGTTATTACAGAGGTGTGATTGCTGCTGATATAATGTATTGTAACCATCCAATGTGAAATGCATTTTGTGATGGCTAATAAGTACATTAACAACCTTTATGTTTGCATTATTAGGATTTAGTTAGAAACCTACTATTTTCGGAAGAGACAATCACCTAAGCCAAATCATTTCCAGTCTGACCCTTACGTGCAAGGGCATGAGTATAACTCATCCTAGTTTTTCCTCTATCAGGATCATAAATGGTCATGCTTTAGCTGTCATTAACATAGCTTGAACTGGCCACAGAAAGAGGCCAGTATTGGCAGCATTTGTCGCACTGCAACTCAACAGTTTTCCTTGTGTTTTTTAAATACTGCTTACTGTTCATCTGACCCACCACAGCATCAGTAGTAGTCTGATGTATTCTGTAGTCTGCACTCTGTAGTCTGCATCTCTGCATCCCTTGCCAGTTCACTTCCTTATTGATTTTGTTGGAGATTTAAACAATTAAAAAAAAAATCTGCATCTTTTTTGTGGAGTTTTGGAACTCTTTTTCATTCCTACTCCTTTGTTTATGTTCTGTTTCATCCTCCTTGGGAAATTTCAGTGGACTTGGTGAATCCTCACAGACATCTGGGTTTTCATTTGGTTTGCTTATCAGGAGTGGTATTCTTCAGGAAATTCAGGCTCTTTTTGATGACTAAAAAGAAGCAATTGTGTATTGAGGTACTTTGGTAATCTTAGTTCTTATTCATTATTAAGGGATTTTTTTCCAAAGAATTAAAAATTTTTTGTGTGTTTTTCCAAAGGAAAAAGTACTAGAGTGAACAGTAATTCTCTACTTAATACTGATGAACATTATGTCATCCCAGTGTTTTTGAAACTTTTTATCTATCCAGAGAAAACAAGAGGAAAACTGTGAAAAGCAGTGGAGATCAAGTCCTTGTACAGCCAATGTACTTACTACTCATTTTGTATTGCACTTGGTATGCAGTGCTTGGTCCCACCTAAAAAGAGGATATAGGACTGGATGATCTAGTACAATCATGAAACTTTAAAATACAAAATGCTGCATATGAGTGTTCATTGGTCCAGATGTCCCAACAACGGCCTGTATAGAGTCTTGCTTTCCATTGGTGAGTGCTACATGTAGAGGTAGGTCTTGAAGTCTGAGGGCAAGAATCCTTTTGTCTTACTGGTATGTTTTTAAGCTATGTTATGGTGGAGGAAGAGGAGAGAGAGAGAATAAGAATACTTATTGACTGACAGTATGCTTTGAGGAGTCACTCCCTGAGAATAAAAAATAAGTTGAAGTACTCTGGATCTCAGATTTCATCATATGACTGTTTACTTTGATGGAATATATCTCAAGTAGATCAAATGATGACATTTGGTCAACCTCACAGCTAAAATGAATTGCAAGTGCTCTACAAAGCTAGTAAATCTGGCAGGTGTGACTACATTAAATCTTTCACGTTTTGCTTTCTAAACAATAAAAATGGTCAAACAAATTATGAGAATGGGACGATCCAATCGTAGACAGACAAACATTTTGGCATGTTTTGAAATGCGTTGATCTTGGAGTTTGCTTTTGAAACTGACAAAATCTGCGGTTACTGTTCACTCTGATTTGAGGGAACTTTTGAATGTCTTCTTTATTCTTTGAGTATCAGGAGCTTGGTTGTAATAAGAATGTAAAATATACAGGCCAGTGGGGATTGCTTAACATAGAACAATCTTAAAAATCTTATGTCGTGCCACAGCAGCAGTCGCCTCTGTTATTGCAGGAAGTCTTTTTTTTGTGTTTGCTGGTGTTTTTTTAATTTTGAGACCACATTACCTTTTTTTTTCTGTTACATTCACTGTATATTCCCTTTGAAATCTTAATACTGCCAGTTCAGCTTTGCTGAATTTGGGAAAAGAGAAGAAGCTTTTAATTAGTGGCTCAGGTTTCACTAGAGCTGAAGAAAGACATATCATGTCAACATAAATTATCTTCATGAAGAAAATTAAGAAGGTTATTCCTTGGAGATTTTGGAAGAAATCTAGGTGTTGGAGGAAAAAGTATTTCAATACTTTTCTGGTTTTTTACCTACCTATGTTTTCAGATTTTACAGTTACAATACTTTTACCAACTTAAGCTGTGTTAAGTAAACAAATATATTGTGGTGAACTATGCTTAAGTGCTGGGACCTAACCGGAGTCAGAGGCAGCCTGCTGTTTCCCTCAGATTAGAAGAAAGAAATTATATGTTGTCATCTTTTCATCTTAATCTAGCTAAAGAGAGGTAGAAATTGTATGTATGTCAGAGCCAGGACTATTTCACTTCTCAAAAATACTTTTTGCATGAAAGAGCTTCCCGTTGTCATAAGTAGCTACTGACTTGCTGGTGCAGTTTCTATTTTGGGTTTTTTTTTTACTTTTTATTTTTTATTTTTAAAACTTTCTTAAATAAAAGAAAATATACACAGGAGACTTCTGCAAGCTCAGAGTGCAAAGAGTAAAAATCCCACTACTTCTCTTTACATTTAAATGGAAAAATGGCTCAAATCCAGCTGTTTCACCACTGGACTGCTGAAGGTTTCTGTAGTTCATAGAGTTGATTGTTGTATTTGGCCCCTCTGCAAATACACTGAGTTTCATAAGTGGCTAAAACTGGCTCTACTCCCTTATATAGTACACACAGTAGCTGGAGGGATAGTTCTGAGAAAACTGTGAGTGTTGGCTCTAACTCCTTTTTAAAAATATGTGGAACAGAAGGATTTACACCTTTTAATTAGAAATTTTCTCCCTTTAGGCTAAAAAATCTACATTCTTTCTGGGTGTGCTGCGTTTTAAAATGGGATATCCAGGAACCGCATGAAAAGCAACATAGAGCAGAAGAGGAGGTGAAGAATACAAGTTGAGATAAACATAAGACTTTATGCTGTGACTAGAAATTCTTCTATAAAAATATGTATCATGAAAACGTTGAGAGCTGGCAGGTACAGTACAGTGGAAAGCTGTACTTATTAATTTACTAGACCTACAGCATAGACTATTAGCCTGAGGTGACCACTTATCCTGGAAACTTAAGAACCAGATCTGAATTAACAATGTAGCTGCAGCTCATAAAATTAAGCAAATATTTCCTCAAACAGAAACATTTCCAGCCCATGTGTGGAACGGACGTTGCCATTGTCCACTCTGTGGAAAGGAAAAAAAATAAATGTTTAGATCACCCCAGCCTTCATGTAATTCTTCTTAAGGTACTCCAGTGTTAAAATATTCAACAATAATTTTAGGAAAATCTCACCAGGAATAAAATTTATCTTTAGAATAAATTTTTGAAAAAGCAGCCATCTTCACTGACGTATATATTTCCTTCCTTTTTTTTCATGGTATTGCAAATTCCAGATTTACTCTGGTCTCCTGACAGCCATATTGCTTAGAAGAGTTTCTCTGAAGTGTATATTCCCTATGAATATATCTGTGTGTTTTTCTGTGGATAGAGACTTCCTTCATTAGAATGTGACATTTACATAACTTTACTTATGCATTACTTCAAATATATAGTTTAAATTAGTGTCTGTTTTATTAAACACTGGACTTGCACACAATCACATAACCCTCTATCCACAAAAACAGAAGAGCATAGGAAAATAATAGGAAATCTCAAATCTCTTCCACTATCTGTGCAACTCAAATAATACAGTTTTTCTGGAACTTGGTTGGAAGTTTTATTAAATGTCTCAGTGAACGGCAAGGTGTGCGAAGGAATCCGCTTTCCATGATATGCATGTAAGAAATGTGGGGAAGGACACTGAAAGACCCTCACGGACAGCTCAGTCCATCATGCAGTCTTTTCTGTGCTCCCTTGGCAGACAAGACAGAAGACATGACTAAGACCACCATGGTTAGAGCAAAGAGATTAGACCTGCTGTGGTTTCCTCTCTATTGAGAATTGGCATAAAGGAAAGTTGTTGATGTGGTATCATCTCTAACAAAGAAAAGAAAATATATTTAAGGAGTAAGCTTCGGCTATGAGTAGGTTATTCCTTTCAATGACATCTCCAGAAGGAGAAGGTTTTGCTTTGAGCAGATTGAAAGAGAAATTAGTACACCAAGTGTTGTATCTGTACCTGTATGTGTTACTGTTAACATGTTGAAGTGTTATGTGAAGATGAAAATACTGAGAGAAAGCATGATTACAGGACTTGTATCCTGAAACAAAGAGCTCTGCTGCTGAAGAGCTCTGCTTCCTGCAAGAAGAAAGAAGACTTGGAAGCCTCAAGGACAGATTGATTAAATTTTACATGAGGATTGAAAGTGGCATGGAAAAAGCAAAGAATTTAAGAATAAAGAGTCAGTTTAAAAGATGTAGTGAATCTATTATTTGTGTTTTTCAAGGGCCTGATTTAAGTAAATATTTTCGTTCATGTCTGCAAAAAAATCACAGTGTGCTGAGGAAATTTGTGGGTTTCTGAATGTTGGCAGGCCATCCAAAGGAAAGGCACAGAATATCATGGAGAACTGCATGATATTAGCACTGAAAGTAGTAGAAGCTGGATAAAATTTATTAGGTAACAAATAGAAAATTATACACATAAGGATGAAAGCAAAATAATAAACAAAATTATGAAGAAATGAGAGTGTCTGAGACAGGGATTGGCCGTAGATACTGAAAACCAGACAATGGAAATCTTCTGAATCTTGAAAAAAGCATATAAAACATATCAGGTGCTGCATTTTTAGTAAAAAAAAACCTAACTAATTTTTAAAAAATAATAAAAAGAAGGAAGAAACCTGGCCTGAGCAAGGGAGCAGTCTTCAGAGAAATCAAAATATACATGTGTGTTGCTACCATGGTGGCCTAAAGCTTTACTGTGTTTTGAATGGCATATTTGTGTTAAGCAACAGGGAGAGGGCTTAAAGTGCACTGCAAAACCTCCTGCACCAATTCTCTGATGTCAGGAGCACTTCTGGGTTTATGATAATTCAAATCATGATCATTTTGAACAAGAAAATTAAGATTTAGCTTCTAAATATCAAGGGAGTAGAAGGTTTTAGGGAAACAAGAAAAGAAAGAAAAAAAGGAAGGAAATCTATTTATTTGTGGAATGAAAGTAGAACATTTTATGGAAAGAACTGTGGGAGCTGTGCACCTTTGGTAGGCGGTCTGCAAAGCTAGATGATTTCTCTGGGTTTTTTTTCAATTAAATCAACAAGACACTTCAAGGTACTGATAAAAAATGGAGAAGGAAGCTTTTTTCAGAGTGAAATTTTGTTAAGCATGGATTTTATGTGGTGCTTTTGCACTGCCCTATCAAATTTGGGATGAATACAAATGTATTTTCTTTCTGCAGTGATTTTGCTTACATTTAAATGTGAAAATTGTCTTTACATTCTTGACAATTATAGTTAATTGCCAAAAGGAGAGAAGAAGGTTAAAGAGGTAATAGATTTCAAAGGGTCAGTTTCTGCTATCAGTTATGTTTTGATGTTAGTTTGATTTATCGGCTTTTATAGCCTACAGAGCTGCACCATAGACCATCATTTGGCCCACAATGTAAACAACTGAAAATTTAACACTTTATTTAAATAGGTAAATATTTTTTGTTAATTTATCAGAGCTTTTTCTATTGTCTTTTGCTAATTATCTGTGAGATTTACAATTTTAGGAATTTAATCCCCCATTTTTTAGGAATGATATCCTCTTATCATGATTGAATGCCTAACCTCTTTGTTCTAAGTCTTTTTCTTCCGTTCCTTTTCTAGTCTCTAGCCCTCCATAGTAGTAGTTATTTTTATATCCTTTCTCAGAAGATAATGCTTTTATTATAAATGGCAGAATTAATAGAATTAAAATTATGTTTACCAAAAATGGTATGAAAAGAGAAAACAGAGTTTGTACGGCATGATATGCACTATGGGGATAACTTGTCTGTCTGTACAAATTTATACTACAGGTTAGATTTTCTTTCTCAAATGTGGGCATGCAGTAATCTGAACATTACTCTTGGGAGGAAGAAATCAGGAAGAGAAAGCTAATTCCTAAGAAGAGAAGAAACATCAAATAAATGTAACATGAATCCCTCTAGGAGAAATGGAAATGGAAAATTTACTTTATTCATTTACTTTTTGTAATTTTAATTTTATTTGCTTGCTTAGTATAGATTGAGGGCAGCTAGAAAGACCAAAGGCTGTACCAGCAAAGAGAATGTAATTCTTCAAACTCTAGGAGCAGGAATTACAAATTTTGTTGGAAAAGATTGTGATTTTCTTTGGCAAGTGTTTTGATGAACAGTTTGCATAATGTACCTGGTATTCCTTGAGCATCTAGAGTTACTATTTTTCTTGCTTTACATGTTAGATTGTATCTATTGATTGACTATTGAAAGCCTTTAAGCATTTTAATGTTTCATAAAGGAAGAGAGGACGTGTTTGATTTTCCTCCACTGAACTGATGAAGACAAACTTAAAAGATAATTTTGTACTTCACAGTTTAGTCTGAATCCCTTTTAGCTAGACAATTGCCCTGTGGTTGTTTATGTCAGTAGCTACTGTTTAAAATGTCCACAGGTCTGGCTAAAGAATCTATAACACAGTTCCTTCCTATTTCAGGTTCTGGTACAGAGCACAAGTGGGTTTCTCAGTAGTGCATAACAGCAAAGGTCAGTCAACACCAAATCTAGAGCTGAAAAGGAATAAAAATGAAAGCTGAAAATCAAAAGAAAAGAATAGTAACCTGGTAAATAAGCTTAGCTCTGCCAAGAAGAGAAACTGATGAAGCTCTTCACTGCTGCTGTTTAAAAGCTTTAAACTACACCATAGAAGCAAAAAAGCACTGAAGTATCTTGAGAAATGAGGTTCAGCCTCGTTCAGAATACTGTTCTGCATTGGAATCTGTTAAGCCTACTTGTAAGGTGTAATACTCTGAAGATCTCAGTACTTGTTGAAGGCAAGTTTTTAAACTCATAACTATATGGTAACAGACTGTTACATCTTGCTGATCAATAGGAGGAAAGGACGCAAAGTGTTCTTTGAACATTTTTTAAAATTTCTTTCCCATCTCCAGATAGAAAGTGTTAATTACAATAACCTGAACTTTTTTATATAGCGGTAATATTATTCTTGCTTTTGATACAAAGTCAGAAATCGATCTTCAGTAACATAAATGAAGTTGTGTCATAAACAAAAGCCAGAAACCTCTACAGGTCTTGGGCTGAATCTTAACATGTGAGGAGGGAGTGGGGACTGTTCCTCGTATGGCAACTGGGGACTATATCCTGTACGGTAACCTGCTGGGAATACTGGTATTATGTGATGAGAATATGATAGCACAGGTACAGCCTTGCAGATAATGGTTGTAACACAGAGAATGATCTACAGATTAAGGATTATGTTTGAATAGTGCAGCATCGTGCTTAATGGAAGGTGGAAGGAGGCTTCCTTGTGACTTCCCAGTTCCCAGCATTTTTACAACTACTAAAGTGACCAGCATAGGCCAAAGTGAAAACAGTAGAAGGAAAGGTATGTCAACATGCCCAGTGATATTTGTATTATCCAACTGGAACACCAAGGTATAATACTGATATTGAAAATAAAAGCTATGGGCACATTTTGTTACACTTGTAAATGTACATATTTTATTATTTCATATGCTTTCACATCATAGAATCTTAGATTGTTTGGGTTGGGAGGGACTTTAAAGATCATCTAGTTCCAACCCCCCTGTCATGGGTAGGGAACCCTCCATTAGATAAGGTTGATTAGAGCCCCATCCAACCTGGCCTTGAGCACTGGGGAATGTGGCATCCACAGTTTCTCTGAGCAACTTGTTCAAGTGCCTCACCATCTTCTGAGTGAAGTATTTTTTCTTCAATCTAATTTAAACCTACCCTCATTTTCTCTTATGCCCTTCTAAAACCTTATTGTACACTAAGAATGTTCACTGGATACCTCTGGGCCTCGTTTGATCTGAGGATTCTTTCTGCTTGGTCATCAAATTTCTCTCCAGAAATTTTTAATTTAATATTTATTTTTTCTATCCAGCTATTGGCTATAATGTAATATAGTTTTTCTATTTCACAGGAAGTTGGGTATTTCCTCTGTATATATAAATTCTGTTATTACAGTAGGAAAAAAATTTGACTTCCAAAAATCACTAGGAAAGTTTTGCATTTTGTTTTTTACCCATGTTTGGGCATCAGGGCTTAATGCCAGATTTCTTTGATTCCTGGAGGAACTCATAGACATCTCAGCTTAGTCACTGCTATCGCAAACTCTCTAAAGCTCAATTAATCAACCTCAGGTTTGTTTACATGGAAAGACATACATTAAATGTACCATTCCAGAAAGAAGTGTTCAAATTGAGAAGAAATCTGCATTTTTCTGAGAGGGAATTAGGCCTAACCTTCACGAATAAAATATTCTTGTGTTGATAATTTTTGTTCAATGAAGAATCTCTGTTCAATTCAGAAAAACAGTAGTCCATAATAGCACTGCTGCTATGGTAAGAACTCTCAAAGCTACAAAACTTTTAAAATGGCACCTCATTCTGTTTAACTAAAGCAGTGACAGGAACACATATAGAAACTGATAAATTTTTTTTTTTGAAACAATTTAGGTTTTAACTTGCTTGCGTCATTGTGATAAAAAAGGGTTTTCCAAAAGTCTCTTTCTCTGACTTAAAAGTGAGTCTTTGCGCTTATGTTTGAAGCTAAGGATGCAGGAGATTTAGGCTCAAGTTTCCATCCAGAAAAACACTGGGGGCTTTTAGATATTATGTTCAGCATTAGCCTGAAAGCCCTTTCCAAAGGTTTTGTCACTGATTTCCCAGCAGCTGTCCTGGATCTAGAGAACCTTCTCACCATTTGAGCTTTGCAGTCTATCTCCTCTCAATAAGAGCTTGTGATCTAAAGTATTATTCTGAATATTATCTTGCAGATATCTTTGCACACTATTATTGACCATGATCTTTTTGGCCTATTAAATTGGCTGTTGAAACACTTAATCTGGGAAAGTATATCTGTGCAACTTTTGTCAGATAATTCTCTATAAATTATGCTTAATAAAACCCCTTCTTCAGCTTCAGCTAAACTGATGCAGATTAGGAGGGCCTGTGGGTTTCATCAGAGATACTGAGGCTTACTTACTGAAGGAATCTGTGTTGTAGTTAGGATATGACAAAGCCACTATAGGTGTGAGAGGAAATAATTTCTTTGTTGTTGTTCTACTCATGTCTGAAAAGTCGACTTAATAAAGCCTGAAAAGCTAATCTTCCTGAGTAAAAAATGCTGTTTGAATTATATATTTATATGTAGAAAAGCAGAGGATTTTAAAGTTATTTGTAGATCTAGGACACCTTCTTATTACTGTTGGGTCTAATTCATTATAACTTCAATTAAGCATTATACGTCTAAAGCTGTTTGTAAGTGTTGCATAAATATGCAACACTTCTAATGTTAACAAAATCTGTCCAATCTCATACGCTGCATATTTAGTTTTATTTCTTTCAAGTAAACCTTTTGTGCATTTTCCAGTATCAAAGAGACAGCTTTTATTCTTTCAAGTGAAATATTTATGACCATATACTGATATTTGCTTGCTAGGTCCATGATCAGTTTTGTATTCGCATTTAAACTTATGGCAGCTTCTAGACTATTTTCAGTATGACATGTGCATTCAATTAGCTTCAAAAGGCTACCACAGGAAAAAAGAACTGAAGAAATGTAGTTTAAATGTATACGGTGTGTTCTTCTGTTACAGCGAGTAAAACAACAATACAAGAAGTTTCTGAGATTTCATTTAACATTTTAAGCTTCTTTGAGCACAGAAGAGAGATTGTTGAGAGTTCATGATAGCAGTGATATGTGGAAAGTCCCCACTTATTAAACTGATTAAACAAGAGTCATTAGTACAATATGAGCATGTGGTCTCTGTCTAGCCTTTGGATTACTGGTGTCACACACTATGTAGTTGTAGAAAACTATTTGTCCTGGCTGCTGTCTGCAGAGGAAAAATACAGCCAAGAGTAAAACTTCGTATGGCTTCAAACACAGAAATATTTGAGGCAGTCCACCTTTTTGTGGGCCAACTTCTAAGCTATGTTTGTCCTAACCTTAACCTTCCTTGACAAAACATTATTTAAGTCACATAAACAAAATTGTATTGTTGAGGCCAAATTTACTTGACTTTTATAAAAAGTACATTTCTTTTTAAATGTATTGTATCTACTTGCAAGCTCATGGGAAAGATAATTTATACCCATTACAGACATTTGATATATTCTCCTGTGATTATGTAGTTGTTTTATTTCCAGAATCCCTTTCTCCTTCATGATAATTTTTACTCTGGTTTTAAAATATGTGCATCTATTAAGAATTAAATAATTAACAACTTTAATTTCTTAAATATTTATTTTTCTCTTTGGCAGTGTTGGTGGTATTTTCCATGGTACTTTCCATGCAAACTAGATACATGTAGTATTTTATTGTCAAAATAATGTTTCAAGTAGTAAAATGGCAAGGGAATACTGACTGAGCTATTAATAAAACACACCAGCTTTTAGCTGGCAAAGCAGCCTTCTTTCCATCAAATATGTCTCAGCCTTTAATAAAGAAACTCAAGTGGTGTAGGTGAAAAATTACTTTTCTCACCCGGTCATCTGTCTGTCATGTATTATTCAGGTCACCAATGTTTGTCCTGAACTGTATCATTCTGTAGTTGTGTCAGGTATGAAATATGTTCGGTGTAATTCCATCAGACTTCACGAAGTTGATTAGAACAGATCACCTTTCGGCATGGGCACAAGTTATCTCAGCAGATTGAATGAAAAAGACTTATTTATCTTTGCCTGATAATAAAGAAAGAGATGAGCAAATTTATCCATTAACTTGAAAAGAGTCTCATATTTTGTGTGAAAACAAACTGAATGCAGTAATTCTATTGAAAATACTTTAATACATGAATGTTTCTTTGGAAACATGTTTATGTTTGAAACCAGAAAATATAAACCTTGAGCCACATGCTTTAAATAACAAGCTTTTAAATGTTTCTTTTTTCCCCTTGAGCACAATCCTCAGAAACAATTAAATTGGTGTTGCTTTATTTTTGATAGGTTATTAAGGCTGTAATGATGCTTTGTTTCCTTAAAATCCAAATATTGGTGAAGTTCTAAATATAATGGGGTGTGAGAATGTTTTGTTCTAATTAGTAAGAATAAAAAAAAGATAGAAATAAAATACTTGTCAGGAATATCTATTAAAGCAGATGGCTCTTCTTTTCTCAAGGATAATAGCTAAACCTCCACTTTGCAATAATTTGGTAAAATGTTTTTTTGTTTTTTTTTTATTTTTGTCTTGTTTATTTTCTTTCATGGAGAATAACTCTGTGTGGTTATTCAGAGGACATTAATGACCTGAGCAACCTTTTTAAAATCTGTGATAACTCTGTGCAATCCTATCTCCAATATCCTTTCTAACTGAAAATATTAAGGCCTGGTGTAGAGCTTCCTTAGATGTTCAGTGCTGTTGTGATGCAACTTCCTAAAGCATTGCATCTAAGCAACAGAAAATTCAGAATAGGTTGTAAGACAGACAAGGACTGTCCTGTTTTCCTGTAAACTTTTATACTGTCTGAAAGGTAGATCATCTTCTGTGGAATATTACAGCTATTTATTTCATTCTGAATTAATACAAGCATTGTATAACAAAGATGGCAAAACAAGCTGGGTGGGTTTTGACAACCAGCAACTACTGTAGGGCTACTGAGCCACCATACAGGTTCACCTTTTTCCTGACAAGTAATGGAAGAGGTCTTTGCTGTTGGGTTGCTTTCCCTGCTTGAGCACTCCTCTAGAGCAGCAGTGGGTATTGAAGCAAAGCTCAGCCTCAGCGCTTCCTGCTCCATCTCCCTTTTGCAAGAAAATATGGTCTTAGGTGCCTGCTTCTGGAAAAGTGTGGGGGACAATGAATCCTGAGAGAGGGGAGCTAAAGACATAAACCCAAACTCTGTGGTTTTGATAGGGTCTCCAGTTTGCTGGGGTTTGTCGTTTCCCTTGCTGGCCATCCACTGGGAAGAGCGGGGATTAGTTTTTAGGTTAGGGCTCTGAAATAAGTCACTGTGTCATTATATGAATGCTCAAGTTAATTTATAGCTCCAAGATTTACTGGTTTAAAGGTTCAACCCAAGAATGGGTGAGAAGGAAGTTTTTGAAGCATTTTCTCACAAATGCCTGTTTGTCTCTCTGGTAACCCGTGAGAGATCAAATCATCTAGCTTCAGTTCTCCAAACAAAGTGCATGTCTGAGGTTTAAGCAGGTTATCTGAATGTCCCTTTTGAACACCTTCAGAATTTTCAGTCTGGGTTCGTGATTGTAACCAGTTCTCTACATTTTACAGTTCCTATATGTTTCAAAAGAGTAAAGTACACAAAACATGCTGTTATTCTTTTAATGTTTTATTAGGGCAACCTCCTTGCAAGAAACTGCTTTAAACTATCCCAGATTGCACAGAATATAACTCAGACTCACTTCTGTTAGAAACGTGGGTCCATTAAGCTACCTATTTTTTGTCAAAACCTTATGTTAAAGATATTTTTGTTTTATATAAAACTGTTAAATTATCTTTGAATTTTAATTTTGAATCCTTACAAGGTTTAGTAACTGCAGCACATGCTGGCTATTTTACTTTAAATAAATAGAACCAAATCCATCAAGACTAGATGATAAATATCAAATAGATGATCTTTAAACTCCCTTCCAACCCAAGCCATTCTGAGACAAACCCTTATATTTGTCAAAAAAAAAAAAAACAAACTTAACCTTGCTGCAATTTTCTCCCTGAGCTGAAATATAAGAAAGGTAATTTTAATAATATTATAATGTAATAGTAATAAAACAAAATAATTATTTTAAAATTCCAAAGTGTTGACTATGAGGAGTACTAGCCTTTTAAATATTTGAGCATTTTTCTGCATCTTTTTTAAAGCTGTTGTTGTGTTCAGTTTCCCAGCTCATCAGAAACCTTTAAGAACCTCAGTTTTTTCGCTCTTTCATTCTCTATCCATTAATCTGTGTCTTTCCTCACCAAAATGATAAAGAGCTATACAGACTAAGGCCAGTTAATGGATGCACTGGGTCACATTCTGCCCTCAGATACAAATCTGAGCTCAGCTCCCTTTGAATCTACAGAGACTGCAACCAATGAAAGTTTTGGTTGTGTATTTGAGGGTGCAACTTGGCCTACCTCGTTTAAGGAGGTCACGTAATTCATTAATGGCTGCACAGTTTGTACTGTGGAAAAGAACACTAAAGCTGTGTATAAATGCTCAGGACAATGTGTGTGCCACTGTGGAAGGTGAAAGCAGAATATATAGCATGCTAACAATTGGTTTAAAGACCAAGGCTGCAACTTTTATTGAAAAAAGAATAGCTTGAATTGCAATGTTACTTGACAGGTAATAGTCTCTGCAGACGTAAGCAACCATAAATCCCGAGGGCACCAATCACGTGCTTCAGATCCCATGAAGATGTGATCTCCAAGATGTACCAATACCAGGGAGGAAGATAATTTCTCAAGAGTGCTAGTGAGCACTGTGAAATTTTGTGGTTTGTTAAAATCAGATGCTGCAGTAAAGAGATCAAGTGAATAATTTTTCTTCAACTTTTTTTTTTTAAGGGGAAAAAGAAGGGGCTGTTCCAATGTTTATGCAGAAAATGTGTTTTACATACAAACATGCAGAAGTACAAAGATTTCAATCAAGACACCAAATGAAGGAGTCTAGTGTTTGTTTTTTTTATTTAAATTTTGAATAAATCTTCTCTTTTTTTTCCCAGTCATTATGCTTTAAGGGTAGCCATACTGCTGTAAGAGAGTGAAAGGCTTTATTAGGCAGGTGACCCAAAGACATGCAATTGAAAAGTTCCTAGGGAATTCATTGTGTATTAGTGTGATTGGAGTTTCTCTGTTTCCCAAAAAAATTTTTACATGTATTTGGGTACAGGTTATATAGTGCTATATGGCAATGGGGTATGGAAGCAATTTCTGCCTCATGCTTTCATGCCAGACGAATATCAAATAAATATAAACCGTGCCTTGTAATAAAAACCTATTTAATGAAATACAGAGGTTAAGCTGTTTGGGGCTACATATCCAGACTGATTCCCTGTGTCCTTTGTTAGGTTTTCCTACAATTTTTTACATCTGTAGTGGAATTCAGACACAGATTAAGACATGTAAATTCAAATGTTTGAGTGTCAAATATTCTTCAAGAAGGGTGAAAAGGAAGATTTGAGGAGCCACAGGCTAGTCAACCCCCTCAGTCCTTGGGAACGTGATGGAACCTTGAAATCCCTGAAACCATCTCCATACACATGAAGATAATTGGGTATAGTCAGCACGGAATTACAAAGGGGAAATCATGTTTAACCAATAGTCTAAAATTAAGTGATTAACAGGGAGGACAACAGGAGAGCAGTAAGTGTTCTTTACATGGATTCCAGTAAAATGTTTGACCTTGTTTCCAATAACACCCTTATAGACAAGATGACAAATCACAGGTTAGATAGGTGGGGAGTGATGTAGATTGAAAACTGGCTCCACAGCTGGGTCCAGAAGGTTATGATAAGTGGCATAAAGTCCAGTTGGAGGCAAGTAACTAGTAGTGTACCCAAGGGATCGGTACTGGGGCCAATACTGTTTGATGCCTTAGTTTATGACCTGTACAGTAGGACAGAGTGAATCCCCAGCAAGTTCACAGATGATGAAAAAGTGTGCGAAGTGGCTGATATAGCAAAGGTCCTCCTGCTTGGAGGGATCTTGACAGGATGAAGAATTGACCTGAGGGGAATCCCATGGTGTTCGACAAGGGGAAGTGCAAAGTCCTGCACCTGGAGAATTATAATCCCAGGCACCCATATAAAACCAGCTGGAAAGTAGCTCATCCAAGAAAGACCTTGGAGTCCTGGTAAACAGGAAGTTGGCCAGAAGACTGCAGTGTACCTTTGCAGCAAAGAAGGCTGACACTGTACTAGGCTGCATTTTGAAGAGCATTGCCAGCAGGTCAGTGATGGTGAACCTTCCCCTCTACTCAGCACTGGTGAGACAGATCTCGAGTGCTATGTTCAGTTCTGGGCTCTTCAGTACAAGAAGGATTAAGGGACTGAAGCCTCTCTCACAGGAGAAGAAGCTAAATGAACTGGGACTATTCAGCCTGGGGAAGAGATGTGTCAGGAGGATCTTATTAACACATATAGGTACCTGATGCTATGTAACAAAGAAGAGACAGCCAGATTCATGTCAGTAGAGCCCACTGATAGGACAAGAGACGATGGCCAAAACTGCAAATACAGAAAATTTCACTTAAATGCAAGAAAAAACATTTTACTGTGTGGGTGGTCAAACACTAATACATTTTGCCCTGATAGATTATGAAATTTCCACTTCTGGAGATATTCAAAACCCTCACAACACACCTTAGAACCTCAACAATTCTCTAATTCTGTGATATTCTTTATTATTTGGGTTACTCAAGCCGTAGTAAAGCAGACACTGACATTTGAGAGGCAGAATTGCTCTTTGAACTCAGTTGAGCTTGATTAGGTTGCCCACGTGTCTATCTGGTTCCATTTTACATGTATGACAGTATCTCTGATATACAGGGCTGATAGACACGGCATGTAAACCTTACACTATTGTGAAGTTCTATCTAGAGTCTTATCATGTCACTTTAGGGTGTCTCAGATTGCGATGGCTCAGACATCCCCTGTTGCAAAAGAAGGCTGGTGAATAGGAGGAATTATGTACACTAGATATATTTTTAGTACATTTAGACACTATTTACACTGGAATGCCAGTACCTAAAATTGTTTCCCATTCAGCTCTGGGTCTTCCAGTTGAAAATGAGCTGTGCATAACAATCCAGACTTCTTCCTTGGCAAGAAGTGTATTAGATGGTCCCTTCTTCAGCTGCTCTAAACCAAAATTATATAAGGAAACTGGCACACACTTTTTGAGGACCAACTGAGAAGTGTTAAAATTAACCAGTGTTAAATTTCCATTTCTGTTCTCCCAAACCTACAGAATCTGGTAAATAAGTGAATGAGGTCTTTGCATGTTGTGGGTCTAGAGATAAATGTTACTATCAATGTCTTTGATCAAGATTTCTGGACTGGTTAGAATATCTCATGTCTCTCGCAATGGTGCAACCTTTTCTGTTTGGGGCAAGTTAGATTCTGGTTTTCAAAAGAAGACTCAGAGACTATATTTCAAAATCAGGTTATGATGGATAGTCTATCATATTTCACTGGGGTTTTCTTATGTAAAGGAGAGAAAAAAATTCTGTTTTACAACCCAAAGTATTAGTTGTACAAGACAAATTGTAGAAATATTTGTCTCCATTTTCTAAAAAAATTGGTTTTTGCTAGCGTAGCTCAAAGCAATTTGTTGTCAGTGCTTTACAAGCATAAGTGTGTTAAAATCTATATTGAGAAAATATCAATTTCCACAGTAGTAGTTATTTTCATAATGGAATGAAAAGCTAAAAAAACCTTTGAGAAAATAAAATATAACTCTATTATTTCTAATGAGCTAACATGATGATTAAAATAGTTGATTAAATACTATTTATCACACTATGAGGAAAACCTTAACCTGACTAAAAGGCTAAATTCAGACCTTATGAGTTTCTAGTGAGTCAACTGGTTAGTTTACCCTTCTTAAATTCCTGCTGCTTTGATGAGGACATATTTACATTAAATGCAGAAAGCATCTTGCCAGTGATCTTGCAAACATTTAACAATGCTGATTTTTCCATTTAAACATGTCTGTTCAGTGAGAATTCTGTCTGCATTCATGTGACTCTGCCAGATGTGTCAGTAGGCTGTTCAAGGATAGACATTTTTAAAAAGAGTCAGCTTTGAAAAAAAACATGAATCAACATTTAGCTTCAAACAGAATTAGAGTGGAGTTAAACTGATATCAAAGAAGTTAGGAAGTTTGCCTTGTCACAATGTGAAATATAGTCATACAGTGTTTCAGCAAGCAAGTTTGCAGGTAGCATTTTGAAAATCAATGCACTTATTAAACCGTATATGTATTTTTTTGTGTTTATACAATAATTATTACTTTCTTTTATTTAACATAAATTTATTTAAAATATAACTTTTACCTTGATGTTTTTAAGAATCTTAACTTACGTTTATAGTGTTGTATATTTCACTTCTCATAAATGCTGTTTTCATCCATAAAAGCCAGAGCCTGGTTGGTGTCCCCTCTTTCTAGTTCTTGCCTGCATTAATAAATGGCCTACTGCCTAAAAATTAAATTTGACATGACAGATTTTTTTTAGCCAAGAAATAATTATTATATACAATATATGTAAATGCTATATGTAGGATGTTAAACTGAATTTAAATAAATATTTTGGTTAAAAATATAAGTCCTGTGTCCAGTTCCCATTCTTTGTGAGCACTGATTTGTAGAATTAAGGTTACCTAGATAAAATTCAGGGTGATAACATGCAACTTGGCAAAATGAGCCCCAATCAAATGTCATATATTGTAAGGCTGCTTTAAAGTTGTACCAAGTCCACAAACTATACAAGATTTCTTATCACACAAACTCTGAAAGTCACCCAGAGATACTAAATAAGGAGAGTATTTTCCTACTTTTAGTCACGTTTTAAGCATTTGCTCTAATAATGAGAAGTATTTGGTTTTGTAGAAGGAAAAAAAAAAGCCTTGAGAGTTTCTCAACAAAACAGCTGTTGGCACACATTTTGAAAGTTTGAAGAAGACGACATGAACTGGTTCAGTGAGAATGTGCAGCTCATAATTCTACAGAAATAACACTGCACAAATCATTACACTGTCATGTTTAATACATGAGAAACACCATGCGGAGAATATGCTTTGTTACATTATAATGGAATACTTCTATCTGTGAGAGTTCAAATATGTGTATTTGCTAATGGTCAGAACATAACTTATTGTCTGGAACATTCTTCATTCGAGGTCTTATCCACCAAGAATTTGCAGCTCCCATAAAGATCAAAGAATTTCAAATTTTCTTAATTTCTTTCAAGCTTTTCCCTTGAGTTCAACACATTGAGCTGACCTTTAGTGTACTAAATGATGACTCCCTTGTTTGTTTGGTTCTTTTAAGGAAGTTTCTTCATGCTTTTCCTGAACAAGTCTGTGTGGACCCAGTTTAATTTTCTTTAAGGAATGTCAGTGACTAGTTTTTTATATTTATTTGGTATTATCAAAACACGTTGTGGTAAAATGTATAAACCAAAATGAATTGCAAAGATGTAAAGCCAAATGCCGTCTGGGTTTTTGTAGCACCCTATGAAACTTACAAAATAATTATTTGGTCCCATGTGGCTGCAATATTTTACGTAGTAATGTTGCAGATGAGGTTTTTTCTAAGCATATTTAGAAGCAGAATTTTTCGTTTAGGAATTTCATCCTCTCATCTTTTTATTTGATAAAATTTTGTATTTTGAGTTAAATTAATAAAAAAAAGACTTCAGAATAGTGTGAGGAGAAAGGAGATCTCTCCGGTTTTTTTTAAAGATGCAAACTTCATCAGGAAACAGGTCAAATCTAGAGGTCATCAAGTCCATAACACAATTTAAAATTCTCTTTTATGAGACTTTTCTGAGTAGCAGAGCCGCTTTATACAATTTCATACTTCTTATGGAATGAACAAATAAGCAATAGTCCTTCCCTATTGCTTCATTTCGTGTAATTTTCCATCTTCATTATGTTTTAGTTTAACTGTTCTTCTGTCATTTTGCACATTTAACAGTATTATATAGTAATATTGATGAGGTGTTAGGTACTAAGACTGTGGTGTTTACCTATTGAAAAAACAATGTCTCTAATACTACCCACAGTATCAAGTTTACTTTGAAGAAGTGTTTTCAAGGTAATTTCACAAGCTTTTATTTCTATTCTGGACACTGCATACCATGATTCAGTGTGTGTATATTTTCAGAACTGATATTAGTTGATTGTAGTCATAGTAATGTTAAACTGAAATAAGATATGCATGTAGTACAGTTATGAAAATACCTGTCTAGTAAATAGTGCACTTATTGAGTCCTAAATGTGTGTATGGTTTTCAGTGTTATGGTTGTATAAGATAGCTTGAGCGTGTCCCATTTTCACCCCATAAATTAAAGCTGCCCAGGGTCAACTGTAAGTTATGTTTATTTTTTTCTCATTGAAAGTATTTGCTTTTTAAATTTATTTAACCTTTTTCTTTTTTTTTTTTTTTTTTTTTTTTATTTTTTTTTCCTTTTTTTTTTTTTTTTTTTTTTTTTTTTTTTTGGAACTGCCATTCCTTTATGTATTTCTCCCTTCCTTTGAAAGATGCACACCCTCTGTCACGTAACTCGAAACATTTCTGCAATGCATGCAATTTCATGTACATGTGTTACCACAGTTCACATTCTTTTAAAAATAACCACGTCTCAAATTAAGCAAACTTCTGATATCTCAGACAGTAATGGAGTGTATGCATGCCACCACAGATATGTATGCCACCACAGGCCATGGAATTGGTTATTAATAAGTAAGCTGAAAAGAGGAAGAAAGGCCATATCCCAGGTTGGCAAAAATATCTGGGACTAGCACTGCACAAAAAGACTTTTGTCTGTTAACCTTACAGAAAAAGAAATAATTGTGTGCTATTTAGCTTAACGTCTGTTTTTTCTTAGCTTATAAGCAAATAGAAACTGAGATACTGTTAAAAAAAAAAAAGAAAATATAATAGAAATAAAGAAACATAACAACCAAACAACAACAACAACAACAACAAGAACTGATTCCAGTAAAAAAAATATGTATGTCCATTTTATTTCTTATAGTGGTATTGAAATATATCACCTGTGCCTTGCTTATGAGGATTCTTCAGTGTCATTTTTAATAGAAAAGTATCTTTTTACTTGTTTAAGGGTCTGGACTTTGTTAGAGATTAAATCCAGTGATGAAAACACTGAGCATAATGAATTTTCATGGTATTTAGTTGAAGTCTGCTAAAATCCAATGTTTGCATAACTTTTATGATAAAAGTAAGACACTCAGCTTGGACATATTTGTATTTTAAATGCTTTCCTCTGAGGAGACCAGGACTCTACTTCCAAAACTGGTCTTTTCAGCATGTTCATGCTTCCTTTGCACAGCAGCTGTTGGAAGTACTGATAGACTTTTCATAATTAGTCTGAAAAAAAGGTTTTATAGCTTCACCCTTTTTCTTCTGTCACATAATGGAGAAACACCACTAGGCTCTCTAGCACTAGTATTACTGCAAAATTTCTCTATTCACTTATCGTCATCATGCAGAGTCAAAAACTGTTTTGTGCATTCCACACAACAGTAGTCTTAATGGAAATAGAGATTTTAGATCATGGACTGTGCAGCTGCTATACTGACTGTGATCTTTATCTTATATTCACAATCCAGACAGCAAGGAAAATTCTTATTGCAATCAGTGGTGTAATGGGGACTGAATCCAAAATTCATACAAGTGAAAGGTGGTAGTGAGAATTGAAAACTCTAATAGATGTATTTCAGTGGTACTGGAAATAACTGCAGATTACTGCTTGCAGCACTTTCAAATATATTGCAGTGCACCCAGGATAATTTGCTAGGCAAGCATTTAGTGCTACTAAACCTGCATGTGCCACAGGACAGTATCTGAAAAGTGAGGGGCTGGAGAAAGCAGGAAAAAGAACAAGCAAAAAGGAATGACTATGAGTTTTCTATAAAATTGCATACTCTTGCTATTTTTTACCCCAGCAAATTGGTGTTTATATTATGTGCCAATTATTGGTCTTGCAGAATCCTGTTTTAGTGAATTTTCATGAAGTAAAAAAAAATAGATTCAATGCAGATGGAAATGAAAACATCTACAAAAGTAGCTGATTTTCATAAATAAATTAAGCATGCAGTGACTGTACTCAGGAAGAATACATATTAGCAATTCTTTATTGTATTGATCCTTTAAACTAAGACGTGAGCCACAGTTAAACACTTTTGTGTATTTTAAAGCTGTCTTTTGTAAGTTTGAGCAAAGTACAATAGTCCTTAAGGGAAGCTTCCTAACAGGCAGCCTTGCAGTCAGAGTTCAGTGTACTTTCTTCATCTTTAAGTCAGTAGGAAGCCTTTCCTAGTAGGAAATGAGGGTTCCATTCGTACTTGCCACTGGAGAGCTGCAGTTCATAGAGGGGGCTTCATTGTCTGGACTTGCCATGCACAGGGGGTGTGTAGCTAGGAAGCCTTTTTCTCTGAGTTTTGGGTGAATCACTGTCAGATGAGAGGTGGTCCAAGCTGAAACAGCACCTTGAGAATCTGATATGGCCTGTTGTGAACTATTATACTTTATTTCACAGCATCCAGTACCTAAAATATTTCCCGACCACATTATTCTTCTCTGTACTAGTTTGAAATCAAACCAGTGGGAGATCGCAAGTCAGAATTATAATTTAATAGGAGAAAATTAAAAGAAATAAATAAATGCAGTAGTACAAGGATACTGACAAAAGTCAGAGTACAACCTGACACTCTATGGTGGTGGCAGTCCAAGCGAAGCGGTTCTGTTGAAAGCGGTGATCCTGTAGAAAGAAGGGTCGGAAAGTCCAGCAGTAGGTCTTGTCCTCTGGGAGTCCAGCAGGCAAGCCCTGCTGTGGTGTTCAGAATCTCAGCTTATATCCAGGATGGGATAGTTGGCTCCTCCCTCTGGGCGGAGCATCTCACAATGGGATGGTGAGTCCTGTGATAAGGCACTGATGGGCCATTAACAGGAGGTAGTCCAAGGGGGAGTTATCTCTGAGTCATGGGTGAGGCATTGATGGCCCATTAACAGGAGATAGTACAGAGGGAGAAGGCAGGGAAAACACTGCTCCACCTGGTTCCAACAGCTCACAAAGATGGTAACAGAATACACTTCAACCCAGGACATTCTCTCAGATTGTCTAGAAAGCATGAGGCAGGGATACCCTTCACTAGATCAGGTTGCTTCAAGCCTTGTCTAGCCTGACCTTTGCCACCATGAAAAGACCTATCCACAACTTCTCCGGGAAGCCTATTCTGACGTCTCATCACCCTCATTATGAAAAATTTCTTTCTCACATCTAATCTAAATTTACCCTCTTTCAGTTTAAAAACTAGCTACCAATATCTACTGGTACTGGAATTGGGATTCCTTCTCTGTAAGACTGCTCTCAATCCGTTCAACACCCAGCCTATGTGCTGGTCAAAGCCATCAGTTTGCCTTGACCCAGCTGCAGACCGGGCACTTGGCCTTGTTGTACTTCTTGAAGTTCACACAGGCCCAATCCTCAAGTCTGTCAAGGTCCCTAGGGATGGCCTATCTTCCCTCAAGTCGATCAACTGCACCACTTAGTTTGAGTTCATCCAGATGCTGCAGGTGCTCACTCCCACTGTCTGCCAGGCCAAATGTAGACCCCTGGGGAACACCATTTGTTACTGATCTCCATTTGGAAATTAAGCCATTGACTCTAACTCTTTGGATGCCTCCATCCTTCCAATTACTTACCTATTGAATTGCCCATTCATCAAACCATATCTCCAATTTAGCAGTGTTGCATATGATTGTGCCAAAGGCCTTGCAGAAGACAGGACATCTATTGCTTTTCCCTTTACCCACCAACATGACACTCCATTGTAGAAGGCCACAGATCAGTTGGGCAGAATTTTTGTTTCATGAAGCCGTGTTGATATCTCTAGTCACTTCCTTGTCATTCACATGCCTTGACATAGACTCCAGAAGGATCTCTTCCATGAGTTCACTGAGCACAGAGGCTGATTGGTCAGTAGTTCTCACGGTCCTCATTTTTACCCCTTTTTAAAATGGATGTGATTTTCCCCTTTTTCTAGTCACAAGGGACTTCACCTGACCAATTCTTAGGTTCGTCACAATCTTAAAGGAATACAGCATCATTTATAAGTGAGGAACTGAATAGAACAAAACTGTTATTTTTGTAGTGGTTAAATTTAAATAAAACATGGCAAAAATTATGACAAAAGGTATTTGTTGAGATTCACTACAAATATCTCACTATAATGGGTGGAATACACTATCAGGTTTGGCATGTGATAATGATTGAAAATGTAGTTATATGTTGGTGTTTGAGAGAAGGAAGGTGTCTTTCAGAGCACAGTTTGTATGGAGCAAAAAAAATTATACGTATCATAACAGGTAATTACCTTGCTGCTGTTTTGCTGTCTTCAGCTAAAGGAAAATAATTGCTGATTAAACAACTTGGTCATCCAGATTCTTGATTACATTTCTATATAGAATTCTGTTTACATGCAAGTGCAGAACACTGCTGTAAAGTGAATAGTTATATCATTTGAAAAATATTTTACATATCTTTTTCATTATTTCAGAAATTTTTTTAACGTTTTCTTTTTACACCATGGTGCATCTGCACATGCCTTGCGATGAGTTTTGCAGTGGGTTTCTTTACATTTCTGTGTTATAATATGCAGGTTATTAATATAATGCAGCAAACTAGTTTTTAATTGGCATCCCAAGTGATAAGTAAAATTTACCTCCTCAATGGAGACCTTGACTGTTATAAACATGTAGGAATAGAAAAATTTCATTATTTTATTTAAAAAAATAAAAACCCCAAACCCACAGTAGATGTCATTAAAACTTTTCTTTAAGTAAAACTGTATAATTGTTGTTGTTGTTTAACCTCAGTAGGCAGCTCAGCACCATGCAGCTGATCTCTCACTCCCTTCCCAGTGGAATATGGGAGAAGATAAGAAGGGTAAAAGTGAGAATACTCATGGGTGGAGATAAAGATAGTTTAATAGGTAAAGCAAAAGTTTCACGCGCAAGCAAAACAAAATAAAGAATCCATTTACTGCTTTCCAGATGTTTAGCCATTTCCAAGAAAGCAGGACTTTATCATATGTAATGGCTCCTTTGGAAGAAAAGTGCTCTATCCCAGATATCTCTCCCTTTCTCCTTCTTCCCCTGGCTTTTTTTGAAGAGGACAATGTCATGTGATTTGGAACATCCCTTTGGTTAGTAGGAGTCAGCTTTTCCAGCTGTGTGCCCTCCCAAGCTGTTGTGCACCCCTAGCCTCCTTGCTGGTTGGGTGGAGGGAGGTGACCTCAGTGCTGTGCAAGCTCAGCAATAACTAAAACATCTCTGAGCTATTGAGCTGGTTTTGGCTGGGGCAGAGTTATTTTCTGCACAGTAGCTGATATGGGGCTCTGTTTTAAATTTATGCTGGAAATGGTGTTGATAATTAAGGGATGTTTTCATTTTGCTTGTAACTCAAATGGACCAAAGGGATATCCCAGACCATATGGCATCATGCTTAGCATGTAAAACTGGGGGAAGAAGGAGGAAGTGGGGGATGTTCAGCTTGATGGTGTCTGTCTGCCCAAGTCTCTGTTATGCCTGATGGAGCCCTGCTCTCCTGGGGATAGCTGAGCATTTGCTGGCCCATGGAAAGTGGTGAATGAATTCCTTGTGTTGCTTGTGCGCATGGCTTTCGCTTTCGCTATTAAACCATTTTTATCTCAATCTATGAGTTTTCTCGTATTACTCTTTTGATTCTCTCCACTGCCCCACCTTGGGAGGAGTGAGCAAGTGGCTGTGTAGTTGCCAGCTTGGGTCAAATCACGACACTTATCAACACTCTGTTGGTCACAAACCCAAAACATAGCACCCTACAAGCCGGTATGAAGAGAATTTACTCTGTCACAGCCAAAACCCATTCAATTCTGAAGGTAATTTATATAGCAGATAAAACAGAAAGGAAGCATCAATGAACTACATGAACACAAAACACAGGTCTACTGCTAGGGGTTGTAATCCTGCAAAGAGTTTGTCCACAATTAACTTCTTGGCACCTATGCAGACCTTCAGAAATTCAGGGTGAAGAGCAGAAATTCAGGGTGAAGACTCAGTCTTGTTGCCGTCAACAGCAAGGCTTCCCAAGCAACTCACTTACTGCTCCTTAAGGGTTACTTCAGACAGACAAAATAATAAATTACAAGCAGGGACTCCAGATGCTAAGTCCAATTCAGGGATCAGAGTACTACAAAAGAAATTTGGGAAAAGCTGAAGACTTCTAAAATTATAACTTGTACCTAGCTATTGGCAGAGTTACAAGTCCCTTTCTGGTAAGCTCTCTAACACCTGCCATGATAGATTAGGACCTCCACCCATGATTACTTTTGCCTTTGTGGTCTTGTAAAAAATGTAGTGGAAACAATGCAAACAGCAATGAGATATGTTGTTTATGTAATAACTTTTACTTCCACTACATTTAAAATTTTTTTTTCAGTTATTCATTATTTATTTTGCGGTGATGGGTGTTTTTTTAGTTTTTTGCTTCTGATTTTTTTTATGTCTTCAGAAAGGAAAGCAATACCAAAGTATTTCTACTGTTTGAGTGTGTTAGGTTTTTTTACTGTGCCTTCAGGCAAAATTTTCCTAAGATTGTAAATCCAGGCTATTCAAGTGGCTGATTGACTGCAAGGCACAGAGGTTGAAGAATTTCTGGCAGCAAGACAACTTGCAGTAATAAAAGCTACTTTTTTTTCCCAAGACCATTAGTTCCCATTACGTGGACACCACAAAGCCCCAAAAGATAAAATCAGCTGCAAAAAGTATTCACACTTCTCACTTATTCTGGAAGTTAATTTTGCAAACCATATTTTGCCAACTGCTTCTTCAGAAATAACGCTGAATCTGGAACAGGAACATTATCCTTGACTTCCTTCCCCTCCACTTTCAATACCCACCGAGCTCCTTCATACAGAGATTGCTCAAAGCAAGTCATGAGCAATAAAGAGAGTATGGGAGTTAAATTGCTGCAAGAAATATTGCAGTAATATGGATTCAGCTCAACCATGCCAGAAGAGTATCTCTTGCAAAGGAAGCGCTAAAAGGTGTAAAAGGGAGCATTTGCATGCAATTTTGAAGCAAAGCTTTCCTTCTACTTTGAGGCATTCTTACTTCCACATAGACTTGCATGGTTTTCATTTTCTCCTTTCCAAATTGGAAGGATTTTTGCACTTAGGAGTAAAAAGGAGGGCAAAAACTCACCAGTTTTTTGACTTAGACCACTCTCTTTCTTCAGAAATCATGAATGTCTCTTAGCAGTGAAAATTTAAAAATGTACTTTTATAAATGAGAACCTTCAAAGCACATATGGGACCCATGAAGGCCAAGTCAGACTATTGACAATAATAGCTACTTTTAAGGATAAACAAGACAATTTCCAACTCAAAGTTTCTTCAAACAGAAGACCTCTTTATAGAATTAATTTTAACCATTGAGTATCAGTACTGAATTAGCAATTTGTGCTATCCTATTTTAAATATACTTCATGTACATATCTATTCCATTTACATTATGTTTTTTAAGGCATGCAAAAGATCACTAATGTAACATTCCTGGTATGCATGGTATTTCATATTTAATTTGATAATAAATAAAAAGTCAGTATTGGGAATACTTTCTGGGACTAAAAGCATTAAGCCATGTCTTGTTTCTCTTAGGAGGCAAGAACTGCTGTTCTGGTTCAAGCAAACATATCATGGATGTTGGTCTGTAGTGCATGTTTAGGAAAAGGACATAAAACCCGAGATGAGTACAGAATTCTCTTTATCCTAGTAGTGAGTTTCCTCACTTCCAGCGATCATGAATTTAGACATAGGATTTTCAGAGCTGCAGATTTAAGTGCACTATTACACTTACTTTTCCTTCATGTACTCATCTCCATGACTTTGGAAAAGATTTGCCTATGTCTAATTATATTAATTTCTTCAAGTTTCAGTGAGAAGGCTTTCCACTACTTATGGGAATAGTGAAAATGTACTAATTCTGGCTAACTTTAGGCCCATGGTCTGATAACTCTAACTGTGTTTTCTTTATGTGATATTTAATAATAGTACACCTCAGCCAGAATTTATGAAACATGCAAGAAAAAGTGTTTTTGCTGTTTTTTGCACTTGATGAGAGATAATAATGAGAGATAATAACTCATCTCTTGGCAGATACAACCAAAAACTGGGGTTAGTATTTAATCTGCAAATGATATTATTTGGAATTGGTAAAACCAAAAACAATGCAGAGGAGGGGGAAAATCTTACCTTTTATGTAAAATTTCAATTCTTTTAGACAAATAACTTTGGAAAAAAAGGTTAACTTCCAAATGTGATTCACTATTTCCTAAATTCAGAAGAAAGAGAGGCTAAGAGTACTGAGATATGTTCCATTTCATATGCAGTGGTTAGAGTATGGTGTCTTTGAGTGAAAGGGTCTGGTTGGGAGAATCAGTATCTCCCACATTGCAGTCACTTCAATAATTAGTGTGCTTAACTTGGTATCAATGGGTATTAGAACAGTGTATGAGGAAAGACAATAAAATGCCACTGCTGCTTTCTCAAGATGCCGGAAAGAACAAAATGTTTCAACAGTAATATCGAAATTTGCTATTTCACCCATTTTCTGTATAACAGATAAGATAACTTTTTATTTAGGAAGAATTTTGCAGGAAAGGATCACAGATTTCAAGTTTCCATAAGTATGTTATTGTAAGTACAAAATACTATAATAAATTAAATTTAAATATGATTAAAAGGTGCTAGAGTTTATCCTATGTCCTCTATGATATCAGTTGTCTTAAACAAACTACTATTAAGTCAAATGCTAAAATACAAGGCATTAAAAAAACCTCCTAAAAATAAAATTAAAGTTAAGGAGAAAATGCAGTGCAGCAAAATTTTTGAATTTCTTAATTTTCAAAACTTAAAAGTCTGGTAAAAAAAACCCTTTCATCTTTTTGTTTTCAGAAATGTAGATAATGCTACTTTCTGCAGTTTTTAGGGACAGAAAACACCTGGGAACTATTGATACATCTGGGAAACTAGGTTTAAACAGTCTGCAGCTGTAACAAGAAATTTTTGGACAGTGCTCTCAGACACAAGGTGTGATTTCTGGGATTGTTCTCTCAGACACCTGGTGTGATTTATTTAGTTGTCCTGTGCAGAACCAGGATTTGGATTTCATGACTCTTGAGAGTGCCTTTCAACTCAGGATACTCTATGATTCCCTGAGAACAGTATGGCTTTTCCTGTGCCCAGCTTTTGGCTCAAAGGTCACTGAAATAGTGTAAGTGACAGAAAACCTTCAGAGGCCCTCCAGTACCAATACATCAACATTTTTATTCCATTTCTTTCCTTCTACCTTTTTATTTTTACTTATTTAATTTTAATATACATAGATTGGAAATGAAATTTTGAGTTTGATAGCCTTTAGTGGGAGTTCTGGTATTTGACTCTACTGGATGGAAGTTTTGTCCTGAAATCAACAGTGGCTTTAGTACATTAATGATTCAGATTCTAATTTATTTACAGAATGATTCTGAAAAAATCTAGAAGTGATATTTAGTCATAGGTGCTATTTATAGTTCTATCTGTAGAACTTAAAAGAAAAAAAGCTTATTATTTATTCCTGAAAATATATCTGCTTGGTTTTTAGTAACAAATGCATTCAATAAATCACTGGACATGTGGAGTTTCCTGAGTTTGAAGTATAATCACAGCAACTTAGTTAATGCAAGTTAAGATTTAAAGACTTAATGCAGGCTTAGAAATCCCATAATTGGGGATTATATTCCTTTTCTGTCAGTGAATTTATCCTGTTCATTGATTATTTTGCTATTTGTTGTGAGTTGACCCTGGCTGGGTGCCAGGTGTCCACTCAGTCATTCTATGACTCCCATTCTCTTGTGCTCATGGAAGTTCATCAAGATGAATATTTACTTGATCGTAGTTTCCCTATGTATTTTATTTTCAGATTAAAGCTTTTTATTGTAAGAATTGAATACAACGTGCACTAACTTCAACTCTGTAATAATTAACTTATTTAAAGATATGCATTATGAATTCTGTAATATGAAATTGCACCATACAAAATGGCATATGATCTTAAGTTGCTGTACTCTCTCTTGCACATTTATCAGCTCTGTTATGCAGCCATTAGTCTTTGCAACACTCCCATTACTTTCCAAGGGAGCATCAAATGAGCAAGGATTTTTCATATCATAGAGTCAATGGGAATTTTAAAGAGCTTGCAAAACCTTTCAGCCATCTTAAAGTTTCTACAAAGTGTTTTGACTGCTGTTTGTATATTTGCAATATATACGAACCCATCCATATCCAGACTGCTGCACTGCAAAACCTAATTGTAATTCTGTAAAATATCATTTTAAATGTTTAAGCTTTTAGATGTGCCTGAAAGTAAATGAGATTAGAATCTGCCACTTCTTTTTCTCTTCTATTTTTTTTTTGTAAGACTGGTGTCTGGTGCTTTTAGAGGGGGTTGACATGTTTTCTAAGAGAATAGGAGTTATTCAATCTGTGGTTTATGTTATAGAAAGTTCTTAGACACTCAGCAATGCTTTCACACAACCACATATGTGCAGCTGGGCTGTCTGAATAGGTTTACTGCCTCATCAGCTATGCCAGAAAAATGTTTGTGTGATTTCCTCCTAATCCATTTTGATCTAAATTTGATGGGCAAGTACAGAGTCACTATTTAAACTCTCTGAACTAAACCACCTTATTTAATTGAAACTGGTGAGGAGGAAACCCTATGCACACCTCAGCCAGCAGACACCAGCCTGTGGTAATCTCCAGAAGGAGGATATGTTACCAAATGTCAAGGGGAGAGTAAGGTAACGGAACTTTCTCATCTGACATAGTTACTGTCAGAACAGGACACATCTACATCTTTGTGTCTTTAGTTAGTATGTTAGTATCATAGTATGTCTATAATAACATAGAGGAAGAAATTATAATTAATTTAGATTATTGCATATATCACAGTTATAATCAAAATCAGAATGTTTCTTAAGAACATTTCTCTTTAAAGGCTGTATTTAGCAGGAAGATAGTATTTTCAAAATACGAGCAACATGACATAGCCATAGAATGACCAGGTGAGTCAGTGTGCAATAAAGTAACCAATAGTACTTCTCTGCCCATGCTTCCAAACAACATAGAACAGATATATTGTGTTGCTTACTTTACTGATCAAGACAGGCAAAAATAAAGGATTCTGGGAGGATTTTATCTTTAGTGTAGGATGAGAATTTTAGAGAAGGCAGTAGGTTCTTGTGATTGTTACTGATGAGTATTGGGTAGCTGAGGTTAGAAGTCATATTTAAAATAACCTTTTCTAAGTCATAAAAAAATTAAAAGTGAGGTTGGCCAATAAAGTCAAAGAACTGGTTTTTTCCCCCATCTCTCTCCATAAGGTGTAGGAAATTACAAGAAATTCAGCTTTAAACCACTACTGACAACTTTTATCTATTTATGGTTAAAAGGTATTTGATGGAGTTGAATATTTCTGTCCAAGAATTTCAAATATGTTTTCAAAACTAATCCATTGGAAATTCATCACACTACAGGAATTATTCACGTCAAATACTTCCTTATTTCTACATTTAGAAATATGAATAAAATCATTGGTGTTCATGAATTGTTTTCTTTTGGGGGGTTTTGGAGGGTTTGAGATAGGAGTTTACAAAGAAAACCAGAAGGAGTAAGAATGTCTGTGAAATAATATTGCATTTTCTGGGTGATATTTATCAGCAAGGTTAAAATAATTTCAAGTACTTTCCTTTCCAGATTTTTTATTTCTTCTGTTCACACTATAGCACATTTCCAGATGATGCTGGCTAGGGAGATGACTTTTGTTTACAGTATAACACAAACATGTACAAATACAATCCAAGCACAGAGCTAGCCCTGAGACTGTTTCTGTATCCTTTCTATTTTGTTTCTGATTTGCATTTTAATATAACAGCTGATGCACTCTTTCTTAATATTAAACTCTGAGCCTTTAGAAATAGCACAGAGTAATATAGGCTAAAAGGTCTCATCAAGTCTTTAGGCAGAGACTGCCAGCAGGTACAACAATCACAGCAACAAAACCAATTCTTTTTCCCCCCACAAATTATATTACTGTTCATGAAAATTTCACCCCAGCAAATTTTTTTTTCTATGTTTTTAACAAGTTGTAGTTGTTTAAATTTGGTTTGTATCATGTAGTGATTAGAATCCTATAACATTTATTCAATGCAAATTAAGTTTCCTGGCCGTAGAAAGTAACTGAAGGCTTGAAGATAATGATCAGTTATAGAATTTTGGTTTGTTCTAATTCTGGATATTCTAATCTATCCTAATAATTTGAGTTCTTCTTTTATTTCATATTTCTGTTTAATGGATATGTACAGATATGATTCCAAATTGTTAATCTTAAATAACAATTTTCTTCAAAAATCAAGTCAACTAATATTGTAAAGGCTGAAACCTTTTGGTTTTGATCTGATTTTGATTTGGATGTGGAAAGTTTTTGTTGCTGTTTTGTTTTCTGTTAACTTGCTTTTAGAATGGAAATGAATAGATATTCTTGTGAATATGCTGGAAATATTGTTGATTGTTGTAAAAATTGACCCTTAGAAAAAGTGATTTATAATATGCATGAGCATTTCAGAAAATAGCAAAGAATGACCCAAGCCCAGGGACCTGGTGACAGCCTGTACAACAGATTGAGCTTTACCCAAGGTCTGACACTGAAGTATTGTCACCGTGGATGGTGAAGTTGCTACATAGAAGCTCTTAAATATTTCTTAAAGATTCTCTCTAGAACACAAATCCATCTAGCAAGAAAGTTAGGAGCATTGCGGAGTAGCATGTCTTCCTCAAACATTCTGTCCTCTGGTTCGTTGATTTTATAAGGCTGGGAAAGGCAAAATATTCCGGATTTCTCACCAAACTTGTATATACATTTACTATTTAACTTATCAAACTGTAGCATTTTTTGATGGATCCTGTCTTTAAAAAATGATTGTCTGTTTCGTGTAGACACTTCCATGGGGACTAAGAATTTAATGTTGAGAATTTGCCTTCCTCTGCTTTCTTGCATTGCTTTTAAAGGTTATTTTACTTAATTTAGGAACAATGAAGGTCTGAATTCTCAGCTTCTCCATCACCACTGTTAGACACACATGCTTGGAACTAAGTTACAATTTTAACTACTGATTTCCTTGGGACATTTGGTGCAGAGAAGTGCCTAGCTCATCAGTCGCACTCAACGTTTTTGATGGAAGTGCACAACATACTGGAGAGGATGGAAAAATGGTTATGTGATTCTACCCCAGCCCAGATTCTGCCTCTCACCTACAAGAGGAAACAGCCAAGTAATGCATTTTTAAATGTCAGAAAGTAAACGCAGTACTTCTAGGATTTTGAACTTTGTTGTTGCCAACTTAAGTAGCAGCTGATTTATATTTATGAGCTGTACTTCGAAGGAACACTGACTAGGGGCAGTGGTAAGGTTGCTTCTGAGCCCCTGGCCTAGAAATGTGTCCAAAGGTCCTGAAAAAGCAGTGATTTTCAGCCAGCTGCTCAGTGCCCCATGAACTATTCTTGGCAGTATTCCTGCTAGCTTATACGTCTATAATGCTTGACTTCACAGCTTATTTCACCTTTATTGGATCATGGATAACAAAGCCATGCTTATTCTTGATCTTTTATTTTGAACCTTCATCTATTATACTACTGTATTGGGGCATGGATGTCACACCATTAGGATTTTTTTTTCTGCTTCTGATGTCTTAGATATATTTTTAAATTCACAATTACAATAAAGTTGAGTGATATTAAAAGTGCTTTTCAACTTCTATGTTTATAAATTGTGTTCACTGTTAGAAAAAACCCACAGACTTAGAGGTAGAAAATGTTAAGTATTCAATAAAATCAAACTAAATTCAGAAATAAAAATATTGTTTAAGAGTGGTTATGAACACAACCTTCAGAAAGCTGTTTTTCAATTATGCCAGGCAGCATAGTTCACATAACTGTCAAGAACAAAAAAGCGTACAGCAAAAAANAAAAAAAGAGATATTAAAAAAATATAAAATCTCTTCTGAGTATTATAAGTTCCCTAATACAAGTATTATCTTACTACAGAGATATTATTTAAATATTTATATGCAATAGAAGTGTTTAAACTATTAATTTTACATTTTTTCACTTAGCTTTACTGCCTTTTGGTACACCTCAAAATCCCCATTGTACCAGACCCAATAAATGAAGTTAGAGAGCATACACTTGTTCTTCTATAAGTCTAATATATGCTACAGAAAAAAGGTGAGAGAACACAGAGAGAGTTGCAGTGGAGATTCAGACTGAAGTCCTTGGGTTCTTTTTGGGGGGTTACCTTTTTTATTTGTTTTGACAAATCTTACACTTTTTTCAAGTAAGTTTTATCACAAAATGTATAGCCCTAGCTATATTTACAGTTCACTGTGGCACCTTAGCTGTATTATGGAATCATCATTGCATTTGAAATCTTCATGAAACTTGATCTAATTGCTATACTGCATAACCAATTGATTATGCATTTTCCTACTGATTCCCAAATGCAACTTGCACCAGAAAAATATGCATGGGAATGCAAGTTCCTTAAAGGGCAGCATAGATTCCTTTCTAAGAAATATGGACATGAGAAAATTGCTCCTTCTTAAACATAAAAGGAGTTTTACATAGGTCTTATGAGGGATTTGTGCAGTTTCCTTATGTTCAAATAGATAATGTGGTCACATTTCTCAAGTCAAAATCTAATTTAATTCAGAAAGAAACTGAAAGGAGAAGATCTTTCATAGCTTGACATCTGGACCCTGTGATTACCTTCCAAAGACGAGGAGAAGCGGAATGAAGTCATGTGTAAATTGAACTCGGCTTCAAAAAAAAGTATAAGCCATATTTTTGTCAAATAGAAATAAAACATTCTTAAAAGGAATGTTTGGGCCTCTCTTCGTGTTTTGTGAGTCTTTTTTCATGGTAACAGTCTCAAAAAAAAAAAAATAAAAAAGGCAAGCAAAGTTATTTTTATTATGTGTTTGACCAAGCAGAAAGTACCAGAATATGAAATATGGAATATAGCTATTTGGTATGCTTACCTTTATAATGACTAACAGTGATGAGTTGTACTGGGAAGCACATATCCCTTCATAATGTCAGGTTGAATTTTAGAAGATTCATAAATTTAGCTTTAGTAATCAGAATCTGAGAATAATAACATTCAAATTTAATTGTTTGACTAGTTG
Source organism: Platysteira castanea (assembly GCA_013397175.1). NCBI lineage: Eukaryota > Metazoa > Chordata > Aves > Passeriformes > Platysteira > Platysteira castanea. Next base: position 325,738 of record VYXC01010327.1, on the reverse strand, counting down.
TAAATCAGAAGGGAGCAAGAGGTAGGAACTGTGGAAAGCTGGTTTGGAAAGGATTGTTCAGATTTTCTGGGGCATGCCCATACAGATTTTTGCATGCATGTACTTGTACATGTACACATGGAGGATCTGGCCAGCACAACAGAATTGCACACATTATTTGTGTTATCCATTACTGGGTGCATATGTATCCTGTTACTATTTGTTCATTCATCCTAGAGGCCTAAAGTGCAGCAAGTCCTTAGTTACCACTCATTACTGCTTCTGTCCACAGTGGCAGCTACTTGCTTTTTTCTGACAGTGATGTTCTTGTTCCTTTTTCTTTCTCTCTGTTGCCTAATCCTAAGAAAGAAACGTTCAGATCAAACTAATCTGATGTGACTGCTGATATTTTTAAGCCAGATTTTCAGGGTTCAAAATTCTTCCAACAACATATCATTTTTATTTTATTTAGTTGTGAGATTCATTGTCCTATGTTCAGTTTGGTGGCTATTTACAAAATAGACTCACTGCTCAAGTGGATTCCTTATAATGGCAAATTTTTGTGAGGGGGGACCATCTGATTGGAAAGGAACAGGTATCTAACTTTCCATGTCCCACTTCACTGAGACACTCTTTTGGAAGATAATGTCTGATAGCAAAGAGTCTGAATTCTCCATCATGTTTTACACAGGAGCTGCAAATAACCTATTCTATATTTTTATGCTCCAAATGCAGTAAGACTGAGCATTAAAATCACATAGGAAAAATATATTCTTTTCAAAGTAATGCCTGTTGTGATTAAAGTTGTTAGTAGTTATATTTTTATTTGAAGTATGTCTTCTAGACTGAAGAACAAACTGGTTTGCAGATACTCTTAATGGTACATGGGTGGCTAGAAAATGCAGTCTCTTCACATCTCTTCTGTCATACATCTGATTTAGAGATGCTAAAGAAAATCTCCTAAAAGGAGGTTTATAAACTTTACCTTGAAACATTTCAAGTCAAAGTGATTAACTAGAAACTCATATTTCATGATAAATGCTTCCTTCTTCCTCTCATTTTTTAGACCTATCATTTTTTTGCATGTATTTGCTGGAATTGTTCTGATCAAGCCACAGAAAGGCATAAAAGGTGAAAATGTAGAGAAACTTTAACTTTTCCCATTCTACTTCTTTCCTTAAATTGTCTTCATTTGACCCATTTTTTGATAAGAAATAAGGTCCTTTTCTCTGCTTCCTTCATCCCAGCATGTAAAGTATCTAGAGGCAGCTGCTAGCTATTTGTTGTGCAAGGGAGATAGACAGGAGGAGAGACTGTGGAAGGGAAGATATAAAAGTATTTTAGTCAGAAGAATGTTTCATCTCAAAGGTATGGAAAATGGCAATTGTTTTTTCTGTGCTACTACTAGAGTAATACAGATGTAGAGGATCCATAATGCGATTCTCAGCTATAAATTGCATAACTCCACTGGCATTAGTAGGAAAACATCTGTCTGTTGTTTCACTGGTTTCCCAGAACACCATTTTAACACCAATTTTGAAAGAGGAGATGAGGCTTCACATAAGTTACCATATACTTGATTATATTTGAGTACCACTTTGATTCTCTAAATGTACACAATGAGTTGGTCTGCTGTACACGGCAAGTCTTGGTATTTATAGCAAAGGTAATTTTGGCAAGGCCATTGTTGACATGATGAAATGACTGAATTTGAATACAGCAGTGAATCCTACTATCTATGACCGCTTTAGTAAGTTGCAGCTCACTTTTTAGGTTACTACTCCCAAAAAACTGTTTGGGATATTCTTTAAAATCATGAATATGATGACGTCAGAGCATATTCATTGCAAATTTAATGAAAATCTAGTAATTATTTATGACAGTAAGTGAAAAGTTCAAATGGTTTTCCAATATTTAGCATGAAGATGATTCATAATAGTCTTTGGAATCCCTGTGGAAATGCATGTGTAACTTCCTTTCTGTTACATAGTGGTGTCTTTGTATGAGGTCTTCAACACTAGTGTTCACAGTGAGGATTGTTATCCCATATATCTACTGCATCCTTCTCTTGGTAATAGATTCCAGTAATATTCACCATTATGCACCAATTTCATATGTTGCCTTAACGGTCAAGGCTGCTCAAACTTGGGTGCTCTCTTTCTTGCTACTTCCACTCAGGAAAATGAGAAGGACTGATACTTTCCTGTGTGCTTCAGAATTGAAAACCTCATTGGGTTAACAGGGTTACCGTTCCCAACCCAACTGTCAATCTCAGTCCCTTGGAACATCGGGTTTCACAGGTCAACCCACAGCTTGTTAAGCCATTTCAACAATCTAGAAGTAGTAGATGTTTAGTTAAAATCTTTAAAATCTTTATGCTGTGCAACTTTCATTACATTTTATCTGTTTCCCTACATTCCCTCTTAATATTACTGCCCTCTAACAGAATACATTGCTCTAAGAATGATTAGAAATACCCTTTACTCTCCCCACTGCAACCAATTGACCTCCAAACAGCAACAAGAGAGATCTGGAAAATAACCTCTCTCAAATTTAAACTCTTATTGTAAGTCTGAGTTCTTCCTGGAGCTAGAAGTCACAGTAAAAGGTCAGTGCATTGATACAGGGTATATTAGTGAACTGTACCTCACGTTAGCCCAAAACCTGTAGTGCTTGAGGTAAAAGGAGTGATAAAACGGCTATGGAAACTTTCCTATCAGTATACTCGTTATGTGGGAAGGATGCTTTTGTGATGATACAGGGAATCAAAGTAGTTATTCACAGATTCATTTTTGGTCTAACAATCAATTAATGACCCCAGGTCACAGAACTCTATTTTTTAATACCTCCTTATCTCTAAGCAGCTTAGGATAGTGATGGCCTCTTGGTCTTTTTCTTTCCTTCATTTTTTTCTTTTTTTTAAAGGTGTCAAATGTCAGGGAAATTTATATTTGGGATTTGAAAAAGCTCTGCATCTTACACAAGAACTGAACTGCTTTGATTAATTTTGATATGTTTTCATTGACAACAGTATAAAAATTATTGCTTATAGTCGTATGTCTAGAATGTTTTCAGCAGCCTGGCAACTGGGTAAGCAATTTACCACTCACTTATTATTTAGAGCTGGAATCTAGTAGAAGGTGTCAGCAGAAAAACACTTTGTGTTTAACATAAAATGTGAATTTTGGTTTTGGTTTGGCATTGGGCATTTATGCCCTTGCAAAATGCTATCAAAAACATCTGCTGATATTTCCATCCTATGACACTGACGCTTGCTGAATTCTGAAGATATACAGGAGTGAGAAAAAATTGAAAAGTTTGGCTTGGCTAACAAGGAATTCAGTATGACCCCAAATTTAAACTCACTCTGCTTAATTGTCTAGAATGAGTGAAATCCATTCTTTATTATGTCAATTTAACTTTCAGTTTTTAGTTGATATTAATGTTTGAAAAATCTTACCTATAGATTACCAGTGTTCCAGCTCAGTAAATGAATTTACAGTTATGCATCCATCTGCAATTTTAAGGGTTAGTTTTAACTGATTTTTTTTTTTTATTTCTGAGATTTTTTTTTTTGTGGGTTTTTTTGTAGCTATACATATTTTTCCTAAAGTGGAGGTGAGACACTATCCTCTAGACGCCTTGTGAGAGATGGCCAAGTAAAGGTTCTTTCTTCCTTATAGGTTTACTTGTGGAGGTCATTGTGAAAATATTTCTCTTCTCTGAATGGATAAAATTCTTTAGTTAGGGCTTTAATTGAGAACTCTTCTCTTAACATAAATATCATCAATTCATAAAGTTGCAAATAATACCCCTAAACGCTGGTACCAGAATTAAAAGTAATTCCTGAAAGAAGGTACAATCTCCACTTTTAGTATAAATCGCTTGTATATTTCATGGATTTATTTGTATTGACTTTGTTCATTGTACCATCAACTGTTATATTAAAGTTCAAATCAGAACATATATGACCAAATGAGAATTTTTACTGGATTTTGAAGTTCTTCTTCTTCCAGACTTATATTTGACACAACAATAGGTAGTCTCATTTGAATATGACCTATAATGTATCAATTGCAGTGGCTGAATCAGATCTTAATCTTACTTTGTCTGATATAATCAGCTAATTATTTCTGTGTAGGGTCATCTTATCTGATAACAGTTTTGTTTAACAGAATTTTAAAAGTTTTGTCTTAAGAAGTAAACAACAGTGGGAGAACATTACTGTTTTCAATGATAATATAAAAATGTTCTACTTCAGTTCTGTGCCCCTCTCTTCTAATTTTGTGTGTTGCCACCTCACAAGGATCCGCATTATTTCACTCTGCTGCCTGGACTTCTACTGGGTTAAAATACTTCTGCAGTACTGACTAGCCCTAAAGTTCAACTGCAAGTTGTTATCCAGGACAGATATAAAGTCACTAAATATTTCTATTACATACTTTACAGTTCCCTATCGAAAATATAAAGCATTACTTTTTATCCATTTTCATCTGAACCTATACTTTCCAAAATATCACTATCATCATTTCCAAACACTGCATGCCAACTCTGCCTGAAGCAAAGGCTGATCAGAAGAATGGTCAGAATAGACAATGTTCTGATGTTTGCTGCATTTAAATTGTTACGCAGGTGCACAGTCAGTTGCCCTTATCTCATGAAAATGTTTATATTGCCCTTCTTCTACAATTTAAAACAATAATCTCGAGGATTACATAAAATGTTATTATATTTACCACTTTAGATTGGCCATATCTATTACACACCATTTCTCTAGGGTTCTTTGAGCTTCAATTTTTTTCTTTCAACATATTGCTTATTTACATTGATAACTTTGAGTAGCTGCAGTCTCTAACTAAACTCTCTTCTTGCTGACATTTAAATTTGGTGAATAAAACACTTGAGTTGTGATATGGCTGGAGTGATGGGCAAGGTACGCAAGATAGGCCTTTGAAAATGAGAACGAGGCTATGAATTGAAGCTGATATTTCATGGGCCACTTGAACACTAAGATAGGGACAGATGTCTCTTATCCTACCTTGTTTAGCTTTGAAGACACGCAGCCAGCCAAATGATTTTCCAGTCAATTAACACGGCCTCTTAATTGACTGTATTTTTCTGTGTTCTTGGTGTAGGATGGATAGCTATATATATTTGGTCTGATGTGCCACAGTCGTTTCAGTGGCCTTGATGATAATGTCAACTTGCACAATGATAGCTGTTGATAGGTGATATAACCCTTTAAATATAAAGCTATATTTGATTATAATTCTAAACTTTATGCAATAGAATTTACATTTATAGACTGAGAGGAACAGCACAGCAATAATTTTTTTATTAACTTCTTTTTTTTCTCTGTTCCCTTGAGTAATGCTTGCTCAATCCTACATCTATTGAGTTTCTTCACCCTGCAGGCAACTGTCACAGAGAAGACAGACACATAACAGTTACATGCTAAATGACTGCATATATTCTTTTCAGGAAAAAGTCTCTTCCAAAGTAAACTGTGTCATGGATAATGTGATGATATGTTTTTATCTTTCCTCATGTTTTTTTTTTTAATTCAGGGAAAAGTTTTTAGGAGAACTTATCCTAGTGTGTTTAACCTTTTAATCTGGAAATTCTTTTATATAATGAGTGACTAAATACAAATTTCATGTTAATGTGCATATTGTACCTTCTGTATGCAAGTTACCTATTGTACCTTCTGTTTAGGGCTGATTATTCAGAGCCCTAAATAACAGTTCATGCTTAAAAAAAAGCCAAATGTACAATTGCTAAAAAAATACAAAGGTCCTTAGAGGAAATATATTATAAAAGATAGGCCTATCTAAAAACTTATTCATAGCACTAAAAAGTATTCATCAGTAAAATATGTTAAAAGTTCATACTTACAAATACAGTCCATCTAAATTCCTCACTTCATTGCCTAATAAAATGCAGGATACCAGCCATCTAACATATCTGACATGTTACTGAAATATAGAATATATTTTTTGGAATATTATTATAACAAAACTTTCAGATGCTTTTCTAATTTCTAAATAAGATGTATTTGTAATATCTGTATGTATTATATCTATATGTATATTTATTTTTGAAAAAAGCACTTCCTAATTTACTGCTGAGAAGCTCTCATGGTCAAGTATTAAACTTGCAACATAACAAAAAACAGTGGGAGACATACAACAGGTAAATATTTTGATATTTTAAAAAAAATCTGGTGGTATTTAATTTTATTCTTATAGCTCACAAACCCTTGGCAAGACTGGTTATGTTGGAAACAGTGCTCCTTTAGTTTTGTGTATGTCACTTGAAACCATTTAGGGTCCTAATTAGAGATCAGTAGAACATACAAATAACCAGAAGAGTTTTGGGCATTCTTAGTAAAGGTCTCAATATTTTAGAGTGTCTAAACTACATAAACTTTATTAAGATGAAGAAGAACAGAAAAACAGAGCTGTAGTAAATTCTTTGCCTTTCAAAGACGGAAAATTATGCTATGAATGAATTATCTTGTATGAAATGAATATTTATTTCAAAATACATGTTGAGTTCTCTTTTGTCTCATCCTCATCATTTATAAACACTAAAGAAAAGGTTCCATCATATAACTACAGGACAGCCTGTCTCTTTCAGTCTACTTTGAGCTATGAGTCATATTTAAATAACAAATTTGAACCTGCTTGACATGTAATTCTACCTTAAATAGTCTATAATACTTTAAACACATTTTCCAAAAGTCTCTGTTACATATCATTGGAGCTCAAATATCATGCCTGAAAAGAGTTTTGGAAACTTTGACATTGTCATCTGACCAACCAAACCATGTCTGAAATTGTTATCACTACTGAATTTATAAGTGAGCTCAAAGCTCAGTGCAGACAACCTGACAGGCAGCTTCTTGGAAGTATTGTGTCTTAGTAACCTTAAACATGGCTTTTCCTTTTGAACACTTTAGTAGTTGAGATAAAGTGGAAGCGTTTTGGCAGGCCTACAGCCTTTGATCCAGTCTGTGAGAAAAATAGTACTGAAATGCCCCTGGTCCTGAATTCTATAAACTATGCTAGGATGACAGTTATCTGTCCTTTCCCCCTTTCCTCCTTCCACAGTTAGTGCAAGGGTTCCATTTGAAATGCAAACTTCATGAGGCAAAGGAAAACACTAATCCTAAAGTGCTATAGAGGACACCATAGAGATAAATAAATAATAAATTTTGTCTTACTTCATACGATTGCTGCAGCTCACTCATTCTCCTTGTAAAGATGCTATATAAAATTCAGCAAATTTTGTGAAATTGTCCTGAAAATACTTCAGTGTTTCCTTTCACATCTCAGTACCCATTAATACCATGAAATTATTCCTAACTTTTAAATAATATGTTACCCAGGGGAGTGGTGGACTATTGAGTACTAGGCTTGTCAGGGGCCTTGATAATCTAATCTAACACCCTACTTTCAACAGAAGTTTAGAACAAATGTTCTCCAAAGTACCCTTCCAACCTAGTATTTTCTGTGATCCTATGATGTTCTTATTCCTTCTTGTCCTGGGTTGAAGTATATTCTATTACCATCTTTCTGAGCTGTTGGAACCAGGTGGAGCAGTGTTTTCCCTGCCTTCTCCCTCTGTACTATCTCCTGTTAACGGGCCATCAATGCCTCACCCCATGACTCAGAGATAACTCCCCCTTGGACTACCTCCTGTTAATGGCCCATCAGTGCCTTATCACAGGACTCACCATGCCACTGTGAGATGCTCTGCCCAGAGGGAGGAGCCAACTATTCCATCCTGGATATAAGCTGGGATTCTGAACACCACAGGAGGGTTTTGCCTGCTGGATTCCCAGAAGACAAGACCTACTGCTGGACTTTCAGACCCTTCTTTCTACAGGATCACCGCTTCAACAGAACCGCTTCGCTTGGACTGCCACCACCATAGAGTGTCAGGTTGTACTCTGACTTTTGTCAGTATCCTTGTACTACTGCATTTATTTATTTCTTTTAATTTTCTCCTATTAAATTATAATTCTGACTTGCGATCTCCCACTGGTTTGATTTCAAACTAGTACACTTCTTCTGTTTCCCATCACACCCAATCTTGTTTGCCCCTCATTCTAGCCCCAGCCTCAATGTGTCCTGAGCAGCTGTATTTTATGTTTCCTCCTAAAATCTATGCTAAATTACAGTCCTTACTTGCTTTCGTGGATATTCTTCCCTCAGCAAGCATTATGACTGTCAGATATCCATTTACAAGAAGAGTAAATATCACCACTGTGTCACCTCTACGAGGACATGAGAGGTAGGCTGAGCAAGTCCTGATCTTGCCTCTGGTGCTTCTACCAATATCTTTCTCTTCTTTATGCATGTCCCTTGGCTGGTAAAAGGCATTTGACAGGATGGATCCAAGAACCCAACCAGACACCCTGTGGGAATTTAGGTTTAATCCAACTTCACAGATTCTGTTCAGTGTAGTACAAGATTATGACAAGGTCATCTTGGACAAGGAGTATGTCAGGCCCACCTGTTATTTGGTCAGCTCTGATCCATTGTCACTGAGCTGACAGTGTCACTATTGATGCTGTGTATGCTGCCAGAAGTTATATGGCTGGCTCTAAGAGAACAGTCTCAGTGTCTGCCTTCCCATGATGCTGGCCAGGCTCTAGAAAACATATTTAATTGGGTTGAAAAGTCATATAGACACAGCTACATCATGAAGAAATTACATCCAATTCATTATCTTAGTAATCTCTCCCCTCTCCTGCAGTCATTTCTGCAGACTGCATGACATTCAGACAGTGGAACTCCAAACCATGCTGCAGATGCTTGCAAACACTTATTTTCTTGTCACTATATCCCACCCAAGGGCAAAGAATTCTATCACTATGAGCAGCCACAAGAGTGAAGAGAAGCGCAGCGAGTAGGAATCTAAGCGGTCCAAGATCTTAGTATGACCGTATTTATTTGGATTTTTTTACTGATCAAAAGCAGCAAAATCTAACTGGCCTTCACTGGACTTGACTACATTGGAACTAGTATAGAAGTGTTCTCATTGCATCACTCCTAACAAAATTCTAAAGGTTCCAAGTCTATTCTCAATAACGTAATTAGGATTTAGCTTGATTAATAAACAAACTGGATAACTATTATGAGCAGTTGAAAGCTCATGTTTCTTGACAAAGAACTAACCTTTTTCTAGAAGTATTGATATGATTTCCATCGGGCAGGTGTATCTGTGTTGGCATAGATGAGCTGGCAGTAGCTCTTGACATGTGAATAGACCTGCGTTCTGTTTACAGGACTTGTAAGGACTGCTGATCTCAAGAAGGCTCTTTGGCCTGAATAGATGGTTGTCGCATGACCACAGCCTTTCTCTCCCTTAAGCCCAAGTATGCAAATAAAAACTCTATGACTGTAACTGAAGGCAAAAGGCCAGACACTTGTCAGAAATGGAGGTGAGAAATCAAGCCAAGGAATCCTAGTAAGAGTGTAGAAAACTGACCTTCAGCCTGGTGCTTTTTTCTCCCAGGCAACAGAGGAGACTCCTATATTAATATTCTCTGATGGGCAGAGTCAAAAATGTTAGGAGAGCACTACATGTTTGTGCTTGTCTTTATAACATATCCTTTATTTTCAGGTTTATTGTTTTTAATTACAGTGTAAATTACAACATTTTAAAATATATTAATGTATCTTAACAACATCCTCAAATTACATATTATTTAATATAAAGAAATCACTGTAATATCATAATCTCTATAGCAACCTGTGGTGCAGACCTTCAAACCCTTATTTTTTCTCTCCAGTATCCCAGCTACTAGCTTGAAATATCTGATTTTTACAAGCAATGAAGAAACCCTCCACCATATTTGCTTAACTTTTACCATTA
>VYXC01010327.1:269801-315832 GCA_013397175.1 Platysteira castanea | reverse complement strand
AAAAAAAGTAAAAAAAATAAAGCTCAGTTATTAATATCAATGTGTGTTCTTCTGATTTTGGCAGCAAATAAACATGCTGAATCTTCATTTGTTAAAATAAGGCTAAAAGAGAAGCAGCACTCCAATTTATGGCTAGGCTGGACAGGTACAGTACCTGAATTTTTAAGGTTTTTGACCATAATAGTTACCATGTATGGAGTTGATTCAATGAAAACTAATATCACCAATAATGATCTTATAAAATCTAGTCTCTCAGAAGTTCATTCAAAAAAAAACAATTTAGAAAGGTATTTGAACTTCTTAAGAGCGCCTGAGATCACAGCACTAAGTTGATTTCCAGTGAATATTATGCGAAATTCAGAGCTTCCATGCTCTCTGAGATTGACTGAAATTTCCTGAGAGGCTGATTCTCCCTACGTGGTCATAAGCATTTGCACAGCTGCTAAAGGTTTTTGGCAGCTGCCCACAACTGTAGAGCCACATCTGGACTAGATCTAAGTGGTCAGAAATTTCAGTACCTTCAGAACAAATCAGTGAAACCTACTTCTCTCACCTAGGGGTACTAAAGCCAAAAAATAAGCCAATCAATTCCTGCTGTCAGGAGGGATGGAAAGAGAAAAACAGAGACCTTTTTGTCTTCTCTTTAGCAGAGATGTAAGATGTTTTAATAATCTGATAAAGGGATAGAATATAAATTTAGAATATAAACTTAGATAGCTAAAGCCTAATCTGAAATATAAGCCAAAACCAAAGCCGTTAATTCAATTTCAGGGATTCAGAAAATAAAACCTCACTTGGCTTAACTCTTAAGGGCAAAATTTGAAATCAGATTCTTCTTTTACAGACTATCTTTGTTCACAATAACATTTCCTTAAGGAGAATCCTGTCTCTTAAAAAAAGTACTAGATGATCATCACATTTTTAATTGCACAGTTGAATAAACTCAATAAACAATAGTATGGCTTGCTCTGCAGCTTGCTCTTGAATAACTCAAAATTTGGGAGATAATTAAAATTTAAACTTCTAAAGTGAATTTGAATCCCGCCTCTATGAAATATATATTTTTATATATTTCATGAGACTTTTTTGATTAGGTTGACGTTATACTATTGTTTGAAATGGGCCTCATAAGGCAAAATTGAGATGCTGAGAATAAGGGGAAATGTATAATTTATAAACTCTACTTAATAAAGCATATATAAAGTACAGCTCTGTGTGGAAAAGTCTTTTAAGGTTATTTATAGTTTGATTTATTATATTAGAGTTCTTCTTAATAATAGAGTTATCTTACCATTGTAATTGAGCCTATCTGTCAAGATTACAGAGGACATTTTACATATCTGAAGGAAGATGGCAAGGCAGAGCTACGAATCAGCAGCAAGTACCAAAGGTAGGATGGCAATCAATACTATTGAACCACAACATTTTCTTAACTTAAATTTTCCAAATCATTTGAGTCTGGATATATGCTTTATGTTTGTCCAGATCAGAATTGCCAGTCAGATAGGAGTGACTGGCAACCTTGATTGCTCAGAGTTTTTTAATGAGGATTTCAAAATCAAGTTATTGAGTCAGCCAAGAGAAGATGAGAGAAAGAACCCACTACCCATGGACAGCTGCATATAGAGAACAGATATCCGAAGAACAATCTCTCTGCATGAATCATCTCTGTGTTAGTCAGAGTAAAGCAAAGAATGAGGTCATATGACCTGCTGATGGGTAGTAGAAGTGTTTTAAGCCAGGTCCTGAGATAATCTCTCTTCGCTCCCTACAAGCCCAGGTTCCTCCAGATGCCATGCTACAGCCTCTTTTTCTTTGTCAAATTTTTGGACCTCTATACAGTAGTACCATCTCCTCCCTATCTCAGCTTCTGCATGAACCACATTAGAGTTAGGAAGCTGAGGTGTTAAGAACTCAAAAATCAGATTTTCAAAGGTATTGAAAAGTCACTAACTTGCATTTAATCCATAGAAATCAGACTTTTATGTCTTCATATATTTATCTAAGAAATTCTTCAAAAATTAGGTGTAAAGTTTCTGTTGGGTCAAACTTCATGTTGGCATGTAAGCATAATACTCAGTCATGATGAAATATTTGCCCACTAGTAAAATAAAAAAAAAAATTAAGGTAAAAAAAATTAAGGAGGGGTGTAGAAGAGAGAAAGCAGATAAATAAATTTGATGTGGAAGAAGAGATAAAAAGGGAATATTTATTTCTCTCTTCACTGTTTGTTCTGGAGTGATATAATCAGCTATAAAAGTATTGTAACAAAAAAAAAAAAAAAAGAGAAATGAGGTGAAAAGATGTGAAAAGTACCCCACAGCTTTGATCAGATTTTGGAGAGCAGAGGAGAAGAGTTGAATTTTCCAGGAAATCTATTGCACGTTTCCCTCTACTCGTTCTTTTGCTTTGTAGCGAAGATTAGGTAATGTCATTTCAGGAGGTGGAGCAATGCTATAAGAACAATAGGAAAATTGAAGTCTGAGTATTGTTTTTGATTGATTCATTGTTGTCTAGGAAAAGGGAGGGTTTACTGTTGGGTTTGGGGTGGGGGGTTTGAGTCATTTGATGTGGGTGTTATTTTCATGGTTTACTTCCAAAATTAACAATTATTCAGCAGAAATAATGGCAGGGAATCCTGTGTGTAGTCTTCATTTGTTTGTAGAAAAAAAATACATTTATATGAAACTTTTATTAATTAGAATTATTTTTCTTCTGCATTGATCTCAGTTAGCTAAACATATGTAACAGTAATGCAATAGAATCTCAAACTCTTCTTCTCATATTTTTTCAGTAAGTTCAGCTACAGGATAATGGAGGTGATCACAAAACTAAGGGGTTTCAACTATTATAGTAAAGTGACTCTTAAGCCTTTTAGCAAATCACAGCAGGATCTAAAAGTAAGAGAAGCAACTAAGGGGTTTTGTTCACATGCAGTTTGGTAGCAAAGGAGTGATAAAACTGTGGAAATCTTAAGAGTGTCTTCAAAAAGGGATTGTGGAAACCAGAATCACAGCTGAAGTTGTGAACCCTTTGCCTTCCTGCACTACTATTCTCGTCTCTAAATTTGCCACTACTAGATTGATACATACATAATCATTCCATTACATTCCTGTCTATATCTTACCCCCACTTCACAAAAGTCAGAAAACAAACTTGAGGCCAGTACCTATAACTAAAGCCCTCAGACACTACTGACAGTATTAATACTGTTAGTTGAATATAACATTCAGAAAATTTTAGTTTTGTGGTGCATTCAATAACCATTCCCAGCATATCTTAACCAATTCAATAGGTAAAAATATTCAGTAGATATCAAAAGTGAATAAGAAAAAAAAAAATGGGCCATAGACATTAGATACTAGTTTCTGAAGTCACAAAAAAATCAGTACACATATTTGATATTTTCTTCCCCAGTAATAAAGTCCTGTTGTACTAGTCCCCATGCTCCTAATCAACAATATTTTCTATGCTGTGAAACTGTATTTTGTCTATTTAACCTCTCCTTCCGTTTTAATTGAATTAAAAGCAGCTAAAGCATTACTATTCTTCTATGCTAGTAGTGAAATAATTTCAGGGAAATTCTTAAAAGTTCTTGTGAAAAAAGACTTGTATATGAATGATGTTATCTGATGAAAAAGTAGTACAAGTCATCTAAAATTTGTGAGAAAACAAATTTGTGTTATTTTTGTCACTCTAGATTATATTTTTACTCCAGGTTATGGGATCACTCTTTCTTTTGCTCTCTGTAATTACTGACTTCCCTTAACAACACTACTACTACTTAATACTGAATGCATGATTTAAATGAGCTATTTGGTAAGTGAGTTAAGACTTCTCAGGTCTTATCTAAATCTTACTGAAATTGAAAAGCTATAGAAAAGACTTATATGAAAAAGATTTATGGAAGTGAGTGCCAAATTTTTCATCTTTCTTCTTGAGGCTGGCACAAATTAACTTCATTAGAAAAGGGTTTTTTTAGATTGTCTGTAAAATGTTTTTTAATCCTTATAATACTTTTAAATTGTTTGCAGAGAGCTTAAATTGCATGTTACTATAAATATCTGTGTAGTGGTAGAAGGAAAAAAATAGTGGATTTTTTTAAACTTAACTCTGTAGAAATGCATTGTATTTCTGTGTCTATTTAGATGAGTCTTTTGAAACAGAGCACAAGGTTCACTTACTGTGCTTCATGTATACGTTATGGCCTCAGTTTTTCATAGTTCCATTTCATTCAAATGAATGTTTGATTCCTGACTGAAAATTTAGACATGTTGGATAGATTTAGCTGAAGATATTCATCGTCTGACAGTGAAGCAGCTAGATGTATTTGTATTTACTGTAAGTATAATTAAGCTTCAAAGTCAACACTTTAAAGTTAACATCTTATTAAAATCAGTGGACAACTTTTACACTTCTCTGATTTTGCAGTATTTTGGGCTGATTATATGAATGATATGCAATGAAGACTTTATTTTAAAATACAAAGAAATAGAAATAGAAAATAACCTTGAAGTCAATAAGCAAATTCTTGAGATCCATCCTTGGTCAGTATTCAAATTCATAGCAATGTGACTTATACTACTTAGACTAAGATGTATTTATTCAATAAATATTAAAGACTTTATGTTTTATGTCTTATTTTGTTTGTCTAGGGTTTTTTTTTTTTTGTTTGGTTTGGTTTAGTTTTGTTTTTTCCCTGCAGTGAAGGGGAACACAGCTTTAAAATGCTGTGGGGAAGAAAAGATCTTAATATGAAGTCCTATGTGACTGTGGCAAGACTTAGATCCTAAGTACCAGACCATTCTTTGGAATTTTTTATTAACTTACAGTGTTTTATTAGAGTTTTTGGATAAAGATGAATGATAATAATCATATTTGATCAAAATAAATATACTGCTTTATGAGGTTCTGTGGAGACTATCATTGCCACTTCCAAATGAACGTATATCTCTCTCATGTAATTCAGGAAGTATTGTGTTGTCACATAGCAGTGGAGCACCATAATTTTAATCATTTTTTTCCCCACAAATCCTTTTAGAAAGGTTTCATTCCTGAGATTACAATACGGTTATAATTTTGAGATCCAGAATTATGGTGACAGTGCTGTTATAAAGCTTGTGCTAAAATTTTGGAAGAGATCTGAAAGAAAACAAGAATTTCCAGAAATGCTATGCATCATAATACCCTGAAATAAAACTGAAGTTAAAGCAGAGAGGTTAAAAAACCCTCAAGAATTGTAACTTAATATACATAATAAATTCCATTATATAATAGTTGATCAGCATTGTGCCAGTGCCTGTTTATAGGGTGAAAATTGAGAAACTTGGAGATACTAGAATGACAAGAAACACATAAAGGAACCACAGAAAAGGGGAAATTCCAAGCACTTAATAACACTACTGGAAAAATGCCAGAGATGTATTTAAAAGCCTCCTATCTATAGGCTGGAGAAATTATTCCAAGGAGCCTTAGGTAGCAATGTATGTATTGGATCATATTTAACTATGTGATTTTCTTGTGGGTAAATGTTTTCATGAGCTCTATTCTAATGTTTTACAAGTAAAGTAAATGTATGAGGGCAGTATAATTTATTTTCTAATGAGGGATCAAGTAGGTTATTTCTATTGTACATGTTATTACAGTGACTGTAACATGCTGTGAGAGAGCAGAATGATGAGCAGTCACATCTTGCTAACACATCTTAGATGATAAACAGATGGAGACCATGGAGATATTCCATGTTAGGACATGCAGGAAAAATTATTTCACAAATGTAATTAGCATAAATTATTTTGTAAAAGCTTTGGGCTTTTTTTTTTTTTTTAATAGTCTCCTCCTCTGCCCCTTAATAGCCATGACCTTGGCAGCTCGAGTCTTCAAGATCAGCTAGAATTACGATGGGTGGATGAAGCCTTAAAGGTTAGAAGTTTAGTTTGGAGAAGTACCAAGAAGTTTGGATACTAATCTCATATTTATCCAAACTAATCCTTGGAGGTCTCTCTCCTTCCTCATCCACATCTTTCCTCCTTCTCCCCCCAAGACTGACTATGTCTTTTTTCAGGCTTCATGCTTGCACTGACACTGTCCTTTCACACTCGTCTTGGAAATTTCACATCTGGTATTGCTTTATGCTTCCTGTTATTTTAAAATCACATACAGTGGGATCTCCCTGAGTCAGAGATTTCTCACGAATGCTTAGCTTCTTGCCCTAGTGAAGTCTCAAGTCTGGTGAGATTTGAAATGATGAAAAGTGAAACAGAATTGTCAGGGCCATTAACTGAATTTGATACAAAATTTCTGTACAATTTAGGGTCAGAAAAAGGGTTGATGAGACCTCTAGTCTGATCCCCTGTGTAAAGTAAGCAACAGATTTTTAGCTCCTGATTGCTGCACTGAATCCAGTAATTTGAGTTTTACTGAAGTATATTTTCCAGCAAACTGTCCTATCTTCACCTAAATACAGCATGAGGTAGTTCCCTCATCCTCAGTGATAACTAATCATTCTTTTTTTTAAATTTGACTGTGTCCTTCTTCAGCCTCTAAAATATTCGTCCTTAGCCCTTCTTTACCAATTACAGATTCTCTTTAGAAGCCTAGTCTTTCTCCCTGGATTTTTTTTTTTTTTTTTTTTTTTTTTTTTTTTTGTGATCTATGCAGTTATTTAAGTCTTCATATCTGAGCTTTTTTCTCCAGACATTGAATCATTTTTATCTGAACCCTCCTAAATTTTTCAGTAATCTTTTGAAAATGCACGCTGGAACAACAAAAATAAAACTGCTTCTCTAATCCTGCTCAATATTCTCCCTTTACATACCAACAGATCCGACTGTCTCTTTTTGCCATTGCATTTAACTGGAGGCTCAGGCTGGATTACTTGTCTATGGTATATGCTTATCAATGGTTTGTGAGGACACTTCATAATACTCTAGAAATGGGACTCAAACATGATGAAGTCTTAGGATGGAAAGTTTCTGTGGCAGCCCAGAATACAAAATAAAAATAAACCACAGTTTCCTTCTTTCCCTAACAACAGTAAACTCATAAACATGAATGTAAATAAGAGGCAAACACTCATATACAAGGGTCAGAAGGTAATCAGTTCTTAGAAGGAAGTTGTGAGAGTCAAAAGAGTTGTGAGGGCAAAAGGGAAAAGCAAGATTTTCTTCACAGATGGAAAATGTGTATGCCCATCTTTACCAGGACATACACTATGGATGACACTGGAATCACTACCTTTAATTTTTCTAATGTCTCACCTAATTGTAGCTCTTTATTCCTGCAAAATCATATCTGTAACTTTGGCTGTACATGATTTGAACTGGTTCAGTCATCAAGTGATACAGATCACTTCCCATGACTGCCTGTCTTCATTATTTACCAGTGTGCCAATCTTTGTGTCATCCCATAAATTTCATCAGCTCTGATTTTATCTTTGCTTTTCAGAGAACTGATAAATATTGAAGGGTGTCAAGCCTAATATGAACCCCTACTGCAACTCTTAGAAGAAGCCTTAGTTGACTAGGATTCCTCACTGCCTGCTACTTACCGAAATGTCAGACTGTTCTAAACCTACTTAGATGTAGCTTGGTGAACTTGTATTGTGTTAAGTTGCATTGTCAGGAAGTAGGCAGTAAGAGATGTGTTTAGATAATTTCTAGATACATTTAGTGTTCAGGAAAGTGAGAGGCTAATCGTGTGGCTGAAAACATGTGGAGAACATCATGAGCTGGATTTTCTTGTGGATCTGTCTTGGTCTGAGACAGCACTTGTGGGCTAATCCCAAACCAAGTGTCACAACATCAAATATAGTACATATCTTCATCCTGTGCAGAGTAGAAGAAACCGCTGTTGCAGCTCTCACAGCTGACCTAGGATAGAACAGATGTTCTGCATTTCAGTAGTAAGGATAACATTTTGGAAAACCAAATGTTCTCACATCATCTCATCTAAACAAGTCACACTAAATACATTTCTTCTTTTCTGCTGAATTATCTAAAACAATCACCCAATACAAGGGAGAAACTCAAAATTCTAGGACTGGATACTTGTTTAATTACCTGCCCATGGATTCCAGGTAAGGACGATATAACAGGTAACAAATATCACTACATTATGTATAAGCTTATTCCTGAAAATTCCTGAGATTAAAAAAATCATAAAAAGAAGGGCATCCAATAACCAAATAATCTCTTTCAAAATATCTGATTTTTTTTAATGCTGTTGAGAATTTATAGATTTGCTATTATGTTAAATTTTATTTTAAAGGATCACTGTATTGATCCAAAATAATCATATTAAATCTTCATATAAGCCTTATCAAAATGACATTGCCTGTTAGAAAAAAACTGGCTGTCTACTGAGCAAGGTTTTGAGGAAAATGCAGACTAACTATTTCAGCTGGGGATTTGGTAGCCACAAAGTGACTTGGACTTTGGCCAGAATATTATAATTAATAGCCCTTCTTTTGTGAAAAGTGCCATGGGATTTTTAATGACAAGCCAGTCAGGAGGAGCTGAATTTTACATCTCTTCCAAAAACAACTTTATGAAACTGGTAAAGCGTTTTATTTACTTTTACTGAAGGAGTTTGTAGAAATGTGGCTCACTGACACCTCTAAATTATATTCTCTAAAAAATAACAAATGGTCTTTCTTTTTTTCTCTTTTCTCTATTAATTCATAAAAATGTAGATATTTATTTAATATGTTGATTAAAAATATGTATAAGCAATACCGTTGCTTAATACTAGACCTATATACCTGTCTGACAAAATAAGCACACAGATATTCAAATTTTTTTTTTAATTTTTTCTAATGTGCAAAAATATTTTATTTGCAATGCTATTCAGATAAGCAGCATGGAAATTAAATTCATATGCTTCCTATTCATGTAAGTAAAATGAAAATTACATTCATATGAGTTTATGAGCTCATGTGCAGGATTAATAGATTTATTGTGGACATGAAGTTGCTGTAGATAAAAAGTTATCCTTGTGACTATAGAACTGCTCTTACGGGCTGCACTAGGGAGTAAAGCTCTTCCTTTATCTCTGAAATACTCCAAGCAATATCAGTTTTCTCAGTTGCTGTAAAAGGGATCCATAGTTAGTCCTTTATATTTCATTTCCATTTCCTCATCTTTGTAGATCCATCCATAGACTTCCTTCAGGCTACGAATATGGTAGGAAGTAACGTGTTATTCCCACTCCCCTCTTTTTATTTTCTCTGTTTTGCAGAATCCTTTGGTTTAGGGAGAAGTTTTGGTCTTATGCATGTTCCCTGCCACTTGAAGCCACTACCTTCTGTTCTTTTCTGTGTAGTTTCTCTTCCTCCCTCTTCTGGTTTGTTCCACTTCCCTAGGTGAGGAGCAAAAGTGGAAAAAGCAGAGGTTTCCACTCAGTTGTAAGACAGGATGCACTCTGTGCACTAAGCAGAGAGATTTTCAACCACAGCTACACAAGGCCATCTTTAGAGCTTTAGGTGCCCCAAGCAAGACTAGGTAATCATGCCCTGGGATGAGGTCAAAGTTGGTTTAACAGAGGGTTTCAGAACCAAAAATGAAAGCTTTTGTATCTCAGTTCAGAGGAAAGACAACCATTAGAAGTACATCTCAGTGTCACATTGTTAGGCAGAGATGTTATTAACATCACTGATGTACATGTGTAGTAAGCCAGAGGCACAAAAATGCTTCTATCTGGTTAAAATGTACACACTTGGGCAATGCCAGTGGACATTTTACACTTAAAGGGACAGAAGAGACTTTCTGTGGTAGACAAATGAGCTCAAAGAATACTTGCCCCTACCAGTGCCCCTTCCACTTTGGTATCCCATGTGGACACTTGTTTAGAGTTCCCCTAAGGCTGACCCTGCAGCTAGAGTGTGTACAGAACAAGATTGCCTACTGTATGAGAAGGAGGAGCAGAGGGTTCAGGCCCCTAATCAGCAATGACATTTCTGTTTCCTGACACTGCAGAACAAGGAACAAGGGGTCATTCCACGTAGGAAACTCAAATGCAAACCTGCCAATTAAGGGAAACTTATAGTTAGAAGGAATGTCACAAGCAAAGAGACAGAAACACACAAGGAGAACAAAGGCATTTTTAAAGATAAGTAAAGAAAATAATCAAGAACCAATGCTTTAGGGAATTAGAAAGAAAAAAACCCAAGCAAAACATACAAGCAAAAAACAAACTTCCACCAAACCCAAAGCATCTCTGCATGCCCCGACAAAATAGTTTTAAAATATATCAAAAATCCAAAAGGAAAGTATGAAAATGAAGCTGCTGAGTATTAGAATGAACAAACCAGAAATCAGAGATGATAGATGATATAACATGTAAAATTCTGTAATAAAATGTGGACAACACAGGACAGAAGTTTTTCCTATAAGACTAGTTAAACAACATGAACACCTTTCCCTGACCCTTAAAATTAAATGAAGTTGTGAAAAATTTTGGAAAAATTTATAAACATATTCAAGTGCATACCTGAAGAATGTAAAAATGAGAGGAAAGGGACAAAGCTTGTTTCTTTTATTTTTTAATTTTTTTTTTTTTCATCTGATAATCTCCTACGCTCTCCTTCTCCCTTCCTGGAATATTTCAATGTAGTGGTACAAGTTGTTTCCTATTATGAATATAATCAAAATTAGAAGAAACAGTCAATTCAATTATCCTAACTATTCTTAATGCTTGATAATGGAACAAACACTAAGTAAAATACAACTTGAAGTAAAAATTAGTAGGAGCTCATCTGCTATGGAAATAACAGCAAAATTGATTTTATGCCTCAGTAGTCCCATTTATATTTAAATTTTAATAATGTAATTTTCAAATTTAAAAAATCAATTTTTTTCTGCATAAAGACATTTTTGTACTTGTTTAACTCAACAAATAATGAAAATACTTATTTTAAATTAAAAATCATTAGATTTACAGTGGTTTAATGCTAAAAAGCACCTCTGTATATCTGAAATACATGCTTGAAGAATTCAGTGGAATTGACTGAGAATAGAGAATGTGAATTTTTAAGAATTTGAAATTCAATTTTGATAGGTTTCAACGTTTCAGTTTTGCAGTCCTATTCTGTGACTTGCAATCAGAGATGTCCTAAAGCCCTCTTAGTTTAACATCATTCACTGGGTGTTAGAAAACAGTCCCACAAGAACAACAGTAATGTATTACTTGAGTACCTTTTCCCAGTGGGAAGCCTCCATGAATAAGGTTTGATACCAATGCCAGCAGAAGATTCAACACTCTAGACTGGGAATCTATGACAATATTATAATAAAATTTTCTAAGACTAAACAGAAGAGAAATAGTCTTTAATCAAGAATAGACAAGAGTTCCTCCAATTTACTTCCTGCAGCTGTGTATAATGCCAGTTTTCTCCTGGGGAATTTTCCGGACTGTATATAGAGATACTGAAGGAATGAAAACTGTTGCAGCTGATCACTTGAGTGTCTTTCCTTTCTATGAGCAGACAACAGAGATGACTCCACATATATTAACAAGACATGGTCAGCTACTTAAACCTATATTGAGTGTATACGTTTTGGGCTAGTCTGAGCCCAATCAAGTTTAGAATTCAAGTATTTTACTTAGTAACAACTACCTATATCTCAAGACAATAATGTCAGTTTTCTACTATCATACATGACTGGCAATGGTTTTCTTGCTAGAGGAGATGGACATGCCCCAGATAAGTAGAACCCTACAATAAAAAAACAAGGAGATATTTCTTCTCTTATTCATATCTCTTCCAAGATGTTACAGTGTTTATTCCCATATTACAAAGAAGCATTCAGGCAGATCAGCTGGAAAAACTCCTAGTTGTTGTCCCCCTGACAGCAGACTTTCAGAGAAATTGTTGCCCCTTCTTTCTACCTAGAGTATATATTGATAATGGCAATAGAAAAGCTAAAGATTTAAATCAATTATATTTTCTTAAGATTTCTATGCATTGTTAGGGAGAGAATGAAGCTTTTCCTAGTCGTATTGGACTGATTGTATGTCTTGCCTTTTGTGTAAACTTTTTTTCTGTTTAATGACTGAGTATGTATAACTTATTAAATTAAAGTAAAAAATTACAGAAAATCCTTTGTTTTACTTTTAAAGTGAAGAATTTAATAAAAAAATTAAAACATATTGTGTCTACTAATACAGAATGAACAATGGTATACATTAATATTACACAAATAAGCTGGAATTTTTTTAAAAAAGGAAAAAAATAAGTAGCGTTTTCAATATGGCAAATACTTGAAGCATCTCTGTATTGCTAATAACTCTAGACGAGTGAAAAAATAAAGATGGAATATTTTTACTTTAAGTTTAACGTTGGTACCACTTAGGCTGGTATTAATTTCTTAGGGAAGTTAAAGAGCAAATTACTAATGAGAGAGGAAATAATATCATTTAAAGACAAGAAATCTTAAAATGTTCAATTTCTTTGGTTGTTGATTAAGTGAAATAAGTTGCACCTCTAGGGCCCTTTTCATGTAAATGCATGTCTCAAAGAGCTAAGTCTTTAATTGCACACCAGCACTGGAGAGAATGTACAGAAAAGGAGTGTGGTAGGCCTTGTAAACCAGCAACAAACTTGTCCCAGGCAAAACATTTGCAAGTCAGAGAACTGCATGCAATTTATTGCCAATAAAAGCAAACTTTTGATCACTGATTTGGGTTTTGGGGAAAGCAGGAATACAAACAATGTGTCAAACTCATACATTCTCCCCTTCTCCAGAGTTAACTGCCCGCGTTCTCCAAGGGTCGCAGGCAGTTGATGGAAACTCCGCTGGTGAGCGGTGAGGCGAGGAGGGGAGGCTGAGGCGGGGCAGTGCCTCAGGGGTGTGTGCGAGCAGCCCTCATGCCCGCCCGCACACCTCTGCTGAGGGGACTGCGGGCTCCTGCAGCGCCCAGCTCTCTGTCACGCACCCAGGTGCTCATTGCTGTGCCAGAGCTGCTGGGAATCCCTCCCGGCTGGCGCACGGCAGTCCTCGGCCTCCTCCCACTCCCGTCACCCCACAGCCCCGGTCCCTGGAGCTGTGCGGCCGCTGCGGATGGGCCCGGCACGAAAGGTGTCAGCGCCAGTTCTGGGGTACGGAGCTAAGGTACCACTGTTTCCAGTCACTCTGCTGATTTTTCACAGCATACTGAACTTTGTGTTTTAACAAGAACATTCCAAACATAAATCCTCATTACTTTTACAGGAGGTTTTAAACGAAGTATGTAATGACTTCTGCACCCTCTGCTCTCATGAGAAACTAAGTTGACATCTACAGTGCTGTGTTGGGATTATATTGTGCTTCATAATGGAACTGGAGAGTACTTTGTCTTATCTCTAAAACCTTCTTCAGCTTAGATAAATCTGGTTTCATCTTATATTTACAAGCATCCAAAAGAAAAGGAAGCTAAGTATCATTTGTATCAAGCAATTTTATTTACACGTACGCTTATTATTGATACATATTTTTACAGAACTGGGAGTAGGCTAGGAAGCATTTGATAAGTTTTCAAAAAAAAAGAACTTATAGTGTACTTGTCTAGAAGCTTAAACTTACGCTTAAAAATCTATTATACATTCTGAGTTTTAATCCATTTATATGTATATGAAATGCTTTTCCTGTTTTTCAGACTAAACCTAATCATTGTTGTCTGGAAGACATTTATATTTTTTTGTATGTAATCAACATATCACATAAAGGTGGACCATATTCAAGCAGCTGAATACTTCTTGATATATCTGTTATGGATGTTGTTCCAGAGTTTGGCTATTTGATAGACCTATAACTTATCCCAGAGGGAGATAACATGTTGAGATTTTCTGTGCTGCATATCTCTGGAGCTTGTGAAAATGTTCTGGGAGAACATGGCTATATCTTTACTGCAGCAACCAGGTGCTGTGGGTCACTCCTGGAGATGGGAGGATGGGCTGGGTGGATCTTTGTTTCAGCCTCTTACAAACACTGAGGATTATTGCTGCTCTGCACTGTCTTGTCCAGACGGATTGAGATGCTGCAAGGAGGGGAGAATCAAAGATGTCAGGTTTGTAGAGAAGAAAAGTTATCGTACACCCACTCTTCTGTCTGTCCTTCTTTCTGCTCTTGAGATGGACATATCACTTCCACCTACCTGCAGAACTACAAACTCCCCATATATCTGTGAGGTATGAACCTGGAAATTCAAATGAGTGAACAGCAAAAAGGTCAAGTTTCTCAGCCTTTAAGTTGAAAGGAAGAGATTGCAATCCCTGATCAATCGTGATCAAGGCTTTTTTACTGCTTAGCTTTTAGGGAAAGCAAACTGAATGATGCTTAAGAATCAAAAAAGAATGGGTCTGAAATTTCCCCCTAAAGAAAAAAAACGAACAAGAATACCATGTTAAAAAATTATTTGTCTTGCAAATAATAATAAAATGTCATGGATTTTTTTTTTCTGATATAATTTTCTAATTCTGTTTTGATGGATTCTGCATTTAGTAAGTAATTTTTTTTTTGTTTAATAGTTGGATCAATATATTAGTTATATGTCAGTTACTCTTTAATTTTAAGTCTCTGATAAAAAAGTGCATAAAAGTAAAACAAAAATTAAGACCTGAGTTAAAATTCAGTGAAACCACAAAAACTACTCCAGGTTTACATTGCTTTAGTAACAGAAGTAGATATTCCTTCTCTTCTTCGTACAAATTATTTTAAATTAACTGAAGTTCATCAGTTAAACTGTAATGAATAAATTAAATTACAACTTTTTATAACAACACTTACAGAAAAGACCTTTCCATAAATAGCTGCTTCCATAAAGGTGAAGACAATATTTCTAAAATCAGTAAATGGAAACTTATATAATATGTCAACATTTGTTAAGAGTTTTAACAACTACTACTTTAATTCAATACCTAAGTAATAAAAAGTTCCTGGACTCTCCTCCTTGCTTCCAGAATGGCCTAGAGGTTTTGAATTCCATTTTCCATGTACTCTGTTTTCTTGCAGCTACTCTTATTTTATTATATCTGCTCTGATGTAACTGCTTCTGGAAATTATCCAGTCTGTTCAGATTCATCTTATATCTTATACAAGCAATGAGGTTGATCTATTTTGTCTTAGAAGGACATCTAAAAGATTTTTTCCTTCTATGTCCGGTATGTAAGTACATACAGATTCACTGAGGCAGTACTTTTGGTTACCTCTTGAAAAACTCATTTTTATTCAGTCATCCATGAAGTGTGGTGACTAGCTTGAATGACAAGTTTGCTTTTGTAAACTCTGTCCAAATTATGGTTAGCAAATGAATGAAAACCAACCAAAAGATGATATTTCAAATGTTTTTTTCATTTTTTTAACAGAACTAGACACAAACAAAGCCAAAACACTCTCCACCCAACTCAAACAAAATAAAACATAAACAAAAAAATCCTCTCTGATGCTCACTGAATTTTTGCATAGAATCTTCTATTTCTTCTTCCATAAACAACACCTATTTTTTCTTTCTTGGAGGTTTCACTTTTAGTATTTTTAAGAAATGTGAGACAGGTTTACAGCTTGTTTTTTTATTATTACTTAAACTCTTATTTTTCATATCCCATTACACTTAATGAGATTGGAAACCTGCATTTGAGTGTAGGAGCTATGAAACTGGCTCAGCATATTGCATGCAACGCAAATAACTGGAAATCAAGTGGTGAGAGCAGGAGACACATTAATTATTCATAGAACTAAATGTATTGAAGAGCCCACATTACAGCTCACAAAGGAGTATCTGTGAGTCCAGTGAGGGGAGGAGTAACTGCCTTCAAATCCAGTTAAAGTGCACCTGACACACAAGAGGATGGTTCTCAAAGTGACCGTGAGAATTTTCAATAAAAGCTGGGGTTTTTAAAGAAGTTTCTGGTTCCCAAATCCCAGTGAAAGTCAGTGAGATATGGGAATTTAATTCCCTTCTTCAAATCATAGCACAAACAAGTGGAAAGATCTGACCTACATTATATTTTGAATTTCTGCCTATCTACCCTTGTTAAGAATTTTATAACACTTACCATTGTATCTACATGCGTTCTGACTGATGCCCTGTCAAACTATGGGGAAATCCAAGTCTTTAGGGGAAAGTATAAGTATATTTACTGTGAATGGACACAAAGAGTGGGTCTTCCAATGTAACATGAACCATTTTATCATCTTACTTGTGAAACCCAGGATAAGCTTATATTTATGGAGGGCAATTTTCATTTGAATATTCCTTCTGTGTTTTGTAAATATTCATCTATAGTTCTCATTCTTTTTTTTCTCAATTTTCACTTCATTGAAAGATAAAAGACTGCTGTCATGAGGTCTTCAGTAATGTTTAGAAGCAAGAGATCTGTGGACCACAGGTTTCTCTAAATAAAAGGAAATGTGAATAGTTTCATTGCAACAGTATTTCATAGATAAACACTAATGATATTTACATTTTTGTTGCTAAGAAACTTCTACATGGGGGTTATTTGATAATTTCTGCACACTTTACAATGAAGTATCTTGTTACAGAAAACAGTACTGGTTTGTCTAAAATTTCTACTTCCCTGAAAGTGTCTAAAAATGAATACTATATTCTTAGCATCAGTCTATGCCCCAAGGTGCATTATTAGCTATTGCTTGTAGGGATGTTGTTGCTGCTTCGATAAGCAAAGCCTTTTCAGTATGCATTAATACAAATATATAACAGAATTACAAAGTTAGTTGGTATATCATATGGATTCACTAAACATTGCTAACCTTAGAGAGATTATAAACATTCAGTGCTGCTGTATTTTGTGTGTCTTCTTTTTCTGAATTAAGCAGAACATTTCATTATCAGGGAAAAACAATAGGAAAAATATCATTATTTTCTTCTCTTTTTCTAATTTTTTCCCCCCCTATTTTGCCGCAGGAGTGTTTTGAAGTCTAGAAATTACAAAAAACCTCGCAGTTGATACATTCGTGGTTTTTTTCAGATGAAAGTGGAAACTTTCTGCTGCAGGGAAAAAATTGTGTAGTTTAAATCAAATCAAAATTGAAGCGATTTATTAATTTATTAACCACATATAATTAACTATGGACTATTAGTTTATTAACTACGTATAATTAAGATCAATGAACTATATATTGA
Organism: Platysteira castanea; assembly: GCA_013397175.1. Classification (NCBI taxonomy): domain Eukaryota; kingdom Metazoa; phylum Chordata; class Aves; order Passeriformes; genus Platysteira; species Platysteira castanea. The sequence goes on along the minus strand of VYXC01010327.1, from coordinate 298,714 downwards.
GATACTGGTACAATAATGAATAACCGTGTCACTAGATACTTAGAAAAAGTTAAAAAATACCTGGAAATTTTGAAACACCCTTCTGTAATCCCAAGAACTTCTAAGTGTGGATAAGCAGATGCACACATGCACACACACAGAAGCATGCACCCCTGCCATAGGTTTTGGAGGGTGCAGACCCCTTTCATCTCAACATGAAGGACCCCACCTGCGAAAGCCTGCTTGTGCAAGAGCCCCATCCTGTGCTTGAACTTTGTGCTGCCACTCCTTACCAAAGAGGTGACAGCCCCTGGAAGAACCCTCCATTCACTCAGGGCACGGGTCCCCAGGGTGTTCCTGTGGTAGCTGTGAGTGAGCTGCACGTGGCTGCTGGAAGCACCCGTGACAGAGGGCATGGCACCACTTCTGGCGGGCTTTTGCCTTCTGCTCTCACCTCCACTATCTCTCTCCACTGTCACACATTTTCAAGCTTAGTTTATACTTCCTTTCAGGTTGAGTCCTTTGCTCCCAGCATCATTCAGAGCTGGCTTGGGGATGCTGCTCAGTGGAAGATTGAATGGGAGTAAGCAGTGCCCTGGCAGCCAGGAGGACCAAGCGTGTCCTGAGGTGCATCAGACACAGCATCGCCAGCCGGGCAAGGGAGGGGATTGTTCCGCTCTGCTCTGCTCTGGGGTGGCCTCACCTTGAATATTGTGTGCAGTGTTGGGCACCACAATCTAATAAGGATGTAAGGCTATTAGAGAATGTCCAGAGGGCTACTAAGATGGTGAAAGGCCTTGAGGGGAAGCCATATGAGGAGCAGCTGAGATCACTTGGTCTGTTCAGCCTGGAGGAGACTGAGGGGAGACCTCAGCACAGTCTACAGTTTCCTTGTGAGGGGAAGAGGAGGGACAGATACTGATCTCTTCCGTCTGGTGACCAGTGACAGCACCCTGAAGCTGTGTCAGGGGAGGTTTAGGTTGTAAAGTAGAAAAAGGTTCTTCATCCAAAGGGTAGTTGGGCTGGAACAGGCTCTCCAGGAAAGTGGTTACAGAATCAAGCCTCACAGAATTCAAGAAACATTTGGACGATGTTCTCAGACACATGGTGTAATTCTTGGGGTTGTCCTGTGCAGGACCAGAAGTTGGGCTTTGATGTTTCACTTCCTCTCATGATATTTTATGGTTCTGTGATCTCTCATTATTGTTTCATCTGGCTGATGTCCGTGATTCTCTTTAATATGATCTATCAGTTTTGAGCAGGCACACCCTAGACAATTTTGCATATACAAGCCATGTAGACACCATGTACAGACTCCTCTTCATGTTAACAAATATTGATAACCAGACTGTTTGCCAAAGGTAGCCCATATAAGGACCATACAAGCCAATCAATGATGGAACCCATATTTTTAATCTCCATAATGGACAATATCTTTCCTGGTTTGTACTTTAACCATTGCCTCAAACAACCCTGCTATGGTAATCTTGTATACAAGAATCTGGACATAGTAATAATCTTGAGTAACGTTAGAACATGTACTAATGCAAGGACTTTAGGCTTTACATTTGACATTTTACATTTTACGTTTGACACTGACAAACAATGTAGAGTATATTTTTTCCTCTTATGAGATACTTTAAACAGAAATTCTCCTTTTTCAGTTATGACACTATCATATTATATGTGTGCATCACTCCTTTCGTCATAGATCAGAGCTTCTGTGTAAAGATGACTCTGCAGCACCTCACACGTATTTCCATGCTGCTTTGATGAAGACAGAAGTGGTAATTCACTATATCAATGAATGGGTAAAAGTAAAATAGCATTGTATTAAAGCAGTGGATGCAAAATTCCATGTATCCTCAATCAGCCTCTGCCTCTCAGTGTGCAGGACATGAAGAAAGGAAGTTGGAATATTCACAACCTGTGAAGTCATGGAATGCTAGGGTTTGAAGTCTGGTTTAGTTTTTTTTTCACTCCTTCTGTCTTTTCTGTATAATATATCAATTTCTGTATCTATAGGTATCTAAGATATTTGGACATATATCTAGGTTATTTGGTAACTCTTTTCGAAAATACTAAGTACTAATAAAACCTGTCCTCCTTTTTAAAAATGTTGACAATCACTTTTGATTTATATGCTCCTACTTTATTTATGTCCATCACTTCTTGCCTTTGTCTATCTTTAGGTATATGTCAAGTTTGTGAAAAACACTTGTCAATGTCAGCTCTCTATTACTGAAACAACATGTGCTTTTTACTTCATTTTTATTAATATTGTGGTTTCTGCTTTTTCCCCTTTTTTTCTCCTTTTTTTCCCTAAAAGAGTACATGAGGCATTATATCTATTGCTGTATTAACAATCAAGTAAGACTTTTTCTTCCTACTTTGAAAAAGATATTGAGAACAAAAGCAGACTCAAAATGCTTTTAAAACATAAAATTTACAAGTTTAATATGTCTAATCTGGAATGGTAACAGAGAAATTTAAAACTTATATTAGCTCAGTAAAACTATTCAATTTTTTAAACCAGGGAAAAGTAGATAAAACATCAAAGAAAGAAAAACTTTACTGACCTAAAGCCAATGAGCAGACTGTGGGCTTGGTGGAAAAGAACCTACAATGCTATTCTATCATTGTCCTTATGAGAAAAAGGTCATGCAAATTCTAGTGCTGGAAAAATGAAGGAGATAAATTCTAAAATAAGGAAATGATGATAAATATATTCTTTTGCATTTGCATTAAACATTCCAGTTGATTGGTATTAGCATTAGGTTAAAATATTTATGACACTTGTTCTGGATAAATCACATCAATATAATTTATTATTTAAGAAGAAGTGAGAATAATCTGCTTTAGTGCAGATAATATTGTTATTCATGCTGTCCTGATGAATACCAGCTTTAAACAAGTGGAAAAATGTTAAGTCTCTGTACACTCTTGATTTAGAAAACTGTAACAATATTATGATTTTAAATACCTTTTAATTTAGAAGAGGACACTCAAATAAAAGAAGGATTTAAATGTGTGAAAGGAAGGAAGATGAATATGCCCTAAATATATCACCAGAGTATAGTCTGTACTGATCTACCTCTATACTGGCACTGGGGTCATCAGGTGGATTTTATGGTCCTTAAATTTTTTAGAATATCATGGTTTGTTCCTGGCAAATGCATTTTGAAAACACAGTATTAATGATTATAGGACACTTGTTTTTACCTCTATTTAATATAGATTCTATTCTATTAGTGGAATGTAAATACTACCATGATAACTCAAATAAAGGAAAAACCTCCCAAGGATTTAGGGATAGAAATTGACTAAGATAAAGGTATGCAAAAGTTTTGAATTTAATTTTTTTTTTATACTGGAAATGGTTTTATAATATTGCAGTTATTATTTACTTAGCATCAATCTGTACAAATATAGAAAGAGGATTCAAACCCTAGCTTGCAAACTGAAGTTTATCCAAATGAAGGTAGCATATTTGAGACATATAACACTGTCTGCTGCCAAGTAAAATTTCACATTTTCTTTTAAATATTACTTTACCCCTGGGTAATTATCAGAGAGAGTGTTTATAAAACAAATTTATACCAAACCCTGGTCTGCATACACAGGAGGCATAAATACTGTTTGTAACATGCGAACTGTAAAAAGAGAGATGAAGGAAATAATCAGACTTAATAAAGCTATTTGAGATGAATTCATGTTCTAAGGAAGAGTACGGAAAACATTTGAACTTGAAAATTTGGAAAAGATGATACAAAATCAGACAGTAATTCAGGAGATGAATGGAACAGGCAGTACTTTTTTGTGGTAGAGACAGAAAAGAAAACCATCAAGACTGCAAAAAAGTAACAAAACTCGACATCAGTAGGCAGTTCAGTGAAAAGCAGGCTTCAAACCCTATGTGAAAGGAGCATTTTGCAATTAAGTGTGGTCTTAATGCCATCAGGAAAGGGATCAAAAATTCTTAGGAAAAAAATGAAGGAAATATTACATTGAGATTTCAATAATAACAAATGAGAAATTGTTGCAGAATTTAGGGGCTGAAGAGGGGAAAATCCAACGCGAGCCATGTAAAACAAGGACTGGAAAAAGTTAGGAACAGCCAAAATATCTTGGAATCACGGACACAAAATCCAGAAAAGATTAATTCAGTGGTGACACTAGGGAGAACAAAACTGAAGGAAACTTGCAATGAAGAAAGAGTAGGGAAATTTTTTGAGAGGATATTTTTCAAAGCCTTTTCCAGCTTCATGGTTTTTAAAGCTTGCTGAAGTTCCAGTAGTTTTTGTCCACTTTGTTTTTCTATAGTCTTTATATGACAGTCTGCACATATTTCGCATTGCATGAACATTGCGATTGGGTCTATGAAGATTTGTACTGACCTCATTGTGTCATCAGCTTGACATTATAATTTCATCTCCAGAGAAACATTGAAACACTTTTCATCATGATTTGATATTGTAAATGTGGTGACCATAGATAGTAATAAAAATTCCTTGCAATTGCATTTTGACATCATAATGTAATCTCCATAGTCTTCACTTGACATTGTGATGAGATTGTGGCAATGCTAACTTTGTATGAATGAAGCTGGGCCCATGGAATGAAAAATTTAAAGTACAGTTTTGGGCATAGAGAGCAAATGGTTATAAATACATATATATTTTATAATAATTAGATTTTTGTTAAAAATTGGAACACAATCTCTAGCCATCTGAGGAATGGAGATCTGGAACATTCCATTAAATGAGATCAGAAAACTAATCAGTTTTCAGATGCAACTTTTTAAATTTATGCAAGTGAAAATATAGCATATTTAGTGCCGCAGCAGAGACTTGGAATCTGTGATTAAGAAGTTCTTCACGGTTCCATTGTCTTCTGAGGCATGTACTTCTGCCTTAGTTCTTATGTAGTGTAGGACTAGGGGCAAAACATAATATGTTTATAAAAGAATTCTTCTATTTAGAAGTCAATGAATTTTTAATTTTAAATGCATGCGTATGTCTTACAGCATGGATCTCATGTTTATCTGCTTTGGTGCAAAAAAAAGAGCATCCCTTGGAGTAAAAAGTGTGGTGTGGGCCTGTTTGATTCTCTAAAACTTCAGTTTTAGAGTTGTTAAGTATAGTGACAGACTGATTTAAACAGTGACTTTCATCCTCTTAAATTAGTCATTACTCTAATATGAACTGGAATGACATTTTTTAAAAGTCAAAGCATTGCTGATTTTTTTGTGGAATCTGAATTGATGACCTCCTGGTAAAATACATTTATCTTATTATTAGATCTTTGAGATACTATATCACTTGTAACCTTTACTTAAAGCATTTTCTTGCAGATATCCTTCTGATTTTTGCAATACAGGCTACAACAAATATTTAAAAAGACGTAAAAGCACTATCCCTGGATTATAAGTACGGTACTAGACAGACTGACACCTTGCAGTTCTGAGTTTTTCTTTTTTATTGACAAAACCGAATGTCTTTAGCTGTTGGAACTTGAATAAGGCATAGATATAACTCCCAGTCTTTCACAACCTGAATTTTTTTGTGTTTATTTCTCTTCTGTGTCTTCACTGAAGAGACAGTGTTTGGCCCTCTTCTTTTCTTTTGCGACTGACTAGATAATATAAGTGTAAAATTATTTGAAGTGTGGTCAAATGCATAAAGCATATGCTTACAACTATGCAAGTTGAAAGTTTACTCCTGGCTCCTGTCCTAAGCTTCTGGTGCACTTTACCTGTCTAAGATATTTAAAAGATAAAAGTGTACATAATAGGCTTAGAACCTTTCAAAGATGAACTGGAATAGAATAATCTTATTATAGAATCATGGAATCATAGAATGTTAAAAGGTTGGAATGGAACTTAAATATCATCTAATCCCTACCCCCACCATGGACGGGGACACCTTCCACGGCATCAGGTTGCTCAAGGCCTTATCCAACCTGGCCTTGAACACTGCCAGGGGTGAGGCATCCATAGCCCCCCTGGGCAACCTGTTCCTGTGCCTCACCACCCGCACAGTAAAGAATTTCTTCCTGATATCTAACCCAAATTTACCCTCTTTGAATTTGTGCCCATTTATCCTTGTCCTCTCATGACAGTTCCTGATGAAACATGTAAACATGTATTTTTTAAAAAGTATTATATGTATTAAAATATTTTAGGAGGTAGTTTTATCAGTGAATAATATTGATATAGAAAAAATAATTTAAGAATATATAGGAAAATTAGAACTACAGTTGACAATTTTTGAGTGTTTATATTCCATTTTCAGATGAGGTAAACCTAATTGCACGCAAATTCTGTATATATACACAGCTAAATAATAAAATATCTTTTCCTAAATGACATCATGGTTTTTAAATAATTGTATTTTTTTTAATGAGATTGTGGTGGTTTTATGTTAAATTGTTAAATTGTATCCTGGGGTTCAAATCAGAAAAAAGCATAAAGATTTTGTTGGTAGACACTTTTTTGGAGACCAACTATGAATTTCCCGGGAAATGTTTCTACTTATTTTGAAGAAATGCAGAAAATTAGCTGACATATTTACTGCTACGTCTTTTAATCTTAACTTACTTTTGTGAATAAGGAACATTGTAACACAAGATAGCACCAGTGCAAGCATACTATGAAAACTTGTTTTATCACTAGGGAAGGTTTCAGTTGTCTTCAAAATTAACTAATTTCACTTGCATTTGGAGATAAATATATTTAAATAGTAAATAAAAGATTATTAGAATTTTGATGGCATAAACAGCTGTAATATGAGATATGGAAATAAACAGTTGAAATATAATAAACTTTTGTTTCACTTTGAATGCATCATCATTTTTTTGGGTTTTTTTACTGTTCAAGTATGCAATGATGATACAATTATTTGTTATTATTATGAGTTACTTTTTAGTAATTTTGAAGATGTGTAAATATGAACTGTTGACCAAAACCATGTTTCTAGCGGTGACTTGAATGCTTAAAAAAAATCCCGCTTAATACTAATACATTTGCATGCAAAATGTATAGCACAATCTGAAAGAGCAGTAAAGAACTTGGATTTTCAATGTGGAGAGAGATAACTTGTCTTCAGAAGAAGACATGAAATTTTTCAGAACAGTTGTAGACCTTGAGATATTACCTGAATACGCCTCATTTCTTCAGGTAGAGTGTACAGTCAATCCAGACCACTTATAGCAACTAGGCTGATGAGTTCTCTCAAAAGTAATCTGTGCTTTTCCCTAATCCATTTACTGGGGCACAGCTTCTTCTGTAGTGGTCTGAGAGGTAGTCTGCCAAAAGGAAAGCATTTGTAAATGGCCATTAATTCCAAAAGGCTTATCTCCAGTGGACAGAGATTCTTTCTGCAGTCATTTGGGAAAAGGGATTGAAGTCTGCTGGACTGAACAATTCTGCCTCAGGAATCACCATTGCACTGATACTGGTTTGAATTCTTCTCATTATTACTTCGCAATTGAGATGTGGGCCCAGAAGAGTCCTTGCCAAGATAAATATTTACTTTTAACAAAAGTCCTAGTGGCGAGAAATTCTATCTGCCACTTCCATCTAGACCATAGACCTCACAGATAATGGGGGATGTGGTTAGAGACTTGAACCAAGCAGAAGGGGGAAATTTAATAGGCAAGTAGTATATCAGCTCTGGAGTAGTATTTCTTCTCACCTTATGCAGTGTGGGGACCTGGCTTCAGGAGACCACATACGTTTCCACCCAGAGAAAGTAAAATTAGTTTGGAGTATCTGGTAGTATATCTACAACAATGACATATGAAGTTTCTTTTGCATGATTTCCACATAAGTGATGATAGTTGATAAGGTAGACCATGATCACAGAGTCCAGCCAGTACAACAATACAGTTGTTGTTCCAAGCATTTAACACTGGTATGCTGGGGGAAATTATTTTTTTGAATAGCCTTCCATTTTCTGTTTGCTATTTTAAATTCCGAAAGTCTCTTAGGAGACACGGAGAATCAATTTACAAGTGTGATGATGAAAACATTTTGCCTGTAAAAATTCTCATACCATAAATGTAGTCAGATCTCAATTTTCTGAATTTTTAGAGTAATACTTTAATTACTAAAATAGTTTAGGTTACTTCAGTGCTCAGACTGCCTTAATTCAGTACACAAGTAGGGCAATTGATGTGAATCCCAACATCTGGCAATCAGAGTGATTTAATGAGTTACTTTTTAAAGAAATGTCTGTCTGCCGGAGGGGTCTATAATGCAATTAGACACATTAGCACTTTCTCAGTCATTTGGGGGTATTTTTCATGAGAAAATGTGATTGGTGCAAGCTGTAAATTGTTTGCACTTTTGGAAGATGAAAACTCCTAATACATTCACATTTCAGCCTTATAAGGAGGATTTTGTTAGAATGATGTAATGTAATACATCTGTTGCAATTTCTGAGTATTTGTTTGTAAAAGGTAAGGATTTAGACTAAAATGGTAGTGTACAAAGTTAAAGGCTTCTTTGGCCAAATTTTATTTTATGCTAACAATTCAGGAAAAAGGATGCTGAGGAATTATTTAAACTAGAAGTCAACAATCCGAAGAAATTCCTGAGAAACCTTTGTAACCAGTAATACAATTTGGAAAGGATTGAATTATTTTTATTTTTCAAGTTTTCTTTTTAATTAGTGTTATTCTCTTCGACATATTTTATTGGATTTGTTAAACTGCTTATTAATTTCAATCTCAAAGTCCAAAAGTAAAATTTCAGGACTTTTAAGTTAAATGTATTACACAGAAAAAATTTAACACTTTGATATTTGCATCCTCATTCTAAATTTCCTGAAGATTTTGTAATAGGAGTAAAAAGTAATCTCTTGTTTTACTAGAGATTTTGCTGATACTAATGTCAAAGATTTTGCACTTATCCTGTGGCTTTTGAGAACATCTCACTTTTTGAAAATTAACTTTAGTGATTAGGAACAAAATGATTTAAAATGTGAGTTTGAAGATGTACATTTAAACATTGCTATATGCATTTTACGCATACTGTAATTTTATATCTATATGTGCACATGAGAAAAATATGGTCAAGGCTATGATTTTATAAATAAACTGACAGAAAAAGAAATAAAATTAACCTTAAAAGCTATATTGAATATTTCCATAATGTTACCACATAAAATCTACTTGCAATTATTCCATTAAGAGGTAATACTATTGTCTTTAGTAATTACATAACTTTTACAGAGGAGTTTATCACAGCATTTAAAATAAACTCTGTTGTGTGAATAAAGTGGAAATTTGACTCTAGGTATTTTTTTTGCAGTTGGGTTTTTGAAGTGTTAGGACGGGTTCTAATTGAAGCACTGAACTTCATGTGCTTTTTGCCAACAGACTATGAATATAATTTCTGCTGATTTAAGAATCTGATGTCAGGGCAGTAAGTATGCAATTAGCTTTAGTTTAAGTGATAGCAACATGCTGTAAATAAGAATCTTAATTGTGTTTGCAAGATTAAAATTCAGTTTCATTGTTTTTTTCCCTTGCTTCTTTGGTGGCTTTGTGGTATATTCGCATTGCTACCTCTAAATGAATGTCAACTTGTTTTACCTCGACTGCAGCCAATCGATACTTCATTAGGCTGAATTGTCTTGTGCCCATGCAACCTTGAAGCTGTGGCTTAATTACCACCCGTATTATGCAGTGGCTCAGAGTGCTGTGCTCAGCTGTGTCAGTTTCGAACAAAAGCCATGCTGTTGCCTGCATTTAGGAAAAATGGACTTTTGAACTGAAGAACTATAATATTTTCTAAGTTAACAATTCATGATGATAACCTTTTTTATAATGTGTATGTCAGTTTTCAGTAAGTTTACATTTGAATAGGTTTCTGCATATTGCAAAACTTCAAAAGACGAGTACTTTTGCTTTTCATGCTCAACCCATCTTTGATTTAAGATAATTTTAAATTAATGGCAAAGTAACATTCATCTGAAAGAGAAGACAGGAGAAAGTGCAGTCAAATGGCAATCATGACAAATGACATCTCTTGTCTGAGAGTCATTTTTCCTCACTAGACTGATTTGTCATCCCCACTTTTGACATTTTTCATCCTGCTATGAAATCACATTGACAGAATAAGATATTTCTACACTTAACAGTGGGACATAGAAGATGGTTCTCTGCCTTCATTTATTTTTTTGTATTACATTTAAGGGTTTGTAAAATTTGTAAGCAACTAAATTCTGATGACAAATTTCATTTGCTTCATAAAATATAAAGTTCACACTGCCCTATAATCATAAAGTAAATGTTGCTGTTTCATTTGTGTCGGGTCATTATACAACGTAAAGGAAAACAAATCTCCATGAAGAAGATTTTCCACTTGGGAGTATTGCCTTGTTATGGGTGAGGATTATAGAATCCCGTAACAATGAGGACAAGCTACCTAACTTTAATATATTGTGCCCATTGCCTTGAACATGTCAAAGACCTGTGGCTAGCATTTGCAATTTCTTACTTTAGTTGTAGAAACATAAGGCTTATCCGTTGCTGAACATCTTATGTCCATGCAGATAGATATATATAATTATCTTTTTAGCTTTTCCCTCCAGGTGATACAAACTATAGAGAGGCATAGGCATTTTCTCTTGAGTTATAACAAAGGATAGACTGCAGTACAGTCCTAAAAGGCAATTCTCAGAGATCTCATAAATGCATCTGAAAATTTAGTGACTTGTACACATTGCGCAGAGAGTAACTGTTTTTGTTGTTTGGTTTTATTGTTTGTTTTTTGTTTTTACCAAATGCCTCATGACTACTCTTGTGTAGACCAAAACATTTATATCTGTATAGGTACCTGTGCCTAGTACCTTATTGATGGTGAGGCGTGCTGACCACAAAATATTGTTGCCTTACATAAACCATGTTTGAGTGCTCAGAGTATGATAGTCTCCTCTAAAGCTCTTTTAAAAAATCCAGTAAAGGAAATTAAAAAACACTTTCTGAGAAAATATTTTTTTTATTTGTCTGATTTTTGTGTTCAATGAACTAGATCTGTGGCTAGACACTGTTAGCACAGTGTCTTTCAATGTTAATATCAGACAATCAACTACTAGTAACCCCTAACACTGTTTCTAATTATCAGCATGTTGAGAATTTTCACACCCTTTATAACATGTAAATGTTACTCATTATACATGCCTTTTGTGTACAGATCAGGCCTATAAAACATGCCAGAATTTGTACCAACAGTGTAAGCCTGCAACTTCATGCCAATATTAGTGTACATTCTCTCGTATATTTGCATGTACTTTCTCTTCTATTATAGCAAAGTACAAATAAACAACTTTCATTTAATTAATTAACAAATCTTGTGTAATGCATCAGATGCTTTTAATTATTATTTTCCTGTTTGAATGAAAAGAGGTGGCCACCCTTGGGATTCATATTTCGCAGTCTTCATGTGGCTCTGTTCTTATTCTTTACCTACATTTATCTCCTAATAGATTTCAGATGAGGTTCAAATCATCATTTTGTGAGAATGAGGATGACAAATCGGCAGTCAGTGCATTTCTATGTATTATGTATAAAGAAACAAAAACACCACAGCACTGTATATGAAGTGCTTATCTGTGAAAGTTTTCATTTTGCCTGACAAAAAATTTGAACTGTTTGCATATAAAGGGAGTTTTTGACTATCCAAAAGGGGATACTGTTCATTTCTGCCACTAGATCATTCTTGAAGTTGCAAAGTCTTTATCTACCTTCTGTTGAAACAAGTTCTTATTCAAGTTTACAGTTCTACTTGAGAATGTGGGCATAATCAATAAACAGGACTATCATGGCTTAACTCCAGCCAGCAACTATGCACAACACAGCCACTCATTCGCTCCCTCACCTGGAGAATCAGGGAGAAAATGAGAAGAGTAAAAGTGATATAACACAGGGGCCAACATACAGACACTTTAATAGGTAAAGCAAAAGCACCCAGCAGAAGCAAAAAACCCTGAGGAATTCATCCAGAGCTTCCCATAGGTAGGTAGGTGCCCAGCCATCTCCAGGAAGGCAGGGCTCCAACATGCCAAACAGTAACTTGGTAAGTCGTATGCCATCACTCTGAACATCCCCCTTTCCTTCTTCTTCCCTCAGCTTTATATGTTGAGCATGACACCATATAATGTGGGGCATGCCTTTGTTCACTTGGAGTCAGCTGTCCCAGCTGTGTCCCCTCCCAACTCCTTGTGTACTTTGAGCCTGCATGCTGGTGGGATGGGTGAGAAGCACAAAAGGCCTTGATGCTGCGTGAGTACGGCTCAGCAGTAGTGAAAACATCCCTGAATTATCAACAGCCCCATACTAGCTACCATGAATAACATGAATTCTATCCCAGCTAAAACCAGCTAGAAGAAAGGTGCCATTCACTGTTCTAGTCTAAATAAAAAAGCACATTTGGGAACCTTCACTTTGTGCTTATTGCTTCATAAAGTTGTCCGTCCTTTAAATTCTTCTGCCACTTCTTCTCTTCTAATGAATGTATGTGGGATAGAAAGACATTGTAATGAGCATGGTTTATTCCATCAAATCTAAAGCAGGTGTATTTGTATTTCTATAATGAATTACATCTGTTCATAAGAATCTTCTGAGTAACTTTCTTAATATCAAAATGTTTATTATTTCCTCTCAAGATTTCAGGAAATGAGTGTCCAACATAACCACACTGCTGTGTAACATTATACAGCCACGAGCAATCAGGAACACAACTTAGAGTAAGTTCACTCTTCAGTGACATTTTGTGATGATTTCTTCACACTTTTACAGTTTCCTCTGGTGACAGAATAACTTAAATTGGTAAAACTTTTCCCCAGTACATCCTAGCTATATTGATAGCAACGGTCATTCATTAGTATACTAAAAGGGAATATGAAATAATGTAATATGAAAAAATGTCCTTCAGTGAAATTATATGTACAACTCAGCCTTAATCCAAGTTCAGTCTGGTAGGAGCTATGAACTTTTCTCTTTTTTTAATGATTCAGTAATTGGAGACATCAAAGTACCTGCTACTGTTCACTAGAACATGAAATCACATAGGGACAATAAAGCATTGAAGACAAAAACTGAGGATTTAAGGACATGTTTTACCAATACTGTAAAGGTAGATTTTTTTTTTCAAATTCAGTTGCATTATGTCTTCAAAATTAGTTCCCAAAAAGCTAATGTTATATTGATCAATATTTACCCGAAAAAAAGAACATTTTACAAGGATAAAATAATAAAAGGCTCTGGATTTATGCATTTTCCTTGACAGAGAACAGAGATTAGTACTGGACTTTGATTACTAAAACACAGGCAGTAAATGTTGTCTCTGTTGATTTTGTGTTACTCATATGTGCATATGGGCTGCAATAGATAATTAGAGCAGAAAAGGAGAAACTAAACTGGAGACAATTGATCATTAAGATTGAATGATATGGGGCAAAATTCAGTTACTGCCCTTGTTTGCTCAATCGGTAAAAGAAGGCAGCAAAAATCTTATAAAAAAATCTAAAAAGTTACCAATAACTTCCATTCTTTTCCCCCATTTCTTTCCTTGTGAACGGAAGAGTTATGACCCATTTTGCTTTTACTGATCATCTTCGTCATCACAGATGAGAGTGCATTCCATGAGCTACAGTTCAACAGGAATGTGCATCACTCTCATGAACATCAGACATGGCCTCATGTGATCCCTGGAATGTAAAAGTAGGGCAGCAGGGAGTAGGTAAGATATTTCCTTATGTATACAATCATGATGAGAGAGATATAAAATACATTATCTCAGGGAAATGTCTGCAATTTAAAATTATTAGGGTAGGGGGAAAGAATCTTAATATATTGTTAGAGCAGGAGAAAATGTTTTTGAGACAATAAATAAAGCATTAAATTTACATCATTTCTGAAAAAAAAGACAGGGGAAGGATGTCATAATACTTTAAAAACACTTATAGGTGTGTTTATAAACTATAATCTAGAGTAAATGCATAAGAAGGAGCAAATGTCTGTAAACTGAAGTAAAACAACCAAGAATTTGAAATATGTGAAATCTATTTAAAAATATTACTGTAGCAAAACTGAAGTTGTAACAATCTAGGTTGTTGATCTCAAATAGAGTTTGGGTGAAAACTAAAAGATCATCATATATCTTATATCAGACTAGATAATTGTAATGATTCTTTCTGAGCTCAAGCTATATGAATATACTAATCCAACTCTACACATTAATTTCTTTTAAAACACGCACAAGGCCACACTGTTGGCAATGATAAACTGAACTCACACCCAACTACAGTGAAATATGTTCCTGAAGGCCTCCCTTTAAAAACTTCCCACTAAAAAACCAAAACAAAATAAAAACCAGTTATCTACTCTCAAGTTGATTTCAAGATATAAATCTAGATATATAAATTTTCAGTATAAATTATTTTCATTGTGTAACTGGCTGTAAACTACTGAAATAGACAGTAGTCAGGGGTAAACAGCTGAGGCAATATAATAGGGTTATTTAATAGGCTTATATTATTTTAATAGGGTTATTTCATCACTCCTGTTGGATAGGACGTTTTTTAATTATTTCAAAGGAAAAATGTTCAAAAACTTGGTAAAATATTAGGATTATTTGGTGTACTTAAGAAACCTTGGTAAACAGAAAAGCTTCATTCAGGATGTATGCTGGTTATAACGCATCTTCAGTTAAAATATTGAGTAGATCTGAACAAAATGTCAACGTAATTTTTGAGTGAATGAATGTAAATTTTTACCATTGAAAGCAAAAATGTATTTAAATCATACAGAAGTAATTTTAAAATATTTAAACATAATATTTTTCAACCATACTTTAAATTATATTGATTTTGATAATTTCTTTCTATACTCATTATAGCTTAAAGAGGCAGTTTATTTACTAATATTAAAACCCAGTTTATTTGTTTGCTTTAAAAAAGTAGCAATGAAGTGACTAGAAATTTTTATTATATTTAATAATTTATAGCCTTGCAGTTAGAGGCGTACAAGGCTGGATATAATAAAAACTCTCATTGTTTCATACCGTTTAAGGCCAGAAGGTTCAATAGATCATCTAATCTGACCTCTTGTATATCACCTGAGATAAATCCCCAGTGAATCCCAACTCAGTCATATACAAACTGTGCACAAAACTACTTTCATTTTTGGGGGGCTTAAGTGAGTAATTTTCATCTAACTACACAATTATTTCCAATTAAATAAATAATTTTCTTTGTTTATCTCTAGAACTTCTGGTTCTGTGCAGGCTGGAGGTTAACTCACTGTGAAGGTGGCTCTTTCTGTGCTGTGTTACATTTTAAGAAAACTGGAATAGGGTGTTCAGTGCTGGGTCACGATATAAAGCTGAAGTGGATTTTCATAATAAGCACTATTCAAACCAGTTTTGATCATATGCAGTACTTTATTTTTCTTTAGTTGTAGAGATAATGAAGTCAAGACAATGCCTGTTCCCATGATACATTATGGGAGAAAGGGCATGTGTTTCCACACATTTGGAGTCTCTGGATGGACTGTAGACCCTCCTTCCTTTTGAGGTTTTCTCAGTACACTGAGTCTATAGTTGGACCTTAGCATCTTTGTCCAATTTTATCCATTGCCAAGAAAGTTTTCCAGACCAATTTTGCACCGTCTAGTTGCTTGGCACCTCAGCCTTCAAATGGCGTTAAGTTCCTAAAAAGCTACAAAACAGAAATGTTTTTGGAATGGAGTTACGAGTGTGTTTAGATGAGGAGTAAGGTAGCATTTGATACTAAATAAAGATACTAAGTTATGAAGTTAAGAAACTTGGGGAAAACTGATTGTCAGAATAGTTTTGTGTGTTGCAAAGCCTTTTTTTGATGTACCTGAACAAAACTATGTTTCTCCTGTTTTGTCTGGGTTTGTCACAGTTGATAATGTGTTTGCTACTTGTGTGTTTACTGGTATAAATAATCGCTATTATGATTTGGTATCTTCTCACACACCCTCCTAAGATTATGATGGAGAAATTACAATAATATGAACAAGGTTCTAATCAGAAATAGCCCATTTTCATCTTTCAAAAGATTTTTCTTTTTAAGGATGTGATCTTTAAATAATTCCTTGTAGTGGGAGGACCTATGTGTTATTGAACTTGCTGGGGCTGATTATGTGGTGTTTATTACCTGTCATTTTTATCTTTCCTGCTCTTCCATGGCTTATTTTGATTTCTCCAGTATATAAAAAAAGCTCTAAAAACAGTTTTAAAGAATTGCAAAGAGATTTGTCTCTTAAGGTCTTTCTTTTAAAGTTACCTATGAACTGTTGCATTTAATTGGTATGCAACTAAGTATGTACAGAGACAGTAGGATGCATAGACTAATGGGTTCCCTTTATAGTGTATTTCATGCTCAATTTTTTCCTTGTTTTTCAGCTAGACCTGAGTGACTGTAAATCTGGTGGACATTATTCTAAACCTAGATTGTAAGACCTGTCAGCAGTATTCAACACATTAATTTTAGGATAATCATGTGTAAGGAAGGAATGTGTAAATATGGTGATGACTTACAAAAAGAGTATTAGATGTAGTAATTCAGCTTGTCATATGATGCTAGAATCAAGGAGGTAAAGAAACCATCATTTAGGGATCTAGGACTAAATTCTGCTTCTGTTTTAAGCAGCTGGATTCAAGCGACTTATTTAGTCAATCATGTTAGACACTGAGTGGCTGAGTGCATTGAAAACCATAGGGACTACAACACCATATAAAATATGATCATCGTGCAGTCAGTAGATTTTTCTGCAAAACATATGGAAATAAATAAAAAGTTTAGCATATTGTGCAGTATCATGTGAAACCGTATCTGAATCGGAGTGTTGGACTAGAAGAACTGCCTTAAAGAAATAAAGAAAAGCTGTAGAACATCACAAATGTTATGCTGTTTCTCATTCACTCATGGTAAGGAGCAATTTCAGTCTTAATTTGTGCACGTAGACATGTTCACATAGGCATATTGGCAATATTTACTGTAGACATTCAACTTGGATGTCGATGCTATGAAGTCTTCTAAAGTTCTATACAATGCTATACAATGATGTAGAGAGCTATCTCCAGAAGAGCAGTACAAGATTCTTTGTACTCTTTAGGTCACTTTCTGAATGAGTCTTTCTTTTCCATTGACTGTACAGAAAACTTAGATGCCTGAATTAGGTGAAATGATTACACCTGGAAAAGCTAAAGCTTTATTGCTGTATATTATAATTTTATCAAGGATGTAAATGATCAGTAGTGCCATATAGATTCTCAGATAGAACACGGGCGATGGTCAAAACATGCTGCTCTTTAAAATAATTTTATGCTATTCACAAGTAAGAAGATAGGAGTTATTTATTTAGGTTAGATGAGCTTGGCTGCTTTGTGAAGTTTAATTTTTTAATAAACTATTGCCAAATTAAATTTTATATGATGTTTCATTTAATATATTAAGATAGTTTCTTAGTAAAACTAAGAAATGCTATGGGTGACTGCAAAGAACTCCACAGAAACTTAATTCTATTGTGTTATTCCCTTCAGTTGTAGAAAACCCATGGTCTAACCAAATTTACAAGCAATAATTCAAGGTATAAAGTTTTTTCCTCTGATGACATTCTTATTACTTTAGTGTCACCTTGATAGCTGACACTCAAATTAGAAACCTATGCAACAGTGTCAGCATCTAAAAAATACTAACACACATGAAAATTAGTTTATTGGTCTAGATTTCTAGTGTAATATGCCACAGGCATACAGTATATAACTTCTACATTTCTTATATCTGAGGTTCTTAGAGAATTTGAAGGGTAGTACACATCCTTTAGCTTTCAAGTCCACTTGCCTGTGTGACTGAAGTGAAATGCTTCCTTAAAGTTTGCTTCTTAAACTTTCTTGAAAGAAAAGGTGCCTTCTGTAAATTTGGTTTGGAGACTTAATTCCCATAAGGTTGAATGCAGCCCAAGAGAAAAAGGAACTAAAGCCCTTATGAGGAAAAATATAAAGTGTTTGCTGTCCCACATTTTAGAGTAAATGGGCAAAATTCTGTATTGTTTTTAAGAATGTTTGTGAGAGTATCTCCATTAGTATTTTTCAGGTAGCTAGATGCTGCACAGAAGTGTATGGATCTCTAAGTGCCTCAGTAGTAATTTCCAGTTCTCAGTCTGCCATAAGTGATGAGATGGTGCTTTTCTCTCCAGAATCCTAGGCTTGGTCTCTGTAGGTGTCCTACACAGGCTTGCCTGCCTGGTTTGGAAATGGCAAACAGTCTTGGGCCCATTCGCAAGTCATTGCATAATGCAGTGACATAGACAGTGTTTTCCCTCTGTGGGTTGCACCTTATAAAATACAACAATGTATTTCCTCATAAAAGTTATTTCCATTGGCTGAAGTGTTTGAGGTCTATAATCTGACCTTTATGGTTACAGCTCACTTGAGAATCACATAGGAAAATGTGAATAAATTGAGTACCCAGGCAAAGTTTGTGCAATAATTTGAACTACAAAATGTACTTATGGGTACACTTGCTGTGTACATAATAGTTCTAGTTGACTTTTAACAGTCCTACTTGGTGACAACTGTCTGTTTAAGAATTTGGCATTGTATAATATGGGACTGAAGATGATAGAGTCGTGTGAGAGATGTTGCTCGTGTGTGTGTTTGAGAACTGTGCCTCTGTGAGCTTCAAAAGGTCAGAACTTGATTTAATAAATTTTTCTTCCCAGAAAACAAGCTTTCTTCTTGAATGTGTAACATTGTTAGAAAACTGCATGTCTGGAGACATTGCTAATAGGCTTGTGAGACCTTTTGCTCTATCCAGTGCTGTCTTGAATAGTCATACTGGCTCTGGTCTGAATAACCCAAAATCCTTAAAATGTTATTCCTGATCTGTATGCTTCTGATCATTTCTGCCTTCTGCACCCTTTACGAAGGTGCAAAGCTGGGATTTCCATATCCTCCAAGTGCCTCTATGCTCCACTCTAGCATATCATTTTATCACTTGTCTAGTAGCACCCATGTTGGTTGTCACTAACAATACCTTACAATCCCCCTTCCTTTTCTTGCTCTCTACCAGAACTGTATTTTTACTCATACAAATGCCTTTAACCCCTCTATCATTTCTGCTTTTGCCACACAGTTGTTTTTCAGTCTAAGGTGGCTACATGACAGCACAAAACATCCTACTCATAGTGCTCCTTATGTTTTCGTAGGTCAAGATGCCTCTGGAGACATGGTGATTTTTATCTACTGGAAAATATTATCCTCAAGTCCTTGGACGACCAATAGGAATTTTCTGATATGAAGCTTGACTTTGATAATCTCTGATAAGATACCTATCTTCTTGCTCATTGGAATCTGGCCACTCTCAGCTTTTATAGCTTCACAGGCACTTGAGATGAGAAATAATTGCTGGGGAGGTAGCCACAGGCAGTACCGCATTCACCATTAGTGGATTTACATACCATGATTCTTATTTTGCCAATATAATGCCTAATTCACAGGCATGTGCCATTGTCAAGGGATAACTCTATTCCTGCCTGCTCTAGAATGCTTCAGAATATGATCATGGGTGCTCAGACAAGTTACATTGTCTAAATAAATAGCAGCCACATATTCAGGATTCCTGGATTTTCTTTTTCAATGAGCACAAAAAGAATCTTCTCCTTCTGAAGCAAGGGATATGAGTGGATATTGCCTACAGATGTGATGAGACCATTAGCACTTCTACTTTTATACTTGCATTTAGATCTAGCAAACTAGTACTTGAAATGTTGTAGACTTCTGCTGCTTTATCTATGATGTGTGTAATATGCAAATGCTGTGCCTTGCTGCAACCTCTGCAACCTTTGCTGGGTCAAAGGTGAGGCCTTTTTATAAAAAAACCCTATTTAAAACCCATTCTAGGAAGCTATTCCAGGACATCTTCAAAACACTTAATGACAGGTTTCGATTCCAGAGAGAAAGACTTATTGATATAGCCCTTTACCAAAGTATTAATCATGTGAAACATTATGATCACCACACCCATGTGCAGGTGTTGCCTTAAATACTTTTCTCTTGCTTGTTTTCATGTTGCTCTGGACTGGTGATCGAGACAATGGTCATCTGAACTATCATAGAAACTTCAGAGGAGGGGACTGGAAAAGTGGGCAAGAGGAGGAGAGAAAGTTAGATTTAGTCTGTTTCTACTATGTGGTTAGGTCCCACTGGATATGTCCTTATGTTTCACATTCTGCTTGTTCAAAGTCTTCCCTTAAATAAATAGGGGCATATGAGATGCCAAATATTTTGACACATATGACCTGGGGCTAAAATACATCCATCCCCTATTAGGTTAGCCTGGAGTGCAATAAAACCTAGTTTGGATCTCAGATTCCTGTTTCTGCATGTTCATTGATTTGCAGATGACAGGACAGTTTGAAGAAGTGCTGAAAATATCCACCTCAGCTTGACCCATCTTGAACTGATGCTTTTAAGTACTCATGAAGATCCTACATCCTTGATGTGGAGCAGAGAGAAGGAACTGAAGTTAATGAATGGTACCATGTATCAAACTCTCTGTAGTCTCAGTGTTCAATAACACTTCCAAGATACTTGTGTGATTATGAACTGAAGAGGAACTCTAAACAGATTGGAGGACACTCTCGCATATGGTGAAATAGGCAGATACTTTCCTGGGACAACGGAAAGGTCCAGGGCGTGTTTTTGAATGCCACGTTTAAGATAAAGAATGTGTCAAAAAGAGGCATCTCCAGATGTGAGCTGGGAGAAGACCACTTACAACTGGCAGAACCACAAATGTCACCAATTTTGAGAACCTTGGAAAAAAGTAATTTTTTTTTTTCATAGTATATATCGGTATACTAGATCTGGAATTTGATAGTGATCTTGCAATGAGATGGTTTCTGATGGTACCCTCCAAAACTTTATTTGCTTAAATAAAGCATGAGGTCTGAGCATGAGTTCCAGTGCCAGCAAACTGTTTCTACTGATATAGAGAATAATTCATTAAGTTATGTAAAATATCACACAAAGATTTGAGCAAAGTGTAGCTACTTTGGTGTTCTGACAGCTACCATACAATTTTAATAAAGATGGTCCTGATGCCATACTGAAAGTCCTGTGAGCCCCATTGAATTCATTTATCATTTTTGCATCATGTTAACATGAGGAATTTAAGGCAGAGAAGAGAAGTAATTATTTTTAGCGCTTATAAGCTAGCTTTACTTGGATAGGTTTTCCTTGGGTAAATACCTTGACTAAATTTCAAAGTCTAGTTTCAAACTCAGCTATGTTAGAGTTTAAAAATATACCTCATATGTTAAGAACTGTTAACATGCATAAGATATTGCCTACTTCTCTATAATAATAGAACTAAAACATTGAATAATAATTGAATAACTTAGATATTGTCAAGGAAATCATATTTCATGAAGGGTAGCTCTTAAACTATGTATCACTTTGCTGAATGAAAGACAAAACCAGGAAATAGTCATTGTTACAGATGGACCATCTTACAAAGAGAATGGGAAGAAAGAGTGGTGCTCTTTCCAGGAGGAATGGAGATGGAACTTAATCTTTTTCTCAGGAAAATACTAGTAAAATATAAACATGATAATGAAAATAAAATTAAAAATAGAATTTTTCATAGGCTAAATATGCTAAATTTTTAATATATATGAGGAATTCTGTAGCATAAAATGACAAGGAAAAAAATGTGTTGTTCAAATGATATGACGATATGTTGGGAAGATTTCACATCACCAGATCAGATTGAAAAAAAATGGGAGAGTGATTAAAGTAATCTAAATTTAACTGAAAAGTGTTAAGTCATTATGTCTGTTAACTAAATGTTCTGCTAGCATACAAAAATCCAGGTGTAAAACATGAAGAAAAAACTTCCATATTCTAAATAGATTTGATTTTGGGTTTGGACATGTGAAGAGAAAAAGAAAAATATGACAGACTGAATGTTTGCCAGTATATAAACAGCATGTATAATTTCTTTCAGAATGTAAATATCAGGAAACTGGACCAAAGGTGATAATGCGGGATAGACTTACACAAAGTTTGGAATTGTTTGGCAACAGCTTGTGCAAATCAAATCTTTTTGAAAATAAGTATGGGCTCATGCCTCTTCCCTATGTGAAGTCCTAAGCACTTCCATGAGACAGTAGATCTGCTTGTTTTTCAAATAGAAATGGACATTTGACTGAAAAGCCTTCATAAACTTGCCAAGTAGTTCTGTAAGGTCTTCTGAGCAGGTCTACACTGAACTGGCATGAGTAATCACTCAAGCCATCAAATCACTTGACTTGTATCATGGCCCTGTGTAGCCAGAGACTAAAACACATGAGAACTGCCTAGAGGGGAACTTGATCTGCAAAAGAGTTGAACAACTGTATGGATCCTGATTAAAATTTGTTGCAATCCAGCTACGATGATACATGCTAATGAAAGATTTATTTGTTGTTATGGTTATGTGGCCATACTCAGGATTGAACCCTGTAAGTTGGAAAGGTTGATAGTGGAGCTATACAATGGACACCAAACAGAATATTTCTATGGAAGAGCAGTACTGAAAAAATTCAGGAGTCTTCATAAGATACAATATCTATCTATCTATCTATCTATCCATCTATCTATCTATCTATCTATCAACCTATATATCTATATATCGATTGGAGGTTGGACTAAATGACCCTTTATGTTGCCTTCCAACCCAAACTATTCTATAATTCTATGATTCTATGATATTAGGGCGTTTGATGGTTAACTCCATGTACTGAAAGAAAATACATCTTCAAGGAGGGCACTCAATGAAGTAGGTTAAAGAGAGGATTTAAAAGAGAATCAGCAATTCTCTTAGTAAAAAGTGGTGATACAGGTCAGTATTGAAATGTCCTGGACAGTGAGGTTGAATGGTATTTGGGAGAGAAGAAAGTTTTAGACCTTGTTTAAAGTCCTTGAGGATCAATTAGTCTTCAGATATACTATGTGGTCATATAGTTACACAAACAGTAATTTACTACTGCTATAATGAGTACTACATTTTGCTGAGAAAAAACACAGTCAATAAAAAGACAGAGATATCAAGTTCAGAGTACTTTTTCCAGAAAATATGCAAACATATAGGTCTGTCAATTTAATGTATCTAAGGAATACTGGTGTTTATGACTTGAGTTCATTTTAAGTTGCATTTCAGTTTTTGACTAACAAGATGTACAAACAAAAAGGCCTGGTAAGTAGTAGAAAATTTGGCTGAACTTAGATGATGGAAGCAATTCAAAGATTAACTTTATTTGGTGAAGATGAAACACTGCAACATTTTCTTCATACTGTTGGGGAAAATAGAAGTTATTCTAGTGAGAATTCTTTTTTTTTTATTTTCACCATCACAAACATGAAGAAGATAATGACAGAAAATATGTAGTCTAAGGATTTTTCTCATCTTGTGCTAGACTGTGCATCTTGGCTGCTCCTCCTAGGATCACTCTGTAGTCAGTGGAGAGAAATAGAAATTTTAGGGGGTAATTTGTCTCACATAATTTATAAATTGCTGGAGGGATGTAATGATAACGACCTGAAAATGTGTGTCTCCACTTATGGAAAAAACCAGATATGGATGACTCTGTTCTTCTTCAGTCTCTTATAGGTATACCATGATCATGGCTTCAACTCCTGAATGTTTAATGGTATTTCTGCAGTATAACTATGTATCCCAGGAAGGCAGAATCAGGTGTTTTCTGATAATGGTGAGATTTTTCTTCTAATTTTGTCTTGTAAATTGTGCAGTAATTTTCTAATGGAAGTATCTAGTTTCAGATACAGGACAGTTTGAACACTATTCTTTGAAGCCAAGAATGAAAATTAGTGTAGTAGTATGTTTAGTGTACTCACACTGTACTTTATACAGAAGCTGTCTGGAAATGCAGAGGGGCCTTAGTTCTAAATACAAAACATAAAGAGATGAATTCAACAACAACAACAAAAAAAAGAAAAATGAAAATGCTTGCAGTAAGTTTCAGCTTTCTTGTGTATAGAAGTCTTTATAGATTCAGTGAAACTTCATAAACTTTGAAACAGGCTATCAGCAGTATCAATTTTGTATGGTCTTGAGCAGAAGTAATTAATATAAATCAAGAATATACTTATGTGTGTGGAAAGAAAGAAAGAAACTCAGTAGGTGCCGAAGAGTGAAACTAGTCTGGCAAAGAAATAAAAGAATTTGGTTATTTAAATAAATCAAACCAGCTGTACCCTGGGGGAAGGATGTGAGAGTGATAGTAGAAGAACACAATGAAGTTGAATATAGACTTTTTGAGATATCCCAAGCAGAACTCTGACTTTTGATTAACTGTAAGTATAAAATTTGAATTGGATCTTGGAACAATGGTATTGGGGCTTAATATGAATATTGACAAACAGTATGAGATATGTCAAAAGCAAGAGAAAAGGAGCTTGAACTCTACCTGAAAAAGTACCAGGTATTGCATGATGGAGAGATATTTGGGGGCAGGCAGTGGGGGGTGTTTTCCTATGCATAGGCACTCTCTTGAATATATTGCAAGGTTTAACATTGAAAACTCAAGAGTTATGTAAGCTCTAAGTTCTTTAGGGCAAAGGTTGGTTCTTCTTATCTATTTGTACCATGCCTTGACTAATAGAGACTTGTTTTTGTATGTAAATAATGGCAGAATTTCCTTACAGAGTTATACACATAAGCATATTTATAAATATACGCGCATATATATAAGTAAAAAAAAAAAGATAAAAAAGACAAGAAGTCTGACCTATAAATTGGACAATTCTGATAAAATTCCAGGTTTTACTACCTCCTTACTCACCCACAGTTCCTGAAGGATATAACATACTCGTTTATTTCACTCCACAGTTTCTGCACAATACAACAAGGCATTTGTGATGAGACACGTATCTCAAAGGTTTGGAGTTCAGAAATAGATTCAAACTATTCAGATTGTGTTGGACTGTAAAACTGGATAGAAATCTCATGTGAGAAGATCATTCTCATGAGATTTCTGGTATTGTCTTCTGTGAATCAGATCATAAATACTGGAAGAACTTTTTTTGTTTCAGATATATTTCTGCAGTTCTTTTCAGAAGATCATGAGAAATATGGAACTGCATGTAAATGAATAATAATGAAAATAAAAAGTCAACAAAATATTTGAAAAAAATTTTAAAAATCAGTTTTAAATTTTGGTAAAGACTCAAAGACTTTCTGTTTCTTTCCACTGCTGCTTGCTCATTGGAAGCAGTGCACCCTCATTTTTATTCACACTTCACATGTGTTGCAGTACATCACTAGTACTCCATCTATATGTATATGCTATCAGTTTATTAAAGTTTTAATTATATAACTTTTCCTGTTGGGCTTGTGATCCTCTCTTTGTGTCTTTCGGAACAGTTCTATTCAGTAGCTTTTCATCTGCTAGGAGCTTAAGGACTGAGTTGCCACTGATGCTCTTTGCCAGCAGCAAAGGGAACTTGGATATGGCCTGGCCACGGAGACTGATAGGCCATAAGATATTAAGCTCCCGCCAATTTCTATTTTCTCTTTCAAAGATTGCTAACCTCATCTCCCCAGGGACTGAAACTGCTGCCAGCCTTTAAACCAGCAGGAATAATATCTGTCTCTAATTCATAATTACTAGGTCTCTGTCACAATGAGCATTGTTGGTGCTTGCCTTTATTTAATTAGTGAGTATGTGCATTTGTAGTGGTGAGAAGTACAACTGGGTGGAAACATAACCTCATTGCTTTAAAGTTATTTTTCTATATCTCTTTTTCCTGCATCTTCCTGTTGTTATATCCATAATATACAGCAGATCATTATCACTAGTGTTAATAATATTCAATGCTGTACATATTTTTCAACAAAATTTGTATTGCAAAAGAAACAAGGATAGCACCTTGTAGAATTGAAACAGACAGTCTGCCCCTGCATTTTTACCTCTTCCCTGTGCCTAGTCCCTATTATTAATGTATATTATTACTTCAAGTATGTCAGAAAAAGAGACAAACAGTCAGAGGCAGAAATTTCTCCCTAATTCACTCTGCCTAGCCAGCAAAATGTAACACAAAATTATTCAGGGGAAAAATACAATTTTCTGTCATCTCTGCCATACACTGATAACAAAGCTACAGGCTAATATGTTTTGATATTTTTGTCACTCGTTTATCATGTGACCTTTCATGCTATCATTAATACAGCTGAGGGACAGAGCAGATACACTGAAATAAGGGTGTGGAGAAGTCAGATTGCTTCTCTAACAACTAACGGTCAGTCACAGCAATTTATGCTTTTCTTCAGTATAGCACTGACTGAAGAAGAGAAATTGTTATTAAAATTTGATATTACTGTCTAGGCTCTGCCATATAGAATTTGCAACTTTTAGCTATGATGGGAATACTGGGAGGGGGGAGGCTTAATAAATTTCCCTTTGAATTATGATATTAATACAGTACAACATGCTTGCTCAGATATTCAAAGGATATACATGGGGAAAAATCATATTCAGGACACTCCAACACTGAATATTAGTCATAGTCCAGAATTGTTATATCTAAGAAAAATATTTTAATAAATTGGGTGCAATTACCTTATATTGGCTCAATTAAAACAGTTGCATTTTTTCATTTCTATTTGTTTGTTTTCAAAATTCTGGTTACTAATAGTGTTGCATAGTATTCAGCAATATTTTCAGGACATCCAAGAAAGTGCAATGTATCTTTTTTTATGTTTGTATGTCTTTTATGATAAATGATACCTGGGTGAAATTTGCATTCAACTTTACACCATTTCTGACAATAGTCTAGCTTTTTATGTTGCCTGTGGAGTCTAGTTTGTTAAAATTCCAATATAAAACTAATTTATATTTGACATTAATGAGTTAAGGAATGTTTTATACAGTACATCAGAGCTGAGAGAGAACTTTACAGCATTCTAGTAAAGCAAATTACTTCTGAGTAGAACCATTATGTAAAAAAATGAAAAATCTTTTACTAATCTAAGGTGCTTGTCCTTTCAAAATCCTGTGATTTTTAATGTTTATATTAAGAAAGAACTGAAAAATTAACAGACATTTTTTTCTCTTTTAAATTCTATAGAGGAACTGTAACTTGACTAGTTGGAAAAGATCTTTTCCATCAGTGTGCTTGTCTGTGCCAGGTCAGAGTGCATCTTTTTTTTCATTGATAAAACAGTATTAAAATACTTTAACTATTTGAAACATTAAATAATGTTTTTCTTGAGAATGACTTACTTGAGTAATGTTTTTAAGTGCACTAGAAATTGCCTTTTACATGTGAAAAAAAATAAGGATGAGTTTTAAATAGAGGATTTTTAAATAGGTCCCAGAGAGAGCCTTGTGGACTTAAAATGAACCTTTTTGCAGTAGATCTGATTACAAAGTGAAAGTTTAAATTTGTTATTACAAATGTCAGGACCTGATTTCCAGAAGGTATATGCAAATTAATAATTCAATTTGCCAAAATATCAAGTGACTTAAATTTGACTATTTCTGCCAGTAAATTTACACGTTTGCAGAAATGAACCCTACATATATTCTTGAAAACAGAGTATGCATTAGCACTACTTAGAAATATGATTTGATGATTTCATTACTTAGTATTTTGTAAACAAGCCCATAATATGTATTTTTAAACACTTTTAGTCCATTTATAGTCAAGTGGACTGCATAATCTATGCACGTAAATGTTTATTTATATATATATGGATGCATATCTGTATATAAAGTGAATTATATATCATTTCTTAGTATCTGATTCATGTGTATGGATAGTAGTGTCAGATAAATAAAAAGCCTATTAAAGTTCTGCAAACTTTACAACATTCTACAGAATATTTTTATAGCAGGCAAAGGATTTTTACCTTTTGGTGTCCCTGTAACAATGTTCTTAAGAGTGTTCTCACTTTATTATTATTGCTTCTAGTTTTTGGTAATTAATAATAGTGCTTTCTGAAGCAATTAATGAGAAAGAATTGATGCAGGAATAATGCTGCGGGAATAATACAAAGATTTAAAAATTATGTAAACCCATCATAAAATAATATTAGTGTGGTCAAAAGACACCTGTAAATATGCTAGTCAAGTACAGAAAAATTTTAGAAAAATCTAAAATACTTACCCATTAATTTAAAAGCATCTTTCATATAATTGATATAAAGAAAAAGTAAATTTTTTTTTCTCAAATGATAGCCTTACAAGAGGAATATCATGAAGTGCCTTCTTTCGTTAGTGCACACTTCATTATGGTCTAAGCAAGACGTTGGCTAAGTGGACTTCCCTTTTACCTCCCTGTCACTAACAACAGTCCTGACCTGGAGATGCAGCCTCTTTCAGGATAAGAAGAAAATGTGTTCATGCATGCTTAGTCTATACCACCCTTGAACAGATTATATATCAAGCTGAATTGTACTGAGTCTTTTTTCTTTTTCTTCTTTTTCTTCCTTTTTTTTTTNTTTTTTTTTTTTTTTTTTTTTTTAATAGGAGAAAGTAGCTGTAGTGGAGGCTTTGGGGAGGTATGTTTGTGACTGCTATCAACAAAGGATTCAGCTGGACTGAGAGCCTCCAACCTGTTTAATGTGATGCTGAAGGGAAAATTTGGAACCTTAATCATGGAATGAGGCAGCCTCTACACTTACGTATTTTATTATTTACATTTTGCTCAGTCTACTCCTTAATATCAAAATAATAAAGGAAAGAAAAATGCATAAAAGGAAGAAATGCTATTTTATGAATAGCTTCTTATTGAAATGCATTTAAAAAAATATGGGGTTTTTTTCTCCTGCAAACTGGAATCAATTATAAAACATTATTGTTTGCTGAAGCACATCTTAGTAGCACAAATGGCA